>JABFEA020000098.1:28557630-28569585 GCA_019775915.2 Cyphomyrus plagiostoma | reverse complement strand
CCTTAGTTTTTTGGATGTCATTTTAACCACCCTAAAAAAAACTTGGTTTTTCCTTTCGGGCACCGCGGTTTGCTTTCCCTGCCCTTTGGGCCGTTCCCCCCCGGGGGGGGGGGGGGGGGGGAACTTCCCTAAACTAAACTCTGCATTGCTGACAGACTGGAATATTTCATAGTCGATTTATCGGCTCGGCACAATTCCCCATTATTTTGAATCTGCACATATATCATTACCATCAACCAATATTTACCTGCTGCAGTGAACAGTAGAAATACCCGTTTTTTTTCTTTTGCTGTGGAAGTTAAGAAAAAGTAAGGAGGCCCACCAGGGTGATAACTGTCGTGTCATACTCTGCTAGGAAGTCTGAATAAAAATGACGGTGACATACCTGTTTAGAAAAATCAGAAATGTGTTGGAATTTATTGGTATTCTGTAAAAAAACATTTTTGAACACCAAGCTGAGTTACCCAGCAATTCCGACAAGAATCATTATAATACACAAAGTTATGAGCATACAAGTGTTGTGCACAAAATGGCAACAGTTTATTTATATAGTCTGCCTACAATGAGTACACAGAGTATTTGTAACATTTCAACTTACTAGTTGAGATTCAACAAGTAATATAACATTAGTTGAGTGAGTAGTCAAATTCAATTCAATTATTCAAAGAATATGTAGGTATGTTCATGAATCGTTACATATACTCTATATTCTATTAAACATCTACAGACACAGCAAAACATCTGAATTGCTGAATATCAGCTTTGTTCTTCAAATGCTACCAATACGCTGTAGGCAGATTATCCAAGTAAAGTGTTAACCAGCAAATTAAAAAATGAAATGAATGAATCCTGACCTGCAGTGACCCTGCATTGACCTCATACTGTTGACACCCATGATTTTGAGATATTTCTCATTATAATTATAACTGTCAAACTCCTTATTCTGACTTTTAGAAATAGAAGATTTAAATGATGATTTGAATATCAGCAATCACAAATAAGGGATGTTAGAAAATCTCAACAAATTAGACTTTATGTTTACTAACTTCTTATACTTATTTGGCTGGAAAAAAAGAAAAATTACAATGAAAAATATTTTACCTATTTTAGTCACCCTTGAATCAGTTACACGAATGAAAAACACAACAATTTGTACTTTAATACAAGTTATTCCCCTGCTGGAAAAACAAAAATCAAAAAAAAAAAAAAAAAAATCACAGCGCCTTACCAGGAAAAGGCTATTACTGCTATAATGTGTTAACAATGACTTACCTGACTGTCTCAGCGGGATCATTATTTTGAGTACATGCTAGCACATTATGGTTTTTATTTCCATTGCACTGAGGGACTGATAAAATGTTATTTTATTATATATGTCTCCCATTAATTCTTACTGTCTGTAATAATACCAAATAGATTATTTATATATCTTGTATATCTTTTTAAGACTACCTCTCTTTCTAAATATTTTGGATACGGTTTTGCTTTAGGAGAATATGGGAAGGAACTGGTGATTCCAAAATCAAGACATATTAAGTTAAAAATGACCAATACTTTCCTAATTAACGCATGGGGCTATCATAACAGATGTGTATTTCATTGAATGACGCGAATACCGAGTAAGTAGACGATCTGAGCTCAATATGAGCGTCCCCATTATGCTGTCAATATTAATATTTGCTGGGCTGAAATAAATATTTTTAAACTCTTTTACATGGGACATTAATTATATTGTACAATCGTGTATGCATACTGCGCAATACTTTATAGGTTCTGAACTAAATATAAAAATAAACCATTCCGCATTAGACACAGAATCAATAGCTTTAACGTCGTGTTCCCTTTAAATCCGTTAAAGGCAGCGCCACTTTCTGAGAATGTATTTCATTCAGTGTATGTAAAATTAAAAGCCGCAGATCGCGGACAGCGACGATTGCCCCCTAGTGGTAGATTTATTCATATTTTGAAAGCAAACGTTCCAACCTTGCACATTTTCGGGAACGAAAGCGATTTTAACCACAAGCGAATGGAAGAACAAGGACATGGATGCATTGTTATAGGGCGAGGTACCTTTGCAGTTTTATTGCAGTTGAATTTAGAAATTAGGACTGAAAACTATTGAGACTGAAACGTAAAAAGTTTTGCCTGTATCCCATATCCCCTATATAGTTAATTCAAGTTAGACGCAGTAAAATGTAAAATTCATCATAAATGTGAACAAAATATAATAAAAACAACTGATAATAATTTGAACATTTGTTAGATATTAATTCTGCATTGAGCCCACTTCTGTCTTAAATAACTCTATATCTTTGTGCTTCCTGTCAGAAAGGAGGTTATGGTTACGATAGGCTTTGCCATTCCTGCCTTATCAGCCTGTTTACAGCCTCTGCAGCTCAGGTTTTATCACTCCCGGGGCTCCTCTGCCTTCTTATAATGAAGATATGATATCTGACCTGTATCAGCAGCTCCTTTTCACAGGCTTCCCATCACCGCCTTCTGTTTTGAAGGGCCGAAGCCCTCTGAGTCCAAGGTGTAGATCTAGTCTCTTTGCAGCAGATGAAAGTCAAAGGCTATCAGTCCACCCTTGAAGCAGACCTGCAAGCCGCACATGCATGCACACACGCATACATGCACACACTCATGTATGCACACACATGCACATACTCATGCATGCACACACATGCACACACTCATGCATGAACACACACATGCACGCACGCACACACTCATGCATGCACACACGAATGCATACACACACTAAGTACCATCGCAACCTCCCTCTGTTGGGTGACACTTAATTACAGTGTTTCTTTTCAAGAGAACAGAAGATCAAAATGGGACTGAGGGAAAATAATTTAGCAGAAACAGAGATGTTTTTTTTCCCCATATTATTGGGTGAGACAGTATTGCTGCTTCCAAAATGTTACGATTATGAGATTTAGTGCAAAGCATGAAGAGATAAATGCAGGAATGTCTCTCTTGTTTATCCCCTGGATTATTTTTAAGATTAAAGAAAAAAAATGCCTCCATTTAAGACACATCTTTCTCCCTAGTTAATTTTAATATTTTTTCATGGCAGATTTCATACCGCAAAAACAGAGTTAAAACAAGCGAACAAACAGACTGATAGAAAGATGCATGAATTAATCAATTGGCTGGTTAATAAAAATAAAAAACACTCAAAATCCAGCAAAGCTATATTGCACTTTGTAGCTAAGGACCACAAAAACTAAAAGCGGTGACTGCAAGTGGTGGGGGTGGGGGCACTATCAGAGCAGCCTGGGGGGGCATGTATCTGCATACTTTCTCTCCTTTACTTTTCTACCCAGATGTTTGTTGGCCCAGTGTGTATGTATTTTATGTCCATTAATGACTAACCACCTAATCAGTACAGAAACTCAGTGAAACTGGTGCACAAACCCACATATGCTTACCAGCTCTGACCAACTTACAGTTGCAGTTGGCCCAACCTGAATATTTTTGCACAGTGATAGAAAGCTGTATATTTTATTAGTTTCTCTCCCCCCCCCACCCAGAATAAATATGCTCAGGCCCTAATTCCTGACTACACCTGTAGTCGTGTACCACTCCACTGACTTGTCTGTCCTTTTGATTTTGATTTGCTTTTTTAATTTCAAGTCCTGCCAACTCTTTTTATTCAATCCACCTTCACTTCCTCCCTCAAGTAAAGCTGCTGTTCCTTTCTTCCATCCTCATGTTATTTAGCTCTGTTTACCATCCCACAATCTATAAAGGGTTATGGTTCTATAACAAAGCATTATACCACGCAGTATTGGATTAAAGTGTACCATATAGGTAATGAATTATAACACATTTTGTAACAATTTATATATTATGTATCATCTTTGACAACTAAACAGTAGTGTCGGCCACTGAATTGGGTATAATAAACAATCAGAATCCTCCGCAAATTATAAAATGTTGCCTATCAACAAATAATTTGACGGGATTACTTAAACACAACTAGTACTTGAACTAGTACTCAATCTTCATTTTAACACAATCAGCATACTTTAATTATATCTTACACCAATACCACTTACAATAGTGGTATTGGTACAAGTGGTAATTTTTCAATATTCACAAAATATAGGCAACAAGTGACTGGATATTATCTATAATCTGCTGCAAAAGTTAACCTTCACAAGACACCTGCAGAAAATAATGCAAATGAAGAGGAAATACAAGAGAGGCAACGTCAACTATCCGTTTCAACATCCTCATCCATGTCAGCAAAATACTGTTTGTTTAACCTGAGGAGTGATAATCGTGTTGACATATTGATATGTGGGAGAAGATAATCTATGACTAAACGTCTCTTATCAAAAGCAGAGTTATTAAGGTGTTCTGATTTGCTAACACCATTTGTGTTGACTTAAGTAATACTTCAGTGGATCTATATTTAAATACATGTAATATATTTGCTTGGCATTTTACCAGAAAACTACAAACAAAAAAAAGCATAAAGGTCAGAAACTGGACACTGGGTTAATTCCTGCAATATTTTTCATTGCAACAAATCAAAACGTTGAATGCTGGATTTTAGGGGCAACAATAAGAAATGCTCTGCTGTTTGGTAATTTGCATAATCCATATTATTGGCCATCATCATGCAAGGCACCTCCTCCACTCTGTTCCAGGACACTTAGATTTTATATCGCTTTACAAAGATTTGAATGGGGATTTTCAAACAGCTGAGGTGTTGCTGACTGTCTGTGTGAGTCTGGGATATAAATCCTTCCCAGGGGCTCAACTAGACGTCCATTCATACATAACTCCTCTCTTTAATGGCCCTAGATGGAACTCGCGCCATGAGATGAAGAATGACCCTCCCCCATTAGCGGACCTTAGCAGCCATCAAGCCTCATCCACTGTGTTGAGAATTTCAAATTGGTTTATGCACTGGGAGAATTCCTGGGTTTGCAGTGTGGCCTGGGTTCGCTCTACAAGTCCAACTGGATAATTTTAGTTGAAAAGGAAAGGTCACTCAACTGAGACACAGAGGTAAGATAGGTAATGGTGCAGAGGCGGAGGCATCCCTCTCGGTATCCCAAAAGGCTCTTAGGCGTGTCATGACAATGCATTAAGAACGCCCTCTGTGGAGAAGAGCGGAATAACTACTTACTCAACAGGTGTCTCCCACCACATGTCTTATCTCAAAGGGCACTCACAAGGCTGACTGCTAATCTGAGTTTTTAGTGAATAGATTTGGACTATTTTTGCATTTAAGAGAAACAGGAACACATTCTTTAGACTACCGGGCAAACTATTGTTAAAAGTGATGATGATCTGAATATGTGAATAAAATAAAATAGTAAAAAGTTGTAAGAGTTTTATCAGCATATTAGTACTAGAACATTATATTTTTATTTGTGCATTGTATTAGTAAGTATTAAATTGTTTCGTTGGTTGTGAGAGTAGTACCGTTATCATAAGGTGTTCATATGAAATTATTTTGAATGCGTGGTAAATGCACGTTAACTAGCACATTTTATTTTTCAACGAGCAGTTTGTTTAGGGTGAAGGAACACATAATAAGCATTACAAATATCACTTTACTTACTTGCTCACCTGTTTCCGCGAAACGTCAGTTTGACTGTGAGATGCGGTGATGCTTTCGGTTTCGGTTATTGCTGAGCAGGTGCTCGTGCCCAGTGTCGTGAGATTGTGCTCAGAACATTCTCTGTCTGACTTTTACGACATTGCCTGTATTAGGTACAAAGCGGCATCCTTATAGATTCCGAATACTGTAGTTAGCTAGCTAATAATCCTTCAATTAAATATAGTTGGACTACTAACTCCGTGTATAGCCACTGACAAAAAAGAAATGATGGAAACTTTTTATGAGGACGCCAGAAGGCTTTTGGACGGTAATTTAACGCATCGTGATTGCATATGACTAAACAAGCTAGCTGTATATTAATATTATGAGCTCTAGTCTTGTTATTCTGCGTCAATTAAACAGCATTTTTAGTAAATTATGGAAATCAACTGTCAGAGGCTCAAAAGGGACTACTGTTAATTAAACAAATTGCATCCTTTCTGAAAATTGCGAAAGTTTGTGTAAGCTTGAACTTGTAGGCCTATGATTCTGTTCTGAAAGATACATATAATATGCTTTAAAGGCGTGATATCTATTAATTTGCGGATTTATTTATGTACATTTATACCCATAAGGAACGAAGTACATTGGATACCTTAAGAAATTTTTTTGGATGGGATGGATTTGGGTCTGTTAGGTGTAGCCTGTAGGGGCATACATGGCTTTAGATAATACATTTAAATAATTTTGAATATTTTATTTCCTGGATCAACTGCAGTACTTTTGAAATGTAGAACACTATTGTTTAGGGCTGCTAAAACTGTGTATTTTGCATCATTGTCTGTTATATGAAATGGAATTTGTTGTGTGGAGGTTATACCGAGAATATTTTTTAATTGCAAGTGAATCTGTTTTAACACAACACTTTTGTCTGTCTAGTGTGAAATGTCGCTAACATTTGCATTGTCTGGAAAAACATGCTGTTCATCCGCAATAATTTGCATGGTTGCAGATATTTTCTAAATTCAGAATGACAGTAAAGATGTTGTGAGTAATACTGCTGACTTTTTTTTATTTGTAAAAAGAAGTTTACAGGATTAACCAGAGCATAAAGGTCAATTGAGAGTATATCACAGGTTTCTGCCATTGTTTGTGTAGATTTCTGTAGATTTCCTGCAGATACTCTAATCCAGGGGACTACAGTTGCCTGTTCCCTGTGATGGACTGGCATATCTTAAAGGCTCATGCCTTAGCTTGTGCCCTATGCTGCCTGGGACAGGCGCCGAGCCGCCCGTGACACTACTGGAAAGATGTTTGGATGAAGGATGGATTTAAAGATCGTTCCAATAATTTTCCTTAAATATCTCCCCCAGATAATAATACAACTGTCAGCTGACAGTTTCAGTAACCTGGGGTACTCCATATATCCATTTTGCATACCCACTAGTCCTATTCAGGGTCGCTGCAGTCTGGAGCCTATCCTGGAAGCTACGGGTGTATAGCAGGGAATAACCCAGGATGGGGCTCCAGCCCATCGCAGGGCTACACTCACACACTATCCACACCTGCAAATAACATGGCAACTCCAATTTACCTCAGCGTGTTTTTGGACACCTTGACGACACGGGGAGAACTTCCCGCAAGTACAACTGCGGGGGGAGGGGAGACTCAAATCTTTGCTCCAGAGGCAACGGTGCTACTCACTGTGCCACTGTACCCCCCCCCTCCAGAGGTGGTGCAATTGTCAAATGCAGTAAATGCACATCTATTGGAATGTTTAATTAGCTTAATCATGGTCTGTTCCTTTTTAAAAGATCAGTTTCTAATGTTAACTAGGCATTTTAAATACTGGGATCAGTAAGCGAGCAAATAAATGCAATCAGTCAGACTGTAGGTTTAAATTTAAACCCACCGACTGACATTGCTTAGTCAAGCAAGCATGTTCCTGCTGTTGCAACTGAAATCAAGAAACTATTAATGAAATACAGTAGACACATTGTTATATGTAACAGTAAGTAATGTTGCAAGTAGTGATTTGTAAAGAAATGGTTTATAGATCATATGAAATGCAGCTTGTTAGCTCAAAATGGTGGTTGGTGGTGTATATTTTAGACTGGCCAGGCCACCATACTTATGAAGCCTTTGGGGAAGTCAAATGGTTTCATGCTAGTTTTCTTAAATAAAGTGAAAAATTGTCACTGTTGACACACAGTGCACAATAAAATGTGCCCTCTACATTTAACCCATATGTGACATAGCAGTGGGCGGCTATTATTTATTATTTAATGGGTATTTAAAGGACCAGCACCCAGCTGAAAGTACCTCGGTGGTACCTTGCTGGTTGGGTATTCAAACCAACCTTTTGATCACAAGCATGCTTCCCTAACCATTAGGCCTCCAGTGCCCAAGCTTTGTAGACCAGATATGTTCCCAGTTCACACTGGAATCGTGACCCACATAGACTGGGTGGCCCATCTGGATGTATTTTATAAAAAGGAAAATCTCAAAGCAGTCACACTGCATCAGTGTTACTAGAGTGTTAAATGCTACCTGAGTTATCATTTCCCCCATAACATTATACCTCAGTGTGTGATATTCACATGTTCCTCTCTCTTCCAAAGCTGATGAATGTCATCAGTACACATACTGTATCTTAGATTTTGTACCTTCTGACAAGACTAAGGGTTTCTCTATCAATTAATCAGATGTGGCATGTGTGTATTTTCATATATGCATCATGTGTTTGGGTTGCCTGGATTGTGTGCAAGTAATAAATCTGTTTTTTTTCTTCCTGTGTCACAGTTTCCCATTATTTATTTGACAAACAGTGATTATCAGCAGCAGCCAATTCACATTTTATGTCATATAAACCATAGAGTGCTGACTTTAATAGTGATAGTTCTCAGGGTTAACATGTCATTACAGTTAGTGCTGGAGATGGCATTATTTTTCATCTGCCAAACTGATATAGGGAGGGACTACGTGTATTGACCAGAAATTGATTCAAAATCATGCTTGTATAGCATGGGAAAAAAGTTTAGAAAATTTGACCTTACTTGAGAATAACTATTGTATATTTATAGTATGTTGACAGGGTTTTTCTAAGATGTAGTTTTTCACTTGTTTCAGACTGTGAGCTGTTTGTAACGGAGATCTTACAGGATGAGAACCTCAGCCAGAAAGCCAATGAGGCCCGGGAAATTCTGCTACGGAACTTCCGTGTCGTCCATTCCAGGTGAGGGTCCTCAGATACTGATCTCATGGGGGGGTGAAGGCCCAAGCTTTCTTGATGCAGTACAGCCCGGACCGTTGATTCACCCTCGATCCACACAACTCGTGACGAGTTGTCGGGAAGAAAGTCAGACTTTCTGCTGTACTTTTTTTTTTTCCATACTTTGAGAAATTGAACCAACCCATATACATGTATTCATACACATATAAATACACCCACACAAGTTCAGAAACACGCAGTTCATTTTCTTTGTCTACAAGAAGTAATGCTTGGGCCCAAAGTCAGAAAAACAAAATTATATGAAAAATATTCTCATAACTGTTTATTCAGTGGGAAAACTTGTCATGCATTTTGTTAGAAATGAAACAGCATACTAGCATACTCCGTTGATGTCCTGAGCTGATCGAAATTGGTGCTGATCCCGGCTTATTTTAATTGATGAATCAGTATTAGCGACCACACCCCGATCCTAGACAGAATCTGTCCGCCTAATTTACTTAAGTTGCACAGATAGTAAGGTTCCATCACATGCTGCAGTAAGCCTGAGGCACATGGCTTGAAACCACAAACTATCGAGCTGTCGGCTTTGTGATAATTCTTCAAAATGGAAACTCAAAGTAGCCTATCAGCTACCTGCGATGTTTGCAATGCCATGCTTTGGAGGGGTGGTTGTTTAATACAATGAATCTATGAATAATACAATGAATCTATTTGCAGTAACTTCATAAGGAAGTATAGAGTGAAATTTTAAGGCTTACTCGGACGAAAAATGTATTCTTTTAATTAATTTATTAGGAGAATGCCTCTGTAAATTGGAATGAGTGCAAGTCATTGACAGAGATTGCTCTGAAAATGTAGTCAAACAATCCACATAGGAATAGGGATGTAACTCTTCTTGGAGGAAAAAATGTGCTGTATGCTGTTTTTCATTGACAATATAAAAATCAGTCAACACTATTATAAATTCATTGCGAGTTTTATTATTAATTGAGAGAAAAATACATCCATGGTGTTATTGCAAAAAAAATCTTGAATAATTTAATAGAAACTCATTGGTTTCTGACAAAATCGAAAGCCATCCCAGCTATGAAGAAAACATGTTAAGTAAATTTGAACGCTTGAGTTGAAAACGAAATGTGTTGATCCCAAAATATAAAAATGCAAAGAATCATGTATGTACAATGAAAGACATTTGAAAGCTCTTTGTCTTTGCTTTCAGTAGATGATGAAGCTCATCTAACTCTAAATCTTTAACTCTGTAAAAACCACAGTTAGCATCTACCCTATCACTAACATGTCTGTAGATCCGCGCATCCAGGTCCGCAATGTCTGAGCAAGACGTCGGCCTGGAGTTTATATTCTGTGTTTTCGTCATCTCATCGATGTTTAGTTTGTTAAACTGCCAGGGTTTCTGGGTTAATTTGATGCTTTGCTGTTTGATGTTGACACGCAAGTCAGCCTGATATGGCTGCTGTCGATGTCAGGTGGTAGAGATCGTGCCTCCTTTCTTACACAGGATCTTGAAAAACTTGTTCTTTGTCTGCACTTGTTTTCCCCGTTGTTCAAGGGAGGATGTGGTTTTGTGGCCTGTAGTTTGTATTCTGTCACAAGCTCTTTGTTGTATGTTTTATTGTTCACAAGTGTTCATTTGACATACATCGCATAGTAGTAGAGTTTTATTAGTTTAAAAAAAGTGAGAAAACTTCAAATTAAGTTGCAATGACAGAATAAACCATTACATCTATTGGATTATGATGACAGAATAAAATAAACATTGGATTCTAGAAAACTATGATGGCCAATCATAATTTAGTCTTCAGTTTGAATTTTTTTGCCTATCATAGTATATCATGAAATGCGTATTTTAGAGAAAATTATACGGTGTATAGCAGTCGTTTGATATACCACATTTGGCCTAGTTAAACTAATTTAAATGTGATTCTTCTAGTGAGGACACAGAGCCCACATTGCCTGCTTTTCTCCACTGAGATTTGGTAATATACTTTTACTGCATAAATTACAGTACATTGAGATTTACTGCTGTTTTAACAGGTCACAGAGGGGAAGCAGGGTAGAGGTATTTGAACATTTGTAAAACATAATTTACTGTCTTCAACTTGACGTTGTTCAGGAGTCAAGATGTCCATCACTGCAGTATATTCTGTAACAATAAAAAACTAATATTTCCTATGTGGAAAGAAGTCTTTTAATTTACACTTATAGACTGGAGGTAATGGGGGAAAATGTGTTACATTCACTTGATAGTATTTGGCTTATAAGGTAATATTTGGTAGCAGTTAGATGCATTTGGTAGTATTTGGCTTGTAAGGAAGTATTTGGTAGTAGTTAGATGCCGTTGGTCGTATTTGGCTTGTAAAGTAGCATTTGGTAATAGTTAGATGCACTTAGTAGTATTTGGCTTGTAAGGTAGAATTTGGTTGTAGTTACAGTAGATGCACTTGGTAGTATCTGGCTTGTAAGGTAGTATTTGGTAGTAGTTAAATGTATTTAGTAGCATTTGGCTTGTACGGTAACATTTTTTGAAGGGTGTTTTTCAGCAGATGAAAAAATGAACCTAATTGGAGCTGCTTATCCTGGTCAGGGACACATATGGGCCTGGAACCTTAGACAGCAAAGGACGAAAGCCTGGGGTCCACCTTGGACAGGATGCCAGTTCACCACAGGGCACGTACATGCACTGCATCAGCTATTCACCTTACTGTATATTTTTGGACAGTGAGAGGAAATGTACATGACATGGGAAGAACATGCATGCTCCAGCCACACACATCAACGGTGGGATTCAAATGGCCAGGCCTGGCATTTCACCTAGATGGCTTTTGCAAAGACGCTGATGTAGTTGTGGTAGTACTGAAAGTTTATAAGTCAGTTATAAGATTTTAGGCCTTTTCTTCTTGAACAGCAACATGTCTACATGTGAGTAACGTCAATAACGTTTATTTTTTGTGTTTTTGTGTTATATGTACTGTATGGATGTATTCCCTTCAAGTGCACCTGAGTACAAGTATAGAATATAACTACAAGTGTTTAGTGTTAGAAGTTATATATACACTTGTAGTTACAGTACAGGCCAAAAGTTTGGACACACCTCATTCAATGTGTCTTCTTTATTTTCATGACCATTGGTAGATTCTCA
>JABFEA020000098.1:28542552-28554700 GCA_019775915.2 Cyphomyrus plagiostoma | reverse complement strand
CTACCAATGGTCATGAAAATAAAGAAAACACATTGAATGAGAAGGTGTGTCCAAACTTTTGGCCTGTACTGTATGTCTAATCTTGCATTATTGGGTGAGTCCATTGATGCCTTCTTTTAAGATGTTGCACTGCAGTTGTGCTGTGATAGTGTGTTGCAATATTTAAGTTCTACAGCAACTGGATGTTCATTCATTTTAAATATAAAGTGTTCCCATATAACTGGGGCTTTCAGTCTCTTTTTATTTGGACTCTCATCTGCTATGCTCCGTCTTTCTCCCGCCATATTGGAGTAATTGTGAAGGCAAATTTTAATCGATGCTTTTTAGAAAAACTACTAATCAAGTTTAATTGAACTGAAATGCAGCTACTTGGATCTAACCAGAAACAATGTAAGAGGAACCTTTAGTTTGCTGCATATTGTTTATATTCTGTTTATTCCTTTTCACTCTTCAGAGACAAAAATTGAAAAATAGAAGCGTCTTGGATATAGGTCTCTCAGCATATATGCCTACAATAAACTAATACCACTGGAGCCAAGTCATTTTTGTTTACTCTAGTTAAATAAACCTTAACAATCAGGTTTTGTGTTTTTTGCAGTTGAATTTCATACATATGTAGATACCTGGGCTACAGCCATTGTCACCGCTGATGTTTAAGAGAATCATACTTTTGGTTGTGCTCTGTTCTTTCTTGATTATACTCCATTGTCACTGCAATCTTGTGCTGAATGAAAGGTATAGAATATAGATGGGTATTATTTGAGGTGTCTACATCCATCCATCCATCCATCCATCCATCCATCCATCCATCCATCCTTTCATCCATCCATCCATATATACATGCATTTTCAATATCTGCTTGTCCTATGCAGTGTCATGGGTGTCTGGAGACTATCCCAGATGCTATGGGCGCAATTCAGGGAATAACCCAGATTGGGACACCAGCCAGTTGCCGGAGGTGTCTACAATTGGCCATATATTACGAGTTATTTCTGCAAAGCCTTTTTCCAAGTTATGTATAATCTGTCTCTTTTTTCCATAAGGATAAACTAAAGGATTCACATTTTTCCACATTTCTTGAAATCATCAAAAATTTACTATTTTGTATCTTGCACTTTATTAATGTATCAGTGTCATTGTATCAATAATTTATGATATTCACAGTCTATTGGTATGATAACTCAAGGTAAATGCTTCCTTTCACAGTAGTACACCTGTCAGTGTAATTTAATCTTTTCAGCAGAACGATTTCAGTGCTTTAACTCACTGCTGTTGTCTTATGACTTGTATAAACTGCAGTAGCATCAGTGATCTCACCTTGCTAATAAAACTGTAATTAGAAAATAACCAGATAACTCAATGTAAAGCCAGTTTCAAGCCCAGATCAGATTAGCACATAGCCTTACAATACATTTAAAGCTTGCCTCGAGACTCTGAGACTGCAAAGTCACGAATGGTGAAACCATTAATGAGGAGGAGGTATATGGACTTAGTTATTTATTACTTCCCATTACAGCATAATTGCTAAATTTTACTTGAAAAATGGGTTTAATCATTTTATTAATTTTTCCCTGTTTTGGATGAAGGTACCAACCATGAATCCAGAAAGTAAAAACATTTTGTTTTACCAGAGATATACAAATTAATTTTATACTTTTATTATTGTTTTCTTTTATTGGTGCTCTTTTTTGCAGTACTAAGCGTAGTACTAATTACCCAAGAAATTCACTAAGCAATAAATTTTATTCATACAATTCTTTGTTTATTTGTTATTTAAGTAATAACCAAATATTTGAGGTTTTATGTGATTTGCTGGAAGTGATAAATGCAAAGCCAGATAAAAAGTCAGGTAAAAAAGTGAATCTAATATGATAGTTCATCCTTCTGACTTCTGATCCCTTGTCCTGGTTGGGATTTGTGAGGCTCAGAGCGGGTCCCAGGCAGCAATGAGCACAAGGCCGGGGAGCACTCCTTTAGGGGATGGCAGTCTATCACAGGGCACACAAAGTGACACACACAGTGACACACACACATACAGACACACGCAGAAACGCAGCCACCACATACAGACACACGCAGAAACGCAGCCACCACATACAGACACACACAGAAACTCAGCCACCATATACAGTACAGACACACACAGAAACGCAGCCACCACATACAGTACAGACACACACAGAAACGCAGCCACCACATACACACACACATACAGACACACAGTCAGCTGTTTAGGGATGCTGGTTTATCTAACTCAGTGTTTCTTAAACCCAGTCCTTGGGGATCCCCAGACAGTCCACATTTTTGCTCCCTCCCAGCTCCATAGGAAGTAAAATGGAGCAAAATGTGACCTGTCAGAAAGAGCTGGGAGAGTGAAAATATGGACTGTCTGCGGGTCCCCAGGGGCCAGGACTAACTTCATGGAAACCCACGCAAAACAGGAAAACCCATGCAGATTCCATCAGCACAGTGCTGGATTCAAACCCAGAACCTTGGAGGTGTGAGGCTACAATACAACCCACTCTGTTGCCATGCCATCCATTGGTTTTACACGGGGTAAGGAAAAAAATCAGTTTATCTATCCATGAAACATCGGTTGTCACTTTATACCTAACCACATATTTTTGGGCTGTGGGAGGAAACCAGAGTAGCCAGTGAAAACTGATGTGAATGCAGGGAGAATGTGGACCTGCACAGCCTGAGAACTGAGGCACCAGTCAAACCCACCGCCACAGAGATGTGAAGCAGCAGTGCTACTATCAAGTATCCATATTCACAGTGAATAAACATATTTAGATGTGTACATGAACAATTATATTATACTTTTCCCTAAGGGATTCTACCAGTGGGTTTGCTGCTTCCTACCAATGAGATAGACAGAGGTAGTGATAGCATGCAGCCTGCTTCGTGGTGGTAGAGAGTGCCCCCGGTGGTGAAGATTAAATTGAAACAAAAATTTGTGTTAAAAGCTAATTTCTTCATCTCAATTTCTTAAGCAGAAATAGCTGGAAGGGCGTTCTGTAATTACTTTGCTTATTTCATTCTACTTTGGTGGAATAAAGCAAAGTTGTCTGTAACACAGCGGGTCTGCAAGCTGAATTTTCTGCTTCTGTGGCAACACACTGCAACTGTCCTCCGCGTGCATTTCAGCATTTTCAAGAAAAAGCAGGACTTGGTCAAAAAAGTACATGAAATGTGATCAGTAAATGGCAACAGTTTATTCTCTGATGCTTGGCTGAGAGATCATCATCATCACGCTTTTCCCATGCATTACCGAAAGACTCACCTAATGTGACGCTCACATGCGTGATGAAGAAACGAGGTCACCAGCTCGTAGCGGGATATGAATAAAAGGAAGTAGCACAAAGCAGCTCTCTTTTTTTTTTTTTTTACAAGATCAACAAATCCAGACAAAAGTGTCCTCAAATATTACATTTCTGGTTGACACACTTCTCTTCCATAAGGTTTCTGTAACATGTGACATGATTGTTCAGAGATGCTGTATCACATGACATAGCTGTACTTTTTTTTTAAGTGGAGAAATTGAGATGGAGTGTGATTTTTATCTCACGGGGAATAATCTCCCACACACACACACACAGCGCGCGAAGCCTCAGGCTTCAGAGAGCACTGCAGCGCCTCCCAATGGAACAGAGGAACTCAAAGCCCACCCCTCCCCCACTCCTCGCTACAGCCATCGGGTCTATAGCACCAATGACTCATTGCAATAAATAGGTTTAATGACCGCAATAATGAAGTTTGAGTAGCTGCATCTAAGTTAGCAAGACTAGGAACAATATAAATATTAAAAAAATATTAATTAAAAATATAAATTGTGTGTGTGTGTGTGCGCGCAGTGGTCTCCTTGAGAAATGTCTGATATAGCATGTATACTTTGTCAGCTCATGTATTCACATTTTAACCCTCAATTTTAATGTTACCGTCTTCTAACAGAGACAGTGCAATGTGGAATAAGCCATTTTAAACTGAAATAAACAAAAATAATAAAGCTGGGAGATTTCAATCATCCCACACTGAGTACATAGGCAGAAGGAGTCCACCTTTCAGAGGCTGCAGCCATTTATCACAAACTGAGGATAAACCAGAAAAAGCCAATAAGCGAGGCCTTGATGTGAGGACACAGTATAGCTGTGGACGTGCTGCTGTCATGTTACTGGCAGCTGAGCACTTCCATGGCTCTTTTGTCCCATTACAGGTCAAACTGTAATAGAATCTCTGCCCAGTTTGGCCCCACGAGGAGTGGGGAGTTCTGTTGCAGGATGTTTGCGTCAGTGTTCTTGTAATTGACATATTTTGACCCCAAAGCTTAGCTGTACCCATTCTTTCTATGGGCTGGTACTCATTTTTTTAAATGCCAGTATTATTTTGAAGTAATTGTATATGAAGAACCAGTAATGAGTGGTTCTGACATAACACACGTGAGTTCCTAATTTGCTCTGAAATATATATAAATTTCAGATTAGGGCTTTAGTTTAGGATTTATATTTGTTTAATTCAGTATAAGGAGAATTCTTCTTAACATTTATGATTGCTGTAGTTCTGCCATATAAACTATCTTCTGCTGATAGTGATTGGAAGCAGTGCATAGAAACACCACAAATGATACTTCTCTCTGAAGACTGTGAAATTAATCTTAACTAGCTATAAATCTGTTACTTCTTATAGTGAATGGGAAACAAGAAGCCTTCAGATCTTCACTGGGACCATTCTGATTTGCAAATGGAGCAGTTTGCCCATGACTGATGATATAATATTAATTCAGAATCATTCAGTCCAGTCGTAATGGGCAAATTTTCATCCTTGAACACTTTATAATATCACCTGAACAATGAGTTGATTCCAGGAATAGGTATTTTCTTACTAGGGAAAAATTTAATTCAGCAAATTGGTAGCATAATGATAATTATAATAAATTAGACAAAGCACATTAGCTTTTAAACTTCTTAAATATTTTATGTGATATTTTTTGCTCATAATTCATAATCAATAGGAAAACAAAACTGCATGTGTTCCTGAAGAAAGGCTTTTCATCCCCTCCGTGTTTGGACATGTCCCCAGGCCCTGGATGTTTCTGGATGGCAGACAAAAGTTTGTTTATCCAGTGAAGTATAATTAATTTCTACCCTTATCAGTTTAAAGATAAACAGTGAATAATGGGGAAAAAGCTGATTGTATCACACCGCCTTTGTTGGTGTTGCTGATTAAAAAAGCAGAGTCTTTGTACGGTCCTATTTGTGTAACGGTATACATAGTAGCAGCAAAATAAAGACAGTTCATCCAGTAGTACATATATATAACTAGACACACACACACACACACGTTGGCGTACCTATCCACATGGGGACCTTCCATTTATTTCTTTGGGAAAAACCTTAATCCCAATCACGACATCCTTAACCCCTACCCAGCCTTAACCTTAAACATCAGTAACCAAATAAAATACAAGACTTTTGGCATTTTTGCTTTTTTGATTGCATTCACAGATTATTATTATAATTATAAAATTGAGTTTATCCAAATGGGACCTGAAAAATGTCCCCAAAAGTAAGGAAATTTCCAGTTTTACCACACTTTAGGGACAATTTGGTCTAACCTTTACCATAAGTAACCAAGCAAAATTTAAGTTTGTTTCTGTCACATATTTCTATAGAATTGAATTCCTCATGTGGAAACCGAAAATATGGTCCACTTAATGGTCCTAATAATGTAATATATACAGAACCTGTATACACACACCTACTGTATGTATGTATGCATGTATATATTATACAGAGTTATTTGGCTGAGAAGCGGATTTGAGGCCACTTGTGGGTCACTGAAATCTATACAAGTATCAAACTTTTTTCAGTACAACGGCATTGTGTACCACCAACAGAAAATCTACACATGTGCCTTCATGCAATAATGTCCAATTAAGTATCTACTGAAGTAAGCTAATGTAGTTCCTTAAGATATATTTTTATATATATTTTAAAGTTCATTCATTCTAACCTAATCATGAGTCTGACAGTCATTCATGGACTACTGATATTCCTTCCTTCCTTCCTTCCTTCCTTCCTTCCTTCATTCATTCATTCATTCATTCATCCATTCATCTTTAATGCTTGTGCTATTCAGCCTTGCAGGGTCATTCTATTTTAAAGTCCTTAATAATCAGAAATGTGCATATTACACAGTGATTATAATGTTAATATGCATTTTTCCATAGATACGTCATAAAATTAAGTCTTTTTAAGATTTCACTTGTCGATTGTGCTTGTTTATGCGGATTTTATACTATATATTAATGTATAAGCACAAGTTCATTTTTTTTTTGTCATGGATTGTGACAGATTGTGACTGTTCGTGGTTTGGCTTGTGATGTTTTACAATAGGGTGTGGATGCATGGTGAGTCACGCCTTTGGAATCAGCCAGAATCCTCTCCTTAAAGAAGGAAGACGCCCACGCACTGTTAGTCATAAATCCATAAAAATCCTTATTGATGCAGTGTGTGAGGACGCAGTGCCGTTAGCTTTTACTCAATGGTCCTTTTTGTGTTGCTACTCCAGCTGAATGTTAGCAAAGGCAAAAACTGGCAACACGCAATCAATCAAAGCCTGTTTAGTTTTGCACCTTCGACATACAATTTATGCAGAGTGCCTTTGTGAAGCTCAGACAGAATGACTGCGGAATGATAACCTTGATATTGAGAAAAGATGAGTAAACAATATAGAAGAAAAGACCTCTGACAAAGTACTGCAAACAGATTTTTTTGCATGTTTAAGCAAAAATATGCTTACAAATGTCGGCTTGTGCTTTTAGCTCAAGTACTTTGATGTTGTACTTAGTCCAACGGTTTTTCCACAGTTACCTTTGGTAACTAACTAACATTTGGTTAAATGAAGGGGTTTTCTGCTCCTGTGCGGAGAATAAAAAATGATGTACAAACTATTAGAGGCATTTATTTTTTGTCTAACAAACCAAATTTTAAGGTATGCATAGCATATGTTGCAGTCAGGGGGATAAACAATTAACTGGATACATTGCTAACCGTTATATAATCTCAGTCAAGACAGTATTACATATAACAAACTGAGTGTCCAGTATTTAGTAAAATCCAACTTCATTTACAGGGACCTAACAGAAGTTGCTGTAATAAAGCTGTTAATCTAAGGAACTGTGTCGTGTCCTTAGATATGGTGCGTGTAGATATCTCAGCGTGTTGGTTTCCTCTGGCCTTTTTTTCTCCACGGCAATAAATGAAAACAAGCCCTATTACTTCTAGTTGTCATAGCTGCTGGGCTAGAATGCAAGTGCAAGATGTAGTCAATTAAAGTTTCACTGCTAGAGGAGAGAATTACAGTCAGTTGGAACATTACTGGGGAGAAGAAGATGAGAAAACAATAAAGGCATCTTACCTTGACACTGGCACAAGAAATCATAGTGTCACCTGTATTTCATCTCGAATAATATAGTTTGTCATTAGGGTTCATTCATATTGGTAAGAAATCTGGAAGCAAATATGTATTTAATGCTGCTACGGAATTCTGTAAAGCAACATGGATGACTCTTTAGATGCCAGTTATCTTTGTGAGACACTGTGAGCATGCTTGATTGTTTTCTGAAACTGCTGCTGCTTCTACAATAGATTACCTTTGTGTTACCTTGAATGCCGTGAGTGCAGAAATGCAAATATTCTTTTGAAAAGGAGAGCAACTTCAAGGATATATTCCTAATCCAGCTTTCTTCAATGCATATTAAACATATTAAATTACGTTTAAGTAACGTAACAGTATTGACAACACATTAATTCTTAGTCAACTGGGACAGGTAGTACAAATTATTCATCAAAAGGACTGTCATTAAATACTTCAGCAGCTGACAGTCTGCCAAAGGTTCCTATTTAGGTAGAATTTCCAGTCACATGACGAACCTGCTTCGCTTTCTCACGTTTGTTTCGGGCTCCTCTAATAGCTGATAGCTTTCATTTTTCTCATATTCTGCCTATGCTGAGCTTTAGCTTTATGCTTGGGTGGGAGAAAAGACCATATTGGATGCTGACTTATTTTTGCACAGTGTGTGTGCCAAGGTCTAGATTTTGCTCTTGTTCATCATAAGTATCCAAAGAGAGTTACCAAATCTTATTTAATAATTGCAACTCTTCTAAATAGTAAACTGTGCCGTGGATCAAAAATGCGGTAGTTATTTGCACCATCTTCTTCTGCTAGTACTTTAAATGGTTTTTATTTTTTCCCATAAATTTAAATGTGACCCTGGTGGGCAAGTCAGATGATTGGTGTTTGTGTGTTTTTACTGTCCTGTCATGTTCTTGGTTACACTCAGAACATAAACAGGCCCATGGAGACTGGCTCACCAGAATGATACATTCACTGCTTTCTATGCTTCCATTGCCTCAATTTCCAACTGCATTCATGAACTCAACAAGTTTTATGACTTGGAAGTTAGTTTTATACATATGCATTAGATTGTGTTATTTAAAACAAACATTTTGGCTCCCCACAGACATCTTTATGAATGATCCCATTTAGAACGACCTGGGTAATAACTGTGCTTAGTTGCTCAGGTCTTATTATGCTATTAGGCTTGTTGACCTTGGAGATTAATTTAATTGCATCTCTAATGCTGTTTACTGTATGCCTAAATGGAATGTAACGGTAGCAATTTAATGCAGTGACGGATGTGATGAAAATTCTCATTTGACCTCTCTCTTTAAAAATAACAAGACCACTTGTGCAATGTTTTCAATACTTGCCAAACGGCTAATAAAAATGAAATTCCCCGGTGTTTCGAGTTAAGCAGATACATATGACTGCTAAACTCTTACATTTTATATATAATTATTCTCTTTCAGAGCCATACTTTTAAATTATTATGAGTAACTGCGGTTATATATTTTTTGCTACACACATACACACACACACACACACACACACACACACACACACAATAAAAAAGCATAATTCAACTTACAGAAAGTTTTTTTCCTGCTGTAGTTTTGAAATGTTTGGATAGATTACTTTTTAAACATCTTTTTGTTTTTTTGCTATAAACATGTTGCTATTCATTTCATAACTATTTTCTTGAAGCAATATAGGAGCTTCCTTTATTAACATTTTAATTTCTGAAAAACATTCTGAATATTCATGTTGTTTATTTCTCATGAACTATTGATGTATCAATAAACGTCTGTATACAATGAGTTTTCTGCAGCATATAATAGATTCTTCATCTGCATGTATCCTTTATTTTTAGATTTGCATAGATTTTTCTGATTTTGTCCCTCTCATTTAAGGTCCTCCCATCCCCCACTCACTGTGCCATTATCCGCTTTTATTCCAAATCAGTGTGTAGTGCCCTCATAAGGTTCCTGCTAGTATTACAGCTGTTCTTGCTTCACTGGTGTAAAATCTGCTGTAAAAGGAAATGGATCAAACTAAGCAGGTTGTAAAAGATTAATATACAGGTTAAAGCTCAGTAAAAATAATTATAATTATTATTTTCACTAGCTAATGTACACATTCTGATTTAGAGCTTTTAGTTACGTTTATACAAGACTGGGTACTTGGTGACTGGTGTCAGGGAAACCAAAATGAACTAAACAATACTGCCCAATCAATTGATCTCATTTTGTTAGAATGCACATTGTTAGCATATGCTAAGTAAATGCCTGCAGTTATGGCATGCGGTCTCAGAATAGGCAGACGCTGGCTTATTTTACAGCTATGCTCGCAGGAGTGTGTGGATCAGCCTTTGCCAGCCCAGTGGTGCCGTGTGTGATTTAAAGCTTCTGTACCAGCTCTGAAGAGGCCGGGATGCTAACACTCTGTCTGGTCCGACAGCACACCCATCTGTCTCTTTTATTTATGCCTTTGCTGCATGTGGGAGGGTGGAAAAAAACCCTGTGATGAAAGGAGGATCTTCCGAAATGGGTCATAATCACAAGAAATGTGTAATGTTTGCACTCGCCGCTCGCGCATACAAGGCAGAGTTTGGCCCAGGAAGGGTGTCCTGTTGCATTGTACGCATGTGCAAAATGGGAGATTTTATATAAAGGACCATAATCCTTTGACTTATCTTAACACGTGCACGATAGGCACCGAGGGGCTTTGTGTTGAGTGGTTTTATTCTATGACTTTAAAACCACTTAGGTTTAACAGCGTGACCCGAGTGTGATGGCGGAGATTATTCTTAATACCAATGCGACGTGTCAAATTCAGTTTTAGGTGTTGTGGATTCTTGACCAATGAAGTTTAAATGGGTTCCAGAATTTTTGTGTTTCTGTCATCCTTCTATACAGTTTCTGCATAGCTAATGTCTTTATCCAGCGAAACATCCTGTCAATTGCCACCATGTCTGCTGTGTTAGGGCAATGTATGCTTATGGATGGTTGTCAGAACAGGTTCTGCAATCTGAGTCATGACACATATTCCTCCCCTGAAACCCTTCTTATGTGACTGCTTTTTAGAGTAAATTAGAGGTAGCCCCAAACTATGTTTCTGGCAGTACTTTGTTAGCTTTTAACGGTTAATACGTCTAACTTTACTTCTGTTATTTCTCTATATGTCAAAGGCATGGACACACTGTGTTTTTTTCCCTACAATGGAGCTCTTAGCGAAAAAACATCAATCAAACAAAACCTTTATTTGTCTTGCTTTGTTAATTGAAACTCCTGTAATAATGGCCTGCTATACTCTCAGGCTGTGCATATACTTGCCTTTGCGAGTGTCCTCGTGCCTCACGTTGCCGGGCTCAGTGCTCGGGGCATGTCATGGACACAGTGTGGCCCCCTAACCTTCTCTCTTTTGTTCTTTTTGCTTGCATAGTTTGCAGTTCTGTTTAATCCCCATGTTCTTTTAGTATGAATAAAACCCTCATTCACTTGTATTATTCTGACATTTTCAATTATATCTTTTGATGAAAGCTTATGCCCGAGAATAGACCTGACTTTTCTAATCCTGACTTTTCTTTATTCCAGGGGATACCAGACAAGAGGAAAGTTCAGATGACAATCAGAGCATTGGTGTTGGTCGCTCTGTACCATCTGATGATGTGTCAGTAGCCTCTGACTATCAAGATGAAGGTCCTCAAGAATGTGAGTTCAGGTGTCGTTCTGTGTCTGCTTGCACAAAACAAGTACCAGTTGTAGATGTGTTAAGATAATAAGATAATGCTGCGTTACTTACATGGATCCAACATGTATCAAGCATATGTTTTGGGTTTTGGGAGTTTTGGCGGCTGTTTTTGTTCTATTTAGTCAGTCTTGAGTGCTTCTGTCGTGCTGCAGAATTCTTCACTGTGGATTTAGAGTTGCAGATCGCCCTCCAGTGGTCACCTGTGAGTTTGCTGCACAGTGCTGGCTCCGTTTCAGCTTTTGTAAGGGCATATTGTCCAATGATACGCTCAATGTCTTGTGTCTAGTGGAGAGTTGACATATTAAAGTATTTGGAAAGATCAAATCATTTTCAGATGTGATCCAGTTTCACATAAATTTTTACATAACTTGGTGAAATAAGATACAGACAAGCTTTTACTATGGGGGGAGCACAGTGAACACAGCAAATGAAATCTGTGAAAAATTGTTGTGTGTGTTTCTTCTGCATGGCTGGGGATGTGTGAGATAATAGCCATGCAAAGGATAAGGAAGTGGTTGGACTGGAAGAACAGATCCCTGCCCTATTTACTCTCATTCCTGGCCTCTATTGCTCCATAATTTGCACCTGGAAGTGTAAACCATTATGTGCTGTACTTTCCAGTAACCACAGAAGATGAAGCTGTTCTCGTAAAGTTCAGTTATCTGTGGGTGTAGAAGACGGCCGGCCGCACGCACGCCTGCATTTCCCATCAGGCTGTCTGATTGTCCTGATCATTTCTTCATCGTTTTAGGTTATTCTCTGCTATGTTAAGCCGTTTGTTCCCTTACGTCCGCTTCAGGTATGCCTCTTTAGTTTTTACCTTTCTGTCTGCGTTATTTATGACACAGAGTTGTCATCTGTCTTCTCGTTGGCTGTCCAGTTGTTCACCTGTATGAGTTATGGCTGCTAAGGTGACTCGGGGGGGGGGTGGATTGCAGGGGGTAAGAGTAAGCATGCGGGTGTTGATATTTAAGGGGCAGGGAAGGGGGGTGGG
>JABFEA020000098.1:28519018-28542452 GCA_019775915.2 Cyphomyrus plagiostoma | reverse complement strand
CCCCCCCCCCCCCCCCCCCCCCCCCCCCCCCCCCCCCCCGCCCCCCCCCCCCCCCCGGCTGGCCCCCCCCCCCCCCCCCCCCCCCCGGGCCCCGGCGTGTCGTTAATGGAGACTGGATCTCTGCAGAAATGGGTTTTAGAGCTCTCTCTAGTGGTAAGGATTAGTGGAAGCTATGTACACATTTGTTCCGGATTTGTCCCCTTAAACTCTGATGTGAAACTGCCTTTGGTGTTTTTTCCATGTTTTCATTTTTTTGGGGCTGTAATGTTCTCCTGTCGTGTTTATACCTGTGTGACAGACATTAGCTAAAATTTAAACAGACATTTAAATTTGGAAACTTTTGTATGTTGTGGTTAAAAAGCAACAGAAATCCGATATTCTGGCTTGCCATTCCAGAAGGATCATTATCAGAGATGATGAATTAGAGGCTATTGTAGATGCTTGAATTATGTGGTAACAGAGACCTTAGTCTTTTCTTCACTCTCTATCTCTCTCCCCAAGTCATAATTTTGATGTGGTGAATTTAATTATAATATAAGGACAATACTATAGCATATAATACTCCACTATAATTATAATCTAAAACAAAATATAAAATAGGGTTTAAATAATGACTTAAAAAGTAAGTAGCGTTTTTTTTGAGTCCATCTGAATAGCAAAACACTATAACATAGAACGAATACAGTCTTGCATTGCATCAGTGCAAGAAATTGAGTTTTCTTCCCTTAACCACTAGTTTAAGCCTGTGCGTTTACAAATTACACATAGCAAAATGTATTTTACATTTGGCACTGTGTACATGGATTTCTATAGTAAATTGTCCTTTCAGGATAATGTATATGAAGGGAAATAGTTTAGAAATGTTTTTATAAAGTATAATGCCTTTCAAATGATATGTATATGTTTATTTATAGACTTACTCTTTGGGCATAAATTATTAATTAATTACATTAATAATTAATACATAATTAATTAATGATTAATTTAATAAATTAGATCCCATTACTCTTGGTTTTGCCATAATATTGAAATAACATTTCCTGGAAATAGACTTTTGCATTGTATTTCCTGATCCTTTGTCAGTAAACATACAATGTTTTCAATAAGGCTGTCATCTCCATCAATATAATATTTCAATATTTGAATTTAAAATGTGTGTCTCTCCCAGTATAATTTTATATGGATTTTTTGGATAAATTCACTGCATAGTATCTAGACCAACATATTTTCATGGAACCTCCGTTATAAAATTGGTTGAAAGTTTTAAATTGTAGTCAATTGTTTCAAGTTTCAAACAGTTTTGCAGGAACGAAGATGTCAATAACATTTGCATATAAATAGCTAAGGTATCACAAGAAGGATTTAATGTGTGCTTATAAATAGTAATATAAAGTAATTGTACCTTTCCATATAATCTTTACATTAGTTGGGCTGTATTCAAGAAGAACAAAAAGGAACATTAAATAACAATTTCTAAAATAACTAAACAAATCATGTTTCATGTTCATGTTAATTTTAAAACATTTGCAGAACTTTGCAATTGATTTACATTGGCCAAAAATACAAGGTTAGCACTGGTTTTACATTGTAACTTAGGCAGACCTCTGCACATTATCTGAATATAAACTCACACCAGTTTACACTGCATACTTCACATTGTCTTATTAATTATATGAAATATATAATATATACTTATAAATGTAACATATTTAAATTCAAAGAGAATATCTTGTATTAAAAATGAAAATTCATCATTATGTTTCATACTTTTCATCCTTTCTATTCTGTCCTTCTTCTGTCTTATGTAGTTAATTTTATATGTATATCAATGTGTTCTACCACACCCATGTAAAGCGCCCTGGGACAACTCTGTTGTGAAGGGCGTTATATAAAAATAAACTGAATTGAATTGAATTGAATTTTTTCAATTTGTAGATTCAAAAAGGGTTTGTTTGTAAATGCAAAATTATTTAGAAAATTGTAGAAATGTTTGCAGCAGTCACTGCATTTAGCCTCAATTTTTTTGTGTACAGCACATAGTGTTCTATGACTGTATTTAAAACACTGAAAAAATAATGTCTTTCCCATGTATACTTTTGGCTTCAAGAACTTTCTACCTCTATTGCACACTGAAATACATTGACTTTGAATTACATTGGCTTAGAAATCTTGTTTATAAAGAATACCTTAATAAAAACATAGATATGTTTTTTTTATTATTTCTGTGGCATAGCTGTGCCATTATTTGTAAACATCTTTGCATGGCACAATAATCATGTTTGGTATGTTGGATAAAACTTATGGAAAAATTGATTTTATATGGTTATGAATTAGGAAAATGTAATTATTTAACCCATTTTTGTTAGTAGTAATTTCAAATATAGTGGCAGTAATGTAAATTACAAAGTCGAATTGATCCTGTCAAGATTCCGATGATGGCTGTGATTTTTTTTTATTTTTAGGCAGGACTGATAAAAAAAAAGATTGATTTGAAAAAAATATTATAAGTAATAATATAAACTTCTTCATAGTAAATAATTATGTTTCATACTTACAATTTTCTGTTTTTAACGTGAATATTGCTTTGGCAACTTATGTAAAAGGTTTGTTTACTAACAAAAGAACAAGGTTTACTCTGGTGGCAGTGTTCTTGGATGGGGGAGTAGGATTTTGCTTTTAAAAAATGGCCCTGTCTTTGTCTAGAAAGTCATATACATATTTGTGGAATTCAGTGCGTTCCAAGTTCTAAATGCTATATGGAAGAAAATGATTAATGTTGTTTTTGTGGAGGATCATCGAAGCATTCATAACAGGTTATGAGCGGGGATACTTGCAGAGCTGCCACTTAAGAGGTTAATGTGGATAGGAAAATAAGAGGCAAACAGAGTCAGAGAAATGGTCAAAATGCCCTGCAAAGAGGCTAATAGTGATGTGACTCAGCCTCCCCAGCAGACAGCAGCCCTGAGAGATGGGATGAGCGAAAAGAAGTGTAAGGGGAGTGAGAGATGTGCAGAGAGCAGAGGATGGGGTCAGAGTAGGGCTAAAACTGGTGGCTTGTTAATCCTGTGTCTTGGGGTGGAGACGCTGTTGCAGGACAATTGGCATCATTATTCAGGGTGATAACGCTTTAGGTCCGGCTAATGGTCCTTGCTTCATTAGGGAAACAAATGACAGCTTCTACACCTGCTTGTGGTTGTTACTGGGCCATCCAGATGTTATCAAATGCAGCGCTGACGGGGGGGGCGGACCATAGCAGTGAGCGAGGCTGGTGTGTCGCTCGGGATGGTCATGCTGCCGTCTGGTCAATACAATTACGACAGCATGTTTTTATTCTGAGAGAGCGCCTACAGTCCTGGTTGCGTGCCTCAGCTTGAGGTGGAAATGCATGGTCAATACTGAATTTGGTGCTTGGCAAAGGGGTTTTGGGTCAGGGCTTTGAGGCCCTGCCACTCTGCCCCCTTGGTGTATACTGTATCTTTCACTCAACCTGGTTGATTCAGGGGCCGTAGCTCTAGGGCCGGTACTGACTTGCGTCATAAAAGCACACACTCGTTACTTCTTTATCTTTCTCGGCCTCACTTTGAAATCTAACCTTGTAGCCTAGAGGTTCTGCCTGTCTCTTTTCTCCTTTTCTCTGCATGTGTCTCTCTATGTTCATGCAAGATACAGTTGTCCATCACTGTGATACACTGTCCTGCCTGTGCCAGGGGCTATAGCCCATTCTCACGTCTCTGCAGCCTTAACTCCCTGAAGCCCTTGTTCCGCCAGCAAATGCAACACTCAGGACTTCAGATGTCGTGAATATAGCTATTGCAAATTGGAAATAAGGCATTTTCAAAGACAGCATGAAAATGTAATTAGAAGTTTGAAACAATAGTAATGCACTGGTAATATTTATAGTTTATGGAAACCTTTTGTATACAAAAGCTGGACTCTGAGTATTGTAATGTTTTGAAACGATGGAATGGTCTTTGTTTTTGGTATACACTGGAAGCGAGGTTGAAAGTGAGTTTTACAGGTAAGAAAGTCATTCCATCAAACGTTGCTAAATGGTAGAATTAAAAGCATGAATGTTAGAATGACTCATTTGACCTGTTTGATCTTGACTTGGAAGCGGTCACAAGCTGAAACTGGCATAACGGCATAGTTGCAGTGGAGCATGTGATGTAGTGCATATGCCAGGGAGAGCGAGGAGAGGGGGCGCATGTGATAAAATGCCATGGTGGTCACCTGCCACACACTGGCAACGTGGAGAGTCACGTTTCCTACATATAGCACTGATGCAGTACACCATGGGATTTGACATAACAAGGGAACACTCTTTCATTAGTTCACAGTATCCAGCTGACCTTTCATCTGTACCTTTGTTGCCTCTGGCAAGGTGACCTATGCTTGAGGCTCCTGGGATGTTTGTTCACCTGGGCTTGATCACAGGTGTGGCTTTAGGTAGGCCAGAATTCTCACTACCACTTCTATAAACTTACAGATCTCCGTCACTTCCAGGAAAAAATAATTTCTTCTGTTGAAAGTGGAAATATGTTGTGGTCTTGATTCTTCCTTTTTCATAGAATAATACAGAGTTTACCATTCAGATCTGACAATTTAAAAGCAGAAATTTAGGTGCAGGACATTTCATGCTGATCTAAAATGCATGATAACAGGTTTTTGTCCACGATGCTATATGCACCTGCTGAACTTACTGTGAACTCAGGTGTGTGGTTCATTAGAGTCACGCTGAAGATGGGGGACGTTATAAATGAGAGCTGCCAGGGCCAACTGGATATCAGTGCTGATGTCCAAATACTGATTATGTGTATTTCTGCTGAGACAGTATCAAGGGAATTACATTCTTTCTGCAATGGGGAATAAAGAGAAAATGATTATATTTCAAGATGCAAGAATGTTGGGGAAAATTCTGGCAAAGGAAGTTTCATTTTTGTCTTAATTAAATATACAGTTTGCCATTATCTGTCTGTCCATCCATTTTCTGTAATGGGTTATCCAATTAGGGTAGTGATGATCCAGTGGTTATCTTGTTGAAGGACAGTGTGTAAGGCAGGGTAAGTCCAAGACAAGGCGCCAAGATGCAATACATGCCAAAAATCACAGTTTAACATCCTAAAGGCCAATTTGCTATTTATTATCATTATGCTGCACAATTAATCATTCAGTAACAAGCACTGTATTACAAAGAACTGTAAAAGTATAGTAGCATTGTACATGCACATGTCCCTGTGTGGTTTGTATTTTTAGTGAAGTTTTAGTCTGTCGACATGCCTTGAGTTACAGATTACCAAACTAGTTACAGCATTACCCTGCTTCACCTTCCAACATCCTTTACCTGAATGTGCTGCATGGCAACATCTTACAACGTTATTACAATGTTACTTATTTACCTCAAATGGACACCTTTTCAGGTGTGTATGCATTCTCGACACACCCAGCTCCACTCACAAAGGCTTCTTTGTAGGGGAATGTTCAGCCTCAGTGTGCATGTGTGTGTTAAGGCTGAGCAGGGCAGCAGAGACCTCTCACAGCTGACTCGCGACGTTTGATGGAGCAGTTGGACAGGTGTGATGTCGACATCTTCCCGAAATGGCACTGCCAAGTGACCAAAAATGTCATGAGCGCTTGGCCCACAGAGCAGGCCGGAATTTTCAGCCCCTGAAAACTATGGATATTCAGCGGGGAAATGCAAATTGAAGTCGGCAGCCTGCCGAAGGACGCCACCATGTGACCGGCCCACCTATTCACTTCATTGCTTCCTGCTTTCTTTTTCCTTGCTTCCTTTTAGGCAAATACATTCTGACTCACGTAAAAATGCAGGAAATATGTAGTCATTATGATAATTGTCCCCTGAAAAAGGGTAGAGAGAGTTCAGAGTTCATTTTCTGTTCACCACCCTCATGAAATGACAGATATGTTCCCTTTAACCCCGACTAAGGGGTGTTTAATTTCAGAGGAAGGGAGAAAAAAGAAGATGACTAAATGGGAATGAGAAGACCCCAGGTCCCAGTAATGAAATTGTCTTCACTACAGGGGAAGATTTCATTTATGGTCCAATTGGGATCAGCATACTGCATCTATACAAACTGGCCTACCACCCCCAACCACTCACCCCTCTTTGCAGCCTGCTCCCCACCCCATATCTAAGTGCTGTACAAGGGTGGGGGGGGGGGGTGTTAATGCAATTCTTTCCGGGTCTCCAAAATCCTGCCTCTCTGTGATTTTTTTTCTTTTTTTTTGTGAGAACAGACTTGTATGGGGTAAATAAAGAAAATGTGTCTTTGGCTTCTACACTGAAGATAATGACCCGAAAGGCCAATCGCAGTTCACGCTTCATATTTCGAGTCTCTCATCAGTCGCCATGTTCAGTGTGATAGAATACAAAAGCCCATATCGTCACTGAGCATATTGCTATGGGACGATGCCCATTTAACAAAGTAGGTGTCTCACTTCGCAAGATTTAAACGCTTTCTGTGTTTTACACCCGCGCAAAATGTGGCTACCGTCCCGATGCAGCAATGTTAATTCCTTGCAGATTAAAATTCTTCAACATTTCTGTTTAACTTGTTGTATTTCCCATTGCTAAATCAGATGAAGGATAAAGAATAATAAATTGCAAATCTGAAAGAAAATTTTAAAAGAAAATGAAAATTAGGTGGCACATAAATTTTTATTTTACAATTATTTAAAATAATTGTGGTACCATAAATATGTGAATTATTGTGCGTATATATATATATATTGATGCAGATGTGCTGCATGTCTCACCTGCATTTTTTTCACATTACTGTTTAATTACAGGTTGTACTTCCTTATAATTTATGTCAATGAGGCCGTACTTTTACAGAAGAGTACCTGCTAGATTAATAGATAATGGCTTTCACAGCTCACGGGCTGTACCTTCTAATCATACGATCATCCAGGCATTCCCATCCTGGATTTTTTCCAGTCATCTCACATTGAGGTGGATTGGAAGCAGCAAATTGCACTTAGTGTGCAAACTCCTCCTGGAACGTGCTTCCTTCCTGTCCTGGATGTTCCCTACTGTACAAGCTATGTTTCCAAGGATGGGCTCCCAGATGACAGCAACCGTAACTGGAGAAATGATGACAGAAATCGGGGGGAAGGATGGATAATTGCTGGACTGGGTTAACTCCTCACATAGTGATTGACTCTTGTTACTTATGAGGTATTTATGGTGGATATAGACTGCACATCCCTTTCCGATCCCTGTCGCGAGCAGCGTGCCACTGGGTTCTACATGTGGGAGCCATTTGTGTTTTCTGCGTTTTTTAATTTAATGGCGTGGCTTGTTGTCTCCAGCGAGGTGGGTGACACGAGATTTGTAATCTTTGACGGGAACAGATGGACCCGCCATTGTCGCTCCTGTCTGTATGATAATGTGAACTGCATTTCACCCGAAAGCCGCACAAGTGACCTGACCGTGCACGCAGTTTTACCCCTGCCTCGTCTAGACGCCCAAGCACACCCATCACTGCCATTCGCCAGCTCTCTACACCGAGACTTAAAAACAGGAAAAAAGAATGTTTGGTTGGTGTGGCGGGAGGGGAGAGAGGGGCGCTTAGGGGGTGTATTTGGGAAAGAAGGGAGTTATGGTTACGCAGTGCTACTGCTCTTCCAGATCCAGAGGCAGGTTAACAATTCGTCTTTAAAGAGGTAAAAAAAATTGCATGTTTGTTTTGGACTAGGGTAGCGCTGGCTGACGCGTGGGGGGTCATTCTTGGTGGGGGTGTGCTGTTTTGGTGAGGGTTGCTGAGAGTAGATGAGCTGGCCCCAGATGTATGACTCCATCACCAGATACTATCAGGTCTATGTCTGATCTGGTAAGCGCCACGTCTCTTCAGTGGCGGCACTAGTGCTTTGTCCAAGAGAGGTGCTGAGCGATGAGACTGGGACTGTCAAAAAAAGCCTTACATGACCAAATCGGCACGAAGAACGCCTATGTCTCTCTGTGTAACGGTGTCGCGGCACCGAATTACGTCAATGCTCTTCTTTAGATTTCTCTTCAGATATCGATAATTAAAACGTACCAAGACAAGCATGGGTGAAGTTTATTCTGCATATATTTTCAAAATTATAATATCATATTTATGTCTACTAATCATGTAAAAAGAATCATTTACCGTATATATCCAAAGTTTTGCAGTAAAAGAATGTTTGTGAAAACAAGTCACATCATAAGGAATGAATGACTGCTTTGAATGAGTCCGATGTGGAGTCATCAGCTTGACTGTGAAATGACATCCTTGTTAATGGAGTGTGCAGAGATTCCCTGACTCTGAGTCAGATAGGCCTCCTAACAGGAAGCAGTTCTCTGTAATGGAATCATGCGTAAATTGCCCAGCTGGTTTAGTTTGTCAGGCTACTATGCTGTCAACTTTTAAAGAATCTCCAGCGTCTTGGTCTTCCTCTCAGCTGGTTGGTATTATGTTATGAGGTAATTTGCAATTAAGATGGCTGCTTGTGCCCGTTGTTCACACAGCATTCTCTTTTTTGATAATCATAATGAGCCAAATATTTCACTAAAAAGCATAACAAGAAGTATTTCATCGTAACTGGTAAAAGGTCAGTGATTAACCAATAATGAGTGATTGATCGTTTTACCATACCTTTCCTCTTTACATCCACTTGATATATCCATATCTGTACATATTTAAAGAATTATATAGAGTCTATAAATGTTCAGAATAATAGAGAAAATACGAAACTTCACATATGGACTTCCACTTTACATTTTTCCATTTATATTTTTAAAAAGAAGTAGTTACATATTTGTCAAAAAAAAATAAAGATTTTTTTTGGGGGGCTGCAGGGGCAGTTGAAAACGAAAGGTTTGGCTCTGTATTGTTCTGGGCGATTGCCACTGGATTGATGAGTCTGTTCTGTTTCTGTGCCTGTGTCAGGTAGGGCTTGACATCCTATCTGTGAAGCATCAGGACTTATACATGCTGACGGTTCCTTTGTATTGCCTGACTGTGATAAGTGTGCAGAAACAAAGGCAATGCTGCTCCTTCTATTGTATCACAGTATCTTACATCAATTAAGACTATCGAGCGATGCCAACCCTGTTCAGTTTCTATGCAGTGTCAAATCCTTAACTTGATTAAAAAAAATTCCGACAGCAGAAATCCTGCAAAAAAAAAAAAATATATATATATTCCTTACTTTGATTTAAATATACATTAATTTATATTTTATTATGATTCTTAGACTTCTACTTATTTATATACATAAACAGCATCAAAAATATATTATAGCATGTGAAATTAAATTTACCGATGTGAATTTTCTAGGATTATTGTATAGTCATAATATACAAACTACACATTTTTATATTATTATTTAGCTTTTTTAAAAAATGTTATATTAATTTAGTCATATATTAGTTTACCTAATGAAAATCTGTTTTCACCCTGAGAATTTAATACTATGATATACAAAAATCTGCTAGAATAATTAGAAATATATTGAAATTGAAATTGAAGTAAAAATAAAAATTACAATTATCATTATATTTGTATGAAATATTCAGTATCACTTCATATGGTGTGGTACTTTATGACACATGTTGTAAAAAAAAGATTTTACCATTGTGTCCTCAGAAGCAACATGCTGGATGTCAAGAAATCCCATAACTCACTGACGCCCCATTAAATGGTGCAATGGTACTTAAAATGACCACACTTGTTTACTAATAGCACAATTAAATGTGTAGTAATGTCTAACGTTAATAGCTGTGAAACAATTGCCAGTGCAACAGTCATTACCTGATATGAAAAAAGGTTTATTTCGGAAACGTGCAACGAAAAGATAAAGGGTTGTTATTATTATTATTTTTTATTATTATTATTGTTGCTGTTGTTTTTCAATAAAACACTGCTTACATTTTTACAGCACATTTATTCATTCATAATAAAATTTTAAGTCACTTGTAATTTACGGAACATTTTATATATGCATTTTTCAATAATTTAATTCACATGAAGATGTTGCACAAATACCTTTAATGCTTGTACGTATGTACAGTACGTATGTAAAATTACCGACAAAAATAAATGCGAGAAAATCAGGGGAAATGGGAGGAATGTGTTCTCGAGGAAAAGGAAATGCATGCGATGGTTGCACCTTGCATGACCCCCAGAAACAGAATGGGTTTGTTTAGAGGATATTGTTGCAAGAGGCTTGGGAGTCCATATGCATCAGCTGGTGCTAACAAAATTTGCCTGCAATCTCATCAGAGACTTCTGAAGTGAATTGAAATAAATGGAGGTGGAATCCCTGTGAGTGGCCGTATTGGCTTTCAGGCTTCTGGCTGGCGAACTTTTGACCCAGGGGTTTCTGCCCGGTCATCCAGTGACCTGTCTGAACTCTAACTAGTATAATCATGTCTACATTATTGACCTTGCTGCCATGGTGACCGCAGAGGTCACGTAGAGAGATTCTCTAAATATGAAAGTGATTGTTTATGTCCGAATTAAGAATTTAAAAATGATTTTTAGCACTGCGTGCAAGCAAATGGAAGAGACAACAAAATTGACTTAATAAAACAGACGTCTTGCATTTTATAGGCTGATTAACTGTTCAATAAACCACTACCATGTTGTTAAGTAAAGAAAAAACGTACATTTTCGTGATTTTTTGCAGTTAAAATAATGAACATAGGACTGAAATACTAATACGATTAAGACTTAAGAGCTGCTTCCTGTGTGCTTTGTAGTAGTGCCAGTGACAGAGGATGCACATTTTTAAAATATTTGGCATGTTTTTACCAGTCCGCTGCACTGCTGTTAGCTGAGCGCTGGAAAAATGTCACAATCATCTGCATCTTTTGCAAACCAACTTTTTCAGAAATGTAAGTTTCAGATACAAGATTATGTATTATTTGCCATTTTATTAATTGATTTCTGCTCAGTCCCATTCACTATGAAATAGCTTACTCTCTTGTCCCAGCTGTTGTAGGCAACTGCTATCCAAACTGTCTTGGTGCCTTGCAGAAGTTGGAATTGAGACTAATTTGACAGGGAAGAATGTCATTCAATTTGTTACGGATTATCTGTAACTGCTGTGTTTTTTAATTTCAGGACAGAAGCTGACGTAGTTAATTTGTAATTGGAGTGCCACATTTAAGCAGCGGCACACCGAAGGGTGCAGCTAAGAGATGTGTACAGTCAATATCACAGTAGTCTTTGGATTTCAAAAGGTTAGAAAGCAACATCCAGCCTCACATCACATAATTTTCAATCACAACCACACTAATGAAACTCTCCAAAAACGGCTGCCATTTAATTTCCGTCCCCATTGCTTGATATTTTATTGTATTTAATTTTTTATGACTTTTTTTCATACGGATTTAAATGGTATTATAATCTGCCTCATTGTGCTGTGCAGACCTATATATTGTACGTCATATTAAATATTTTGTAACCAAAACCTTGAATTCCTTTCCTCATTCTTAACAAGGCTCGCATTTTTATAGCCCTGTATTATCATGGCTATTGTAAAACAATTTTTGCACTATTTTAATGCACTGCCTCTGGAAAATGTCCCAGCTATAGCAGTTAAAATGCAAGATGATTTGTCTTGCATATGTTTTATATGATGCATACCAATCAAGGTTAAATAATTGCACTTGAAGACGTGAATGTATGTTTGTTTAGCTGGCAGGAAGCATGAACGATAGCTGTGGTACCATAGAGTACCTGTATGTGTGAGAAGGGCAAGGCTGTATTTACAGCTCTCGTAATTGTGGCCATAAATTATATTTTACAAAATTACTCTCTGAAGTTTTATTGCAAGTCTGATATTCTAGTTATTGCAGAGCTGATGCCAATTGTGATCTAAGACACTTTGGAAATTACCAGCCATTTGATTTGCACAGGACCCCTCCAGAAATACATCATTAACACTGTACCCAAACCCATAGCCAAGGTGTCCTTGTAGAAAAACATGGCTACAGTAATGTACAAGAGTATGTCCTGTTTTTGATTTATCTACACCTTATCACAACCTCTAAACACTCTAAAACCAATTTTGCCATGAAACTAATAGATATTTTTGTACACCTTTTCAATAGATGTAATAAATAATAATAATAATAATAATGGCATAACTCTTCAAATAATTGTATATATTTCTCTTCTGACTTCATAACAGTGTTTGATCTTTCCGTCGTATATTTACGCTGTCTCACTGTGCTCTGTATAAAAAGACAATCACTTCATCGTAAAGAACAATACAAGATATGACAAATCTTACTGACGTTTTTTTTTTTTAAACCAATTTTGTGTATCGTTAAAGTGATCATTTTTGATGAGATCAAAATAAGATTTTTTATGCTCTTAAAACAGTAGGAAAGTAATGCAAAGCTTCCCCTGGTCTGGTAATGTTAAGCTTTTAAAATCTCTTATGTTGCAGTTACACCTCAATAGTTTTGTGAAGTGGCAAAAACAACAACCGTGAAATGTTGCTTTTACTCCTTTTTCTTTTTTATTATTATTAGATTAGCCTTTATTTATTAATTTGTCCCCAGTTCCACATTCCAATCCTCTGAAGGAAAGCAGTGAGATTAATTTTCCTAGTGCATTCGTGCATAGATTTAATAAGTATTTGAAGGTAAGATCCATCTACTGCATGTTCAGAGCATGGTAAATGACTTGGGCTATGATGACGCACCCTGCTCCCTCTCCGTCTTCTCCCTCCCTCCCTACCTCCATATACCCTGTCTTAATGAATAGAAAAAGACCCCTTATTAGACTTGGCACAGGCTCTGCACAACATTGCTTCTGGAATTGAGGTTCAATAGTTCACACTATTCCCTGAAGGCTACTGTTCCGCTTCTGCTGCTGACAATTTTTTTTCTTTCCCTCTCCTCCCTCCTTTCTTGTCCTCTTTTTTCCCTTCTCTCCCACTGTCTTTATCCCCATTCTCTCCCACACTTTCGCTCCCCCCTTGCTCAGTCACTCCTTGCCTGGCAAGATGGAGATATTCTAAGATGGAGGACTGGAAGCCTCTAACCGGGTCCATCTGTCACATTGGTGCCTCCCAGCTTCACATTTCTGTAGCTTCAGCCTCCGATATAAGTAATGCTGACCCCACCCTTTCTTATCCTGAATATGCCCGTGTATTATGCAGTGATGTCGCTACAACTTCAGTTGTTGGAGAGTTGAAATTGAAGTTAATTATAGTTACAATGCAGTCTTATTAATATGTTTTGATTTGCTTTGTTTGTTTACTATCAGTTTCTATCAGTATGTAAGTTTCAGTTTGTAACATTTGCAACATTCCACACCTTAAATTATAGCGTACACTTATTCATCCTGTGGTCTACAATGTATAGGCACAATTATTTTTTTATTGTTTTTTTTTGGTAAGACTTTACTTAGCGAGGCACATGTGCTTAGTAATAACTCAGTTACTACTGAAGTACAAATTATGGACAAATCATGACAAATATACTTGCTACTTGAGATAAAAGATGTGTCATGATTCATTAATGATGAACAAACATGAGATCAGTATTTAACTTGTGTTATTTATTTCTTGTTCCTTCAGTAGTTAGAAAAGTTTACAGAATTTTCAGATATAGTGACAAATACAGTAACTGCTTGAGGAGACTTGCATGCCAATTAGCATGAATACTAAGATGTGGTTTGTGGTTAATAAATACATAGGTAATAGTATAATACTATATTATTTATGCCCTGTCAAGTAAAGTGTTACAGTTCTTTTTACTATATATTATTACATTTTACTATATATCATATCAATATATATTCCTTGTGTGTACTTATTTTCGCTGTTTCTGAGATCTGGAGTCATTCTCATTCCCCGAGTGTGCAGTGTCTTTTGTATAAATTAGTTTTGTATGACTTTTAAGTACTTAAGATATTTTAGTGCAAAATTACACCACCCTTAAGCATAATTTGAGGAACGTTGACTTGTTTCCAAGGGAGAAGTTTCAGTTTAATTCTTATTATCGCTTTATTATTAATAAAAGTTATGTATTCCAAGATAGGAAAAAAAAATAAAATGGACAGAGAAATAGTTGTACAGTCAACCTTCTTTGGAAGGTATTGTCTTGACTTTGGATTATATGTGTTTGAACTTCACCCATGCTTGCCTTGGAGGCGGGGCCTTCTATCAGGTGTGCCTGGTGACTGGTGATGATGTTGTTTTCACCAGACATCGCCACCTACACAGGTGCCATTCATCTCTTAGGACACAATTACTATAGTGTTAAGCCACAGTTAAAGTGCCGAGGAGTTCATTTAGCCCAGGATTTCACCCCCCACATTGCTGCCATTTGTCCCAGTTAAGGCACCTCTGCTGGGTGTCTGTCTTTTTTATGGACAGGCTTTAGTTGATCCTTTCCAGTTTGGTTGCTCCTACAGTATGTCACCTCATTTTTTGTGCAGAAAATGTATCTGTGAGTAGCTTTCCTGGGCTCTGGCGCTGGCATCACAGAGGAAACTGCACATCAGCCAGTGGATTGTTACACATCTTTACAAAAAATGTATTTCATGACTGACAGCACATCAGATTATTTTAAAATAAAATTAATTAAGATTACATTTTAGTTTAAAAACAGGATTTATGCTATGAAATAATTGAAAACTGCATAAAAATATTAACATTTTCTTATATCCTTCCTACATTATATGCAATGTGGAAAACGTAAGATGGAAATTTGGATAACTTCTGTGCGAGGGAGATAAAGAACAGACCAGCTAACAGGTTTTCCTTTCTCATTTCCTTATATGACCCATATTACATTGGGTTATACTAAATACTATGGCTTAGCATACGTGGCCAGAGAAAACCCTGCATTGACACCCTCAGAAAGTTTTTTTTTTTTTAAATCCTGAAACTTAGCACAGAATATTCAAAAAATCAAAGCCGGCGATTCTAATCTGCCTGGTAGCTGTCTGCCTCTGAGACTGATAGCTGAGTTATCAGAGACTGCGGGTTCATGGAAAGGTTAGTGTTCCCAGGTTCCTCTCGCTCCCCCTTTTCCTCCCTTGCAAATGAGAATTTGATTTTTCTCTCCATTGGACTCCATTCCTGGAGATTAATGAAATTTCAATGCATGGCCCAGGTGCCCCTGCAGCTTTGTTAAGAAAATAAATGGGAATTCTGTGGTCGTTACAGCAAGCATACTGACAGTGAGCAAGGTGGCGCGTATCCGCACATCCCAAAAAAGGGCTGCATCCGCATGGATGTTTATTTATTTTTGCTTTTTTTCCCCCCAGAGATTGTGTATTCTGGACCAGAGAGAAAAAAAACAACAAAACAATTAGGTTCTTCTTAATTATAAACAATACATCTTCAAATATCCCTCCATCACGCCATTCTCTGTTTTAATCAGAGTTAATGCAAGGTAGAACAAACGCTTCCCCTCTCAAGCGTATGCAGATGTAGTGAATTGTCGCAGATGTTTAATTTGTTTTCAGTCACTTGCGGTATTTTATGTTGAGCTGAACTTTGTTTCTGCACAGTGAACGCTGCTGGCTGTAAATCTGGGTGCCAGTTTTCCCTGACAGTGTTGTTAATCCATATGTGTATTAATTGCCTTGAGCAGCATTTTGCTTCCTGGAAAAGAGGCAAAATATAATGCCTCCTTTTTGTATAGGAGGGAAAGTGAGGGAATTACAGGGAGCTGGGCAGGGGAAGCAAAATGAAACAGATTAAGTTCCTAACATGTAAATGTTTAATAAACATTTAACGGCACCATTTGACCTTTCCAGCCAGACGAGGGCGATAACTCCAGTTAGTGGAAAGACTCGTGGAGGTCTGGTTTCTTAGTGTAATCGCTGTTGTTCCAATTCCCTGGTTATGACATTTGGAAAATAGACAGGCATGTATTAAGCGCTTAATATTTATGTAACAGTGAAATTAAGCACCTATGTGTGAAGGCTTTACAATCACAGTTTGTATTAAAACAATGGACCCATGCACTGTCAGTGTTAACATGCAGATACTCCTGAACGTGGTGAAATTCCTTTTGCTTGAATGGGTTCAAGGATTGCCTCACATATCCTTCTCTGTCTGCTTTGTTACTGTGGGGGGAAATCTTAGACATTAGTTTCTATATTTGGGGTCCGTCTGCTGAGAAGATAATGTCCTCATAGGGAACCACACAACATTCTACCCTTACAATGGATGTTGCTCACATTTTATTATTCTCCAGATATTGCGTTGGAAAGGCATTTAATATTCCCGCAATATTCATTCATGACACAGGTAGCGGTAGCACATGGCTTCGCTAAATCACTGCATATGCAGAGTGTGTTCTGTGCTCCCTCTGTGTCACCTGTTTGCTGTTCTACCTGTGCAGCATAGGAGAAAGGCTCTGCATGCACTGTGCACACGGGCTTTAGTAATGGTGCCCTCGCCGAGCAGAGGAGGTGCCCCGTCTGGAATCTCTGCTCTCAGTACAATGCTAAATGTTAGGATCCAGCTGCAGCAGATCTCTTTTGCTCTTTATTATTGTTCCCTTAACTAATAGACATACACAGTGCTCACAGAGTCTCTTGTGACGCTTGCTTAATTCAGTAAAAATATGGGAAATTTATTTGTTTTCATAAACAAAATCATTACTTTATTTGTTTGCAAACAATATATATAACATTAGAAACAACCACTAGTTTAATGTAAAACATTCATTTTGAGTAGAATTAAACTGAAAACCAAATTATGGTTCTAGAACAGCTGTTCTGATTTAAAAAGTTCATTGACAAGCAGTCTCATTGGGTGCTTTTTAATTAGTAACACCTTTGCAATAACATAAAATACCAAACATTTCTGTTTAGTGTCCCTTTAGGGGCCAGTAGCTACAATTGCAATTAATGGCAAAATGACTAGAACAGAACTGAATGAGTCAGTCAAAACAATCATGACACTTAATAAAGCGAAAATGTCTGTGCTGAAGATATGTGCAGGTATGCAAACATTTCTTTTTCTGAGCAATGGACTTTTGTTATGAAACCAATAAATTTGCAACATTTATACAGAATTAAGCAAGCGTGCCAATACATTCTGAGAGAACTGTATTTATTACCATTGCATAAAAAATGATTACATTGTTAATTCAGAAACCAACATGAAATATTTTCTTTGGAGATGGAGGCCTTTTCTCATTACTAATATTAATATGAATGCAGAGCCTGATTTCAGTCTGGGGTTCCTGCTGCCCTGCCCAGACTAACCATGCCCACTTCACCTGAATTCTACATGCCCCATTTCTCATTGCTTGATTAACCTCCGAGAGATATAAGAACCTTCTATGAATGAGGCTCTGTTGTGAGGTATTGAGTCTATTCTTTAATAAACCATTCACTTGATGTGCTTGTGTTTGTCTGGCATTGATCTGTGAGCTATTGCCTGTATTTCTGACCTTGTTCACTGGACATAATTCAGACTTGGTAACCCCATTGCCCGGGATTGGTTTCTGGGTCTATCCTGTGTTTTGACCCTGATTTTTGATTTTGTTTTGGTGTTCATCATTCCTCAGTGGCAATCAATAAAAGTGCTTGTTTTATGTTTTAGTATTGAAACTCTTTCGTTATGATTTAAAAGGCTCTGCTTCTATTTAAAAAAGCGGTGAAATCAGACAAGTTAAATGAATGCAAAAATATGAGTACCGGTATGTTAAAATGAACTCCTTTTGTGGAAATGAAATTACAAATGTCATTCATTATTTTTTGCGTAAGCTAACTTTGTAAAATTAATGTAATAAATGAGAAAATAATTGCTTTAGTTATTCTGTTTTCTTCCACATATTTTATAAAGAGTTGTATAAAATAAAGCTGATTTATAAATGCTTAAATTAAATCCAAGTGAATCTGTTGATGACCTACAAACTCTTGCGTGACCTTCACTGAAGATGCTGATTATGCAAAATTCTCTGTTCCAATGGGAAGGTGATCTCAAGTGACCCTAGATACTATTTCAAAAAGCTAGCCAATGTTCCTAAGCACTTTCTACTTGATAAGAAAAAATACATTTGTAAAGTGTCAAAATGTGTCAGCTCTCCTAAAATCACCCTGGTATTTGCAGTCATCAGTGTATCTTTTGACTTGACCACTACCACACCATGTTCAGTTAATCAGCACCTCCCTTTTTTAACAAATTAAGTGAATTAATTAAGCAAGCTAGTGGTTTAACAGATGCATGGAATGGCTGAGGTGCCCCTGAGGAGAGGTTTGGGAACTGAAGTGGTGTTCATCTCGCCATCCAACAAGATATCAGTGACTTTTGGATGAACAGAAGATATTTCTGTTAGTTGTTATTGTGTTAATCATAATTTACATATCCTCCAATGTTAAGTGGTGCTTTGATTCTGAGCAATCATACACTTACTACCCAGATAAATAGCTTTACACATTTTCCTCGGCTGCCTAAGACTTTTGCACAGTACTGTACATATTATACAGAATACTGAACTCTAAGAATTTCTATTTTAAAATATACTGTATATCGCAGCAGAAATCTAGATACAAAAGAGTTAAAAGTGGATGAAAACAAAGCAGATTTTGTGGAGCTCTCCTTTCCTTCCTGTAAGGCCGATGAGACGACAAGCTCGGCGATACGCCTTGGCCCGGATGCTTGGGCTCCACGTAGTTTCCACGCTATTTTTTTCTCGAGGTCAGCCTGCCCTGTCTGTCTGGCAGGGTTCATGCCCTGGCGTGTGGCTAGGAATCAGCTCCCCCCCCCCCAGGGCCGCCGGTAGCTCTACGGCTTCTTTAGTGGCCAGTTCCCTCCCATTACTTTCCGGCCCCCGTGTTGTTGAGGAGGAAGGATGCTGAGCGCAAGGGTGTGGAGCTCGCTGGGGCAGCCAGCCGTATCGCCTGCAGAGGAATGCCGGCTCTGGGGGGGTTGGGGGGTCACTCCCGGGGCTAACAATAGGTGGACTGGGGCTGGGGGAGTCCCTGACTGTCACCGCCGTGAAATATGAACTTCCTGTTCGTTCACAACAGCAGGAAAGAGCTGAGGAGGTCAGACTCTGGCTCTGATATCCAGCGCCAAGGCCCACGGCCAGGAATCATCTGTGCATGGCACCCTGGGCACTGAACTCACTCAACTGAATTCAGCTCAGCCAGAAACTCCTGCTTGTAGTACATTCTGAAGGTAAATGGTATTGATCTTTAAAGCCACCACATCCATTTGTGAGAAATGCCCAGCCCCCCTGGGAGTATTGTTTGCATTCAAAATTTGTGAAACTCGGTGCAGTTATGTTTAACAAGAAAAACAGATGCATGCATTGACCATTATAATGTTCCGCATATGCAGTGATATTTCATTCCAGAATAAATTTTGAGATCTAAAATCAAAACCATGACACATTTTTCAAAGAAAATATTTCATGCATATATATATGTATATATCATGAATGTTGCCCTGGATCTTTAAATCATGGTTTACATGAGCAGTTATATATTACAGATGTTGAAGTGGAATTTGCCTCTATGTGGAAATCAATTGATGTACAGTAAGCGTTTCCACTTATTAAAAACAGTTACTTGTAAGGTATTTGTTTCTTTGGAATAACCGTTGTATCTTTGTACCACTTGAAGACAGAAAAAAAAATGGAAAGTGTCTGTCAAATGATCTTTATGCCTTTAATAAAGCAAGAACTTTTTTTCCTTCTGTGTGATCGTATAAGTATATATAGGGTAATAATAAGTACAGGGCATTTGTTTCATATTCCTTTAAATCAGAAGGGCCAAATGTGACATGTTAGCTTCTCTCAGCCAAGGTCAGTCCTGACTGCCACAGGTTCAGGTTTAAGCACTTGGTGAATGAGCGAGTAAGAGAGTGAGGTTGACAGTATTTGGGTGTCTTTGACTGACCTGACTGTGCACTCCCGAAGCGCCACTTGTTCAAACATGGCTCCCATAGACAGCCGCTGAAGCGCATGATTAGCGTGGCGAATGGCTGAGGTGAAGCACTGGTCACGGTATCGTGGGGTGAGCGTTAGCGCAGGGGCCAGGATGAGGCTCGTTTTTCACGCTGTCACAACATCCAGCGAGTGTCCACGCAGCGCAGACTCACTTCCTACACCCTGTTTATCCCTGGCCGCTGCTCCATTTCCCCACTGAATCCTACTGTAACATGGAGTGCCGTAAAGTATTTCCCTATAACTTGCCAATAAAGACTTTCATCTTGTAGCATGTTTCAGAATCACTGGCTGTCTTTGATAATACAACCAAAAATCTCTTTTTTTTATGATGTTAAAACGTTTAAGAAATAAACTCTAAAAGAATGTTAAACTGGGCTTAATATATTATGTTATTTAATGTAGCATACAATTTAATAATTTTATAATACGGAGCATACAATTTAGAAGGCATTCCTCAGTCATTCAGCATTAGCTTGTCATTTGTAATTTGGTGGTCAATGACATTGAAGTCGCTCTCTATTCCTTTAACCATGCTCTCTGGGGAAAAAGTTCACTGGAAGCCGAATGTCTAAGTATGAATTCAAAGTGAGGCTGGTGTGCCTCTGTCATTGTCTCTGCCCTCCTATTTGACTTTGACATCATGCCAAGATGGCCGGTTTTGCATAAAGAACAATTCTCTCACTGTCTTTGCCTGCCCTAATCTTTTGTCTGGTTCAACCAAATTGTAATCCCTTGCCATCCACCCCCCCTCCTCATGGCCCACAATGAATGAGAAGTTGGCTGTTTTAGATCTTTATTAATTCATATCAAAGGCATTTAATTTGGGTCCAGAAGGTGCAGGGAACAGAATACATTGTAATGAGTTCTCTTCATATTAGGCTTGCAATCTAATTAAAACAGCCTTAATCTGAGTGGGGAAATTGACATTTTTTTAATGATGGCCCCTGACTACTGTGCCAACCCGCCAATGTGGACATCGCCTACAGCTTGAAGTCCTTTTTATTTGTGGTAAATAATTTTTGTGGTGTTTATTTTTTAAATAATTGAAAGTACAAACAATTTCCCAGCATTTGAAGGGTAATTACACATTTACCTGATCAAAAGAGAAACAAAAAAAGCAAAAAGAGGCCTTTGCACTATGTGAAATGTTAGGTGTGTAATACAGTGATAACACAATCAATGGACCAAAGTGTCGTGTGTGTAGGCCAGGAGACGGACGCCCGTCTTTGACTGAAAACCCTGTCTCTTGCTCCAGAGAGGAGTGCCATTTTGTTGGGAGGTGAGTTCAGATAACAGGAAATCTGGCACATACAGAATGAACGAGACATTGATTGCTGTCAAGTGCCTCCATTAATTTGGCTGGCATTTAGAATGCAACAGAGTACTTTTATTGCCCAAATATAACTACCTCTCACAGCATTGATCTCACATTGAAGCAAGTGTTCATGTCACCTCCACGGACACTATTGATGTTCTGGCGCTTAATTTTTATTATGGATGATAATACTATTTAATGTTATTTATTAATATTATTGTGTTTACTTAATGTTGCAGTGCTGGGAAAAAATACTTTTTATTACTGGTTGTAACGCTGTATTTAAATTGGATCGGGAAACACCTGGCGCATTATGGGGTTGCTATGTTTTGAAATGATGAATTTTGAAATTATATTTTTTTTTATAAAAAGAAAAGAATCTTTGAATGTTTCACACACGGCTCTGACTTTTGTGTGTCGACATCTTTATTGATATGTGCGAACAACATCAAAGATGGCCTACATGATGCAGGAAGACTGCAGCTCACATGCAAGGATTTGCACCTTGCAGTGCTTTGAAGAGCACATGCCTGATAGCCCACTGCTACTTTTGGCTGCATTGTTTGCACACTGCGTTAAAACAAACCAGCTGGAGAAGGCTTCGCAAAAACGGCTGCCAGCAGTTTGATCCGAGGGATGATGTCATAAATCAAAGGGAAGGGGTAAGGAGAAAATATCTAAAAGAAAGGGACGAGTTGTTCATTCTCCATATGGAGCACATTGTTGCAGTGTCAGTCTTAAACCAACTGGTGTTTCCTGTCTGCAGGTCTTATAGTTTGGAGTGTATATTTTATCAGGTTTCTCTGAAAAAGAGGAATGAAAAAAAAACCCCGCAAGATTATCGAGAGCAGGTGTCTGCCATTTCGCTGACAGGCTGCTTATTTTAAAAAGCACAGGAAAGAGCATGATTTATAGCTGTAAGAATAACAATAATCATGTGAACATTAAACTTTTAAAATGGTTAATATTATACATGCCTGGATTAACTCCAACCATGAGGTGAACATAGATGAAATTCAAAGGAGAACACAGAGGAAGCAACAGCAAAATGAGAGTAAGATGGGTGTCTGCGCTTTTTAAAATATCAGACGCAGTGTCCTTTGCACAGACAGTATCATCAGTATCCATGTTTTAACCTAAAACAAAATTATTTTTGAAAAGAATCACCTTTTAGTATGTGTTCATAAAAATAAAATTAGTATCAGTGAAGTAATAATAGTGACTATTGCAGATCACAGATGCCTCGTATCCACTTATTACATTTAGCTATGTTTTTAGTAATCCTAATATATTAAATTCTGTGTTATGCATATGTCTGCAATCTATTACAGACCAAAAGTGAAATTCATTTTCAGAAAATTTGAGAATGGTGATAAAGTATGCTTCAATTTTTTAATTATTATGAATAATTATACTATGCTTTGAGTTACTGAACAATCATGCAAGCTGGTCCCTTTTTCAGTAAGTACAAGGGTAGTTCACCAAGACTAATGGTTGTTGTTTTCTATTTTTAGTGTAAACTTCTAAATCTCCAGAACCCCAGTAGCCTTGGGGTTCCATATAAATACACGTAAGGGGTCAATACAACTGATGCATGTAAAGGAGATAGCTATCAGGGGAAATGTCACGTTAGATTAGGCTGTACTTATCGCGAGACTGTCACAAGAACAGATTGGAGCATTCAAACACAGAGAAACTGCACGTGTAATCATTCAGAGATAGGTAATCCCGTCATGGAGAATTATTCCTCTTTTACGCATCCATTCAGTCCCAGTAGGATCTGGTACCCTTTTGTACTTACCGTGTTTAAAATGCAGATTTTGCGCCAATACGTTTTTTTTCTTTTTTCTTTCCAGTGTGGTACGTTGTATAGTAATATTTTACGCAATAATGGGCCTATAATATGTTGCAGTATTGTATTATATAGTAATATTTAAAATAGTTTTCATGTTAAAAAACTATTGACAAATTTATTTATATTTCATATGCAATACACCCCTTCGGTGCTGGCAGCCGTCCTGTTTCCGTAGCTTCCGGAATGACTCCGGACCCCCGCGACCCTATATAAAACAGGTGGGTGTGAAATGTGGATGGATGGACTAAGGGGAAGAAACGCTTGCGAGTTTGTGAATTAGTAAAGGATATGTAAGTGGTAATAAGTGATGTCTACCGTCAAATTTTTCATTGTACGCTAT
>JABFEA020000098.1:28482910-28501283 GCA_019775915.2 Cyphomyrus plagiostoma | reverse complement strand
ATATAGTAAAGGAAGTAAAGGATAATCATGTCATTTCCATTTTAAAGTTGACAGCTGACAGATTATGAATTTTATTTATTAAAGGACTATTTTACAGATTTTTACAGTGAGGAACAGTGAAATACTACCAAATACATACATAAGGTAAAGTGATAAGTGAACTTTAATGCCATTCTGCTAATCCTATGCAATCTCTCATATTCCCACCTGAGAAACAGCAATTTTGCATTAATTAACTGTAAATGATGGAAAGGCCAGCATCTGTGTTTTTTGGTGCAGGACCATTTCAGATATGGTCAATGAAGACAAAACATCTTTGCGCTTTATGTGGGCCAGCAGGCAGATACGAACTGTCTTTTGTTCTTGGTCTGTACTGTTTGTCTGTCTGCGGCGAATGAAACTTTCACTTTATTGCTAGCCTTTTTCCCACAGACCTATTAATTAAAATTTATTTTTTATTTTTTTATTTATTTTTATTAAAAAAATAACTGTAATATATCTGTATTTCCTGGGTTTGTCCGGCGCATTGAGGATTTCCTTAAAGTGGAAAATAAAACAAACGGGAGAAATGGCCCCTTTCAGTGTTGCTCTCCTCTAAGTGCACCATTGTGGGCAGCCTGTGCAGCATCTGCCCATATGAGTTCTGCAGTATTGTGCTTTTATCTGTCTGAGGTTTCCCCTGCAAAGCGTGAGAGCTCACCAAACGTGGCACATTTAACACTTGGACAGACATTATAACAGCCTCTGCCTTTGGGTATCTAAGTTACAAATGCCAAGGCTCATAGCCCGGCGCTGCTTGCTTTCGCACTGATTTTCTTAGCATGTCCACTGAAGCAAGCCAGCAGAGTGAGACATTTTTTATCTGTTTAATCCGAAGCTGTTTGCTGAAGCAGGGAGCATGCGCAGAGTCCACCTTGTTTGTTTATTACGTTCTCCCCAATGTGCAGAAGATTACGGGTCACTCTTAAATCATCTTCTTGGAGAAACAAGCAGGCACGTGAAGGGCAGCAAAAATAAATCCTGGTGACAGCTGTGCATACATACGTGCACACTCCCTCTCTGTTTGCTTTCATTGTCCTTCTGGTTGCTGTGAGGACCCTTGATAAAAGAAGAGGGGAGCTGGCAGAGCTGTCCCAAGCACTGTCACTTGTCATCTGTGATATGTGATGCTTTGATGTGGAAGATGGGGAGGAGGCTGCGTTTAAGAAGAGGACTGAGTGACGGCGGAAATGTCTGAGGTTGGACTCGTGAAGATTTTTTGATTTAAGGATCCTTTGATTTAAGGATCCTATTCGGAAGCAGACTCAAAGGAATTACAGAACTGTAGGAAGTAATGATGACTGCCATCAGTTAAACCATTATTGCAATGGCAGTAGTTTAAAGAATGATGTATGCCATGGACATTTTTGACACGGCAGTGTATGCTGTGCATGTTATCATTTTATGTTAAATATTGTGGTATAGTACAACAGATAGATTATGTGGTGCAAAAATAGCTTCACCATTGGACAGTCACCTAACACAAAGAAAATTGAATTAATTTAGCTTGAGTCAGAAAGAAATGGGTGTCATTACAAGGACAGAAAAACAGTGTTATAAAGAAATCATTTTCATAGTTGGGTTCCATTGAACAATGTTAGTGATGGATATGGTCTTTTCAGCTTATACTGGTGATGTAAAGTGGGACATAATTCTGCAGCATTCCTTCTTTATGACAGTCTCCTATGTGTAGCAACTGACCCTTTTGTGTGCTTCTTGCCTAATTCATTCTCTGTAATGTTAATGCAATTCAGGAGTCTAATGATAAACTTGTATTTTAGTGCAAATGGCAAAGATTACTGGCAGGATGAGAAGTTCACAATGGTCAGATGTTACGTCTTCTGGGGTCAGGATTCCCACACGTCATCTGATCTGTTATAAAGCTCTTCACACACAGTACTGTTACAAATTCAATACCGGTAAAGTTCTCAAAGCACGTCAGTCTCTCCTTTTTCGGAGAGGTGTATGTAAATCCTGTGGAAAGAAAACAGATTGACATGTCACGGGGTCTGACATGACAGGACACCCTGCGGCCTTGTGTACATGTGTGAACTTGTACAGCTACTACTGTATGTAACAATTACCCACAAGTAAGTTATGTCAATGTGCCTAATAACTTTTGCAATTTTTCAATTCACTACTTTTTTTACTCCTATATTGTACCATTCTAGCAATCTCAGAGAAAATAGCTGATTATTAAATCGAACTTTTTTCTAAGGCAAATTTTTATCCTCCCCCCCCCCCCCAACAGATGCTATACTATTACAGTAAAAATAACTGAATCAACAAAAAATGTCAGTCACTGCTGAGAAAAGTACTGTGTGATGTTCATGTTCCTCTTAGGCTTGTGCATGAGCCAGATATTGTGCCACAAATTTTATCCTATTCAAAATCCCAAGCCATTGACGTCCAATTGATTTAAAAATGTGTACTAAATTAAATCAGTGTTGTAAAGGTACAGATTTTTGATTGTCTGCAAGCCAAAAATGAAGCTACTTTCACAATTGTTTTATGCATTCTTTCTTCTTAAATTTATTATCTTGATTGGTCTCTCTCATATTGGGTAATGTCCATAGGCCAAAGAAGTCCTTTTACACTCTATCCGAGTTTTTCCAAGAATAGTTTATTTAGATGATAAGAGCTTTGTGTCATTTCCGCTCTGCAGCACCAAGCCATCCTTTCAGTGTGTCCTACTATTAGAGAATTATTGTATTTGCAGTAAAACATTTGAATGGGTGCTGTAAATCTGAGAGGGAGAGATTTAGGGAGCTGTAGTTACTGTTTAGGGCTGTCCGAAGGGAGTCTTTTCTTTGCCTGCCTCACAATGACGCACCGTAAATTCCTCTCCAGACCTCAGATCAAAGGCGGCGTTTCTGCGAGAGCCAAGCTACGGACTGACTCGCCTAACCTTTTCCCACTTACAAAGGCAGCCATGGCGCACGGTCTCACCCAAAGGCCAGCCCACGGAGCCCCGGTGCTTTGCATTCCAGCTCATAAACACAAAGTCATAGATGCAGTAAACAAACCGAACACTTCGGCACTTTTTAAAGTCAGCAGATTAAAAAGACATATATTACTGGTTTACTGTTTGCACAAGGTTAAGAAAATATGTATATAGACCTAGAAAAAAGTTTTAAATTATTAAATTGACAGACATCGTATATGGAAAGCTGTTGAGGACAATATATTGATTATCAGATGAAAGTAACCGGTTTACAGATGCACAAGTGCTTAATCCTGGAAATAAGAGCTCAGATACAGGGGGTTCATGTTCTGTTCTCTAGCTTTACGTTGACCCTGTAGGGCTCTCAACTGATTTATGGCAACCATCTTAGTGTGAGGATGTGACATCACTGCCGTTCCCCCCCCCAACAAAAATTGTACATTTGACTCTTCAAAGTGCATTATAATTGTGGCTTCTACTTTGTATTTTCACGTCTTAATTTTTGCGATGTGATGAGTTCTTGAGGATTTTGTCTTCACGGCTTTTATTTTGCAATGCATGACGGCAACAGCTATGAAGCACAGACAGCTGAGTCGCGACGGCTATGAAAATGCACTACATGGGAGAAAAGTTTATTTCACGAGCTGAAACAATTTTGCGAATCTGTAATGGCAAAAGAACTTAACTGACTGGAAAGTGGATCCAAGAAGCCATCCGTTCTTTGGCAGAGTTTGTGCCTTTAATCACTTCAATAATTGTGTGGCTCCATTGGAAGGGCATCCAATGAATTGCAACTATTTAGAAAAATTAGCTTGATGGCTACATGCTATCCTTTTCTCTCTTATTCCCTCTCTCAGGGTTTACTTCGGATGGCTTGTTTGTGCTACCGACAGTAGCCCTGTAATGAGGAAAAATGTTGTCAATTTAACCAAGACAGTGTGCAGAGTGAAAGGGGGGTCGTAGGTGTGTCAAGCAAATTTTTTTTCTCTAATGAATCGCTGCCTCATATTCTATTGCACTCACACTTGCTCTCTGCCCAATTTCCCCATCTGCCCCCCCCCCCCCGGCCGCCACCGGCCCCTGGGGGAACATGCTACCTTCTGTTTCACCTCATCAGCAGGGTTCATGCTGAGGTCAGACGTGATGGTGTCCTGCACTCGCCTCCGCCTCAGTGCCGCTCCCGCGCCAGGGACTGGCGTATTCTCCTGCACAGTTCTCAGGCCAGGTTGCGTGGGCTTGACTCCGCTGCGAATGGCCTGCAGCTTTGTAAATGACAGCCTCTTCAGCCTGATAACCCCTATGGCCGGGCTCTGGACTGCACAGCTGACGCCCTGCACAGTGTCACGCTCATCATCTGAGGAGCGTCCCCGTCTGTGTCATTTTACAGTCAACTTCCGTTGAGGCTTCACACACGTGCCGCAAAGCCGTTTCTCTTTGATTGTTTTCGTGTTGTGTTATGGAAGTTATGACCCCAAGCCCCCTTGTCCCTCACCCGGCTAAAAATGGCTGTACACTACAGCTTCGGTTCCATTGCCGCCGCATGGAAATTTCCATCCAGGCCTCTGTCTAATCAAAGGTCTAATCATTGCCCCCCCCCCCCCCATGGCCGCCTCCACTGAGCTGGCGCCTGCCTGCTGTAGCCAGGAAGTCATCGCTAGATCTAAGCCCCCTTTTTTGACACCTCAGTGGTCAGCTACTATAAATTTCTGCCACTACCCAAAACTTGCCAGACTAGTCTGAACTTTATAGCCCTGAATACAGTGGGAGATCTTTTTTAATTATATATGTGTTTGGATAATAAGGCTTTACCACTGTAACCTAAGCCTGAGGAGCTGCAATACATATTACCACTAAATTAAAGCAGCAAATTATTTCCAGTGCAGTCCTCCTAACAACAAAATGCTTAATGCTGGAATGTAAAATATGGTTTTTAACAATGGGGATAATGAGAATAATGATAAACACAAGTGTAATATTACCTAAGATCATCTATGTGTAAGAATTAGCAGAGAACATCATATATGCTAAAATATAGACACACTTAGGATTGATTTTTGAATTTTGATGGAAAAACGCAATGTACCTTGAGGACTTCCTTAAATCAATTGCACTACGCAAAGAGGATTTGCAGTGTTTTTATGGGCCCAGCTGATGTGACGCTGGCAGACCTCTTAATCGTCTCCTATCTGGTACTGACGCCAGTTATGTTCAAGTTACAGAACAATATTGTATATATATTGAGCGTGGTTGGCAAAGGTAAATGCTCAGCAAGCACTATCTGCAATCACTCTCTCTTGCACACGCACATGAGGACAGATCATTAAGGATTTTTATTCATTTGTTTTGGTTTTTAATAATTACATTTATTTCTTATATACAATATATTTTGAAAGTGAAACTATATACATGTCACGATTGCATTTATGGATATTTGTATTGCATTATGAATTCTTCTAGTATTATATTTATTGGTTTTGAATAAGTTGTGTTCCGAAGCCACCTGATATTCTCCATAATGTATTATTTTTCTTATGGCTGCATATGCCTGACCTCAGCACAAGTACTTTTAGGACAGGGAAGAAGATTAGTGGATGAGGACTTGGATGAGAAAATGATGAGATTCTCAACAATCCATAAATATTGATAATACTAATACTCTAGGTACTTATGTATACCATTAATATATTTCTTCGTAGAAGTTTGTCAATAATATTTATTCACAATAGCATTTACTCAGCCACAACTTTAACTGCAAGTACTTGCTTTCTGAGTCACTTAGCAAATGCTAAAATTTGAAATGACAAAATGTGGAATATACTGTACAAATATATATTGTACTGTAGATATTGAGGTTAGCTGCCTTGCGCAAGGGTGCAAAATGGAGCTTTGATATAGCACTTGAACCTACAGCTGCAGTGTCAAGCTGAGGTTTATCCACTGGATCGCTGCCCAGAAGTGGTGACTCCACACCGACACACAGTGAGATGGGGATTAGCCCACTTCATTTCAGCCAGCTCACACACAGCGATTATCAAATTACTTCTCTGACATCAACACAACTTTTTCAACGTGTTATACATCGGCTGAGCACAGACCTGCTCCTTGCATACCATCCCCCTTTATTTTAATTCACTCCCAGCCTGGCCGATGATTGACTTGTAGCCCAATTAAAGTGGAATTTAATAGGAGAATACATTAACTCCCTCAGGTCACAATAACATAAATCACCTTTTTTATAGCTAGAGCAGCCATTGTACTCATAGAAGCATGCTGAGAATATTATAATAACTAGATGAAACAGAAGAGCCAAATTTACAGCTGTCTGAGTGGGTCAGGTGAGCAGTGTTATTGCAGTTCAGGTCTCCTCACAGACAGCTGAAATCCCTGCCACTGTATACTATCTGTGCATGCCATGATATATTTTCCTAGTGTTTTTTCTTTCTCTTTTAATTACTTTTGCGTTCACCCATGTATGAGAAAATATTGGCCTCCAAAGAGCCATGAATCAGAAGTATAGACAGGGCTTGTCCTTACCCCGGCTACATATTACCACCATAAGGCTTTCGCACTGAATATTGCAACCCAAGGCAAAGAGCATTTGTGCCGTCTTGCATTTGTAGTGATAGAGGGCTGCATAAAGCTTGTCGATTGTCTGTACTAGTTCCTTGAAAGTCCAAAGATGTTCTCTAAGCTATAGCGACTAGTTAAGGTCTTATTTTGCCCCACTAACCAAAATGAACAGGCACTTCCGAAATGGGTTTTGCTGCCAATATTATTCAGGGTGGAACCATTTTTCCTGGGGCAAACATACGCCCAGCCAGCCTTTTTGCGGAACCCTGTTACTTCTGGTTACTGGCAAGATGGTATGTATTATGGGATGGGTGTAGAGGAGAGGAGCAGACTGCTAATTAAACCGACCACTACCCACTGAACTGAGCAACCAGAGTCAGTATGGAAGAATGGACATGTTTCCAGTTGAAGGAGTTTTTAAAAGAGACTGAAGGGATTTATAGATGTTCCAGGGAGCTTCAAAACAGACGTTTTGTTTTCTCAGCCAGTACAACTGTTAGAAATTGTATCCATGCCAATGTTCCCAGAGCCAGTCAACTCAGCCGTTACATGATTTAGAAATTTTATCTTGTTTTTATTACTATAATGAATTATTGGTCCCTTTGTCTGCAATGTTAATGTTTGCTCAACAAAAGGAGCAGTCTTAAAATCTGGTTGCAGCTGATTTAAGAGTGTAAACCAATATCTGTCATTGTCTTGTTTATAAAAGTAATAGGAATTCCATAAAAAGAAACGATAACGATGTTGAAACACGGAGGGATGCAAATAGTCAAATATAACACCGACAGACGAAAATCAATTAATGTTATTTGGTTAGCGGAGGAACTTGATGAGACTGCAGCAAGACCAAACAGAAGCTCAGCAGACATTCATTATATCTCATGGAGAATAACACCGTCGATATATGTAAATTGAGATGGTGGCGCTGGCTGTCAGGCAGGGCTGATAGGTGGAGCTTTACAGCACCGACTGACAGCGGCTATAGCATGGGAGAGTGTAGCAGAATTACGGGCAGGGGACGCGTCTGAGCTCTTGTTAATTGGCAGTATTGAACTCCCCATGGATGAGGTAATGGATGACCCCCGCGTTGCGTGATGGGAGTCCCCAGGGTAAGTTCTGCAGTAGTCGTGGAACGTCACACGGTGTCTGCGCTATTGAGCGACCCGGACCCTCCTATCCCAATTATTAATCCAATCTAGCACACTATACGATGTCAGGGCATGCCGTCAGAAGTATAGGAGACTGGATGGTCAGGGTTCAACCATAGGTTATATCGTGGCAGCAGGACCAGTTTGCATTCTCTCAGACACAGGTAATTATATTAGTAAATATTAAGAGAAGCACTTAAGAGTCCTTAGCCTTAACAAATAATAGGTCATTCAGATGATCTAATTTCATGCTATGACATAAATAAAGGCTATGTATTAGCAATGTCTGGTCAGAGCGAGCATCTTTGAAAACATGTACAGTTTCTGTATGCAGCTGATTGATGTTTTATATCACTGTGTTACTCGTAAGGTGTGACAGGGTCATCCTGCTATTACAGCCAACATTCCGTGATTTTTAAGTCCGAATTTGTATTTAAATGTATTCAAATAAACATTTTAAAATATTTTGAAAAGCCAAAGGAGCAGCACTCCAGGCAAATTTGGCAGCTGTTAAATCAATCCATCAATAGGAACGACGGTGCATTAGACCTTGTATATGTTTGCACTTGTAAAGGTGCAATCTGACATTAGTGATTACACTATTTAACAATAATGTTTTGCATGTATGACACTCATTTTAGGTCCCCCAGCATGAAAACTGCATTGTGCCATTTCACACTCAGCTTTTTGTTATACAAAGATTTGGTTTTTTTGTTTTAGGTTTAGCCACATATTATGTTCAGCCCTCACTAAAACATTTATATCTACATAAAAATAGCACTAAAGATGCACAAATATATACATTCATTTTAATAAGCCAAACATTTAACATGAAAAACTTACAGTATCAATATCAAAACCACTCAAATCTCCTTGGGTCCTTCTACAATACTTACCCAAGATGTATTGACTTAAACAGTGGCATTATTTACGTAGACCTAATTAAAACTAGTTCACAGCTTATGTAGACTGCTGCATGACTCAAAATAGACCGGAACACCACATTGATTAACATGAGCAACTAATAAAATGTTTATGTTTCTGCTTTGTCTGCTTCAGCAGATGTTTTCGGGTTCTAACAGAAACTTTTCCCTTTGGTGTCCAGTATTTGTATGATATGCACAATATAAGTTTGCAAATGCAACAGTCTGTTCTTGGTAATGAGGGTAGGTGTTGACACTGATCAAAACACCATTGATAGTTATATAAATGAAGAACAAAATCACCAAAAAATGTAAATTTTATGCTGTTTACCAGTTTTTTAGTGGTGGAACTTTCCAGATCAATGCTGAGACCTACTGTGTACTCTCTGGATATGTTTGCTTTTACATGTAAGCTCATGTTGAAAGTCACGTTGATATACTGTAAAATAGCTGTGTTAACTGAGAACAAACAAGTAAAAGATATTGAAATGCATTACAATAATAATAGGATTCACTGTAACAACAAATGTTTTATAACATTGACTCCTCCTGGAATTAATTAATAAAAACTTTACATAGGTGTTCTTTTTGATACTTTGCATGATCTTTTTTTCTGGTAATTATATGTTTACTTTGTGTTCTGTGTTTTATAAAACCGGCTATGTACCAGAGTACAGATTATAGAGAACACATTTTTGCAGTTTTGCATTTTGTAGTTTAGTAATGTACTGAAAACTGCACCTCTGGCTGTCCTAAAAAAATAAGGAGTATGTTATATTGAAATATAATTATTAGGTTATGCTTTACATTAACTGCACCTTACCATTCATAGGCAGCATGTAAGTAACCTTAACCTATCTTAAAGCATTGCATTCATAACACAACTGCATTCATATTACACAGCTGTAATATACATTAATGACAAACATTATATGATTATATAATTATATTGTTTGCTGTTAATGTATATTGCAGCTGTCATGTCTAGTTCACTGAAAGTATTATGAATGCAATAATAATATTCAAAATTCTGTACAATCTGAAATATGAGTCCTTCCTTAATACATCCCTTAATGCAGCCTGAATTTAAATCCAAATGCATCATCCTAAAATGATATTTGCTTCCTTTTGCCAATATAGCTACAGAGTATATTAGTATTTTGTAAGTATCTCTGTAACAGACATTGTAAAATGTGATGCTGATCATACTACTTGCAAAATGAAGCATACTTTCAGTTATTATTTAATAACTTAGAAATATATAATTGCATCTGTATTCTTTACCTGCCTCCGGCCTTCCACCCAATCTTCCATGTATAGCAGTAGAATTTAAAAAAATACCAATTAAGCCATTTTAAGAAGGTTTAATAGAGCATTCAAGTGGCTTCATGGAAAAAACAATAGAAATAATGGAAAATCAAACCTAATTTTATGAAGCCTAACAGAGGTGTCTCTCATAAAATGTCTGAAGACTCTGCATGCATAAACTGCCTGTCATGTCAGCAACTACCTAACAATAATGAAGTGGAAGCACCATAGAATTAAATTAGCCATCTCCACACAAGCACTATGTACATATGGAAACACACCTATACCAGCTCATCCATTCATGTAGGTGCACATGGTCCAGGATGAGACATTTACAAAGCAAATATGAAGCTGAATTCTAGCACAAAGGGCAAGTACTAGCACATCTGAATAAACTGGTCGGTGATGGTTTGTTCGAAAAACACCACTGAGAATAAAAACAGTGCTTCTGAACCTCTGAAAGTAATAATCCTGCTCTCTTTATCTGCAGTGAATCACTGATCCCGGTCGCTTTGAGACAGCAGGGTCTCATTATTACAGCTGTCAGCTATACGTGTCATTCGTGCTCGGCGTCCTGCACCTTTGATGCTTTGGATGCAGACCAGCTACCACCAGAGGTGGAAAGTTCAAGTCCAGAAAGTAAAAATCCAGACCAAGATTTTGTTTCAACCAACCAGTTGAGTACTCTATGACTGTGGCTCTTTATACTCAACTGGTTGGTCGAAACAAAAACTTGGTACAGATTTTTTGGTTTCTGGACCTGAACTATCCACCTCTGACTACTACAATTGGAAATATCTTTCTGTTGGGAAAAGATATACTGTCAGACCTTCCAGATGGCCCTTTCACTGCCCTACTGGTAAATGAACTGGAGATCCCTATTAAACTTCTGCTGTTATCATTACCAACAAAACCAGGGTGGTGAGGGGAGCTTACTCCATATTGCAATATACCTTGCCATGGATAAACACCTTTGACAGTGAAAGACAAAGCTGGCTTCCCCGACTCAGAATTCAGTGTTGTGTTGCTGACGAGCTTGCAGAGTGCGCTTACAGACAGGCACTTCATGACAGGCAGGGGCCTCAAAGTGGAGTCTGAGAAGCTTGTGATTGATATGTCGGTCACTGGGACAAATCCACTTCTTTCTCCATCTGCCCCAACCCCAGCTGTCCCCACCCAAGTCCGTGGCCGCTGGCAGACCAAGGCAGCTTATTCCAGCTATCTCGTTAGAGGTGACAGTGCTCGTCCATCACCGACTCGCCAGGGTAGCAACAGCTTCTGGGTGGGGAGCGCATTGGGATCAATAACCTCCTTTCCCCTCTGAGAAGCACTGGATACACTGCTCCCAGCAGAAAGGGCTGCCCATGCCACAGGCCTGCAGCTGCTTACAGCTCGTATTCCAGCACTTAAGAGGTGTAGCAGTCTTTAAAAATTCTAATTCGAAAGTGCTTTATTAGTATAAAAAGTAATAGTGCTCAAGTTGCTGAAGCAATTAACACACAATGAACAAAGAACAGATATAACTTTTAAATAGATGTTAAAATGAACATTTAAAGAGAAATACTGACTTCAGTTACGTTACTCCCGGCCCGCAGGTGTCTCACAAGAATGCACGTATTTAGCTGTCGGCTTGATTGTGTTGGCATCTGCCCCAAGGCTGAACAGCGTCTTTTGCAAATCCTTCTCCTGCCCTGATTCTGTGAACAGTAGAGCAGCTTAGAAGCATATAATGTGTACTTATGTACAGCTGAGGTTTTTTTTTTTTCCTACAAATTGCAATGCACAGTGGGTTTGTGAGTTTGAGTTTTCCATTTGGCTCTGTGACATCATCCCACAGAAAACATGGAATACTTGACTCTCAGGCTTGACAGTAGCACATTACCAAAGACTAACTTTGAGCTGTTTTGGTACCTATTAATATCATCGCCAAGCACAGTGTAATGTTCTCTGAGGAATAGTGCATTCTTTGGGGCCAGTACAGATGTTTGCTCTTGAACCGTTTTCTGTTGCTATGTGTAATTATGGCAGGACATGCTGGGGTCCTGTTCATTGTGCCTCGCTGTCTGTCCTGACCCCAGAATCACTCTCTACTTTGCTGCTGCCAGTGCACTGATGAAAATCCCTAGCATGACTTTGCCACGACAAATATTACTGTGCCCCCACCATGCATCAGGACCCATTGGCCTCTGTGTAGGAGACTCATGTTGAACTCCCAGTCTTCCTCTGTGCCTCCATTACATAACTATTGATGACATGGTGAAGTGATTAGAAATATGACTCATTTTAGATTGTTTTTCTGTTTTGTTATTAGCCAATGAAACATTAATTAATTGAATATACCAGGGGAAAAACATGAAAAATATGTTGCATTCTTGTTATTAACATAGTACTTATTTCGGCCTAGCAGATTAGTAACTCATTTCATTATTTCAGTGGTTAAAATGTCTGTGGCGTCCTATGTGACAGTTATCATTACCATTTTAATATGCCCCTCCATGAAAAAGTTGTATCTCTCATTTCTGTCAAGCACATTCTTCACACAGCAAGCCCTGACGATATAATCCCGACATCTGTGTGAGTAGAATTGAATTTTTTTACAGTGTTTTTAATTGATGCTTTGTATTGCACACGAGTACAAATCACACAAAATTAAGTTTAGGGTCCAGTACGTTGACAAGCTAACGGGAAAGCAATCTGCCCTTATTGCACTGGATCACAACCACAATAAATAATACTGGGATTACAGCCGTAGGTAAAGATTGATGAATAACCAATATTGTGGCTTGAGAAGGCATATATAACTCGCCGATGCCATGATGTATGGTAGATTGTTACAAAAGCTACTGATATATTTGCATCTGAAGATGTTTTTGCATAATAATAATAAAAGGAATGGGGATAAAAATTAAGGCATAGCATAACAATGAATAATTAATAATAGAATTTACAGCTGAATGCAAAAAGAACATCATAAAAAGACAGCCATTTGCATTTTCAATGATGCTCTTTCCATGGTATAATACAGTGTTCTTGAATCGGTTTTTTAAATTTTATTATTCTTATTATGCTTGGGATGCGTTAATTTTATAGCAATGTTTTTCTAATTACTCAGACAAAACCATTTAAATAGACTTTACTTGCAGCGTGTTTAATTCTGTGCAGTTCACACAGTCCAAAGCTCAGTTGATCTTCTCCTCCTTGCCTTAAACCCTTCCAAATTGCCCTGCAGCTCCGGTGTGCAGTGTTGATTGATCATGTTTGTAATAGCTAGGTAAACCTGGGCAGTGGTTTGTTTGAAAGATGCATTGATAAAGATGAATTATTCTGCATGGGATGCTTTTTCAAACTTAGCATGATAGATCATGGCCTGGTTTTTTCGGGACATGACAGCTTTAGAAGACTTTCTTGCTGGTGTGACCCCCCCTACCCCCCTCTGCAGGTTATCTCTAGGTTCTCATATCCCATGATTAAGAGTACAGGCTCCCTCCTGGGCCAGATGCCAGCCTGCCTAAGTGTGCCCTGTAACCCCTGCCTTGTTAAGCGGGACCGGGACCTGTTAATAGGCCTGTGTACAGTGGGGTTTTGCAGCCATTGTTTTGGAAGCTGGGCTGTAATGATTAGTCTAATCACCTTAAGGTCATATACATGACATAAACTGTGATATGCTGCAAAGTATATATATGTGTGTGTGTGTGTCTGTGTGTGTGTGTGTGTGTGTGTGTGTGCATGTGTGTGGGTGTGTGTGTGTGTGTGTGTGTGTGTGTATGCGTGTGTGGGTGTGTGTGTGTGTCTGTGTGTGTGTGTGTGTGCGGGTGGGTGCACTTGACACATACGACAGTGTTATTTTTTTTCTTAAGTTCATCATTAGTTGAAAAGTGTTATAAAAACAAAACATATAATCATATACAGCAATTTGTTTTTGCAATACATAGTAGGAATCTTACTCCTACACATTAACTGGTTTTATCAAACGTAAAAGCCCGGTTTGGATTGGACAGATTTTAATACAAATATGAGCAAATGAGGGTTGGCCTGGGTGGGAATGCCTTGGGGGTGTGGCCTCGACATCAATACACATGGGAGGAGGGCAGAGCTGAAATCTGCAAAATCTGAGGTTACACTGCTACCCTGTGGAAGTAACACAGATTACAGTGCACTTTTGAGCTTAATATTCAGATGCTAGCTTTGAATTTGATTTTAAAGGGCCTGCAATTTTGACATAATGTTCATGTAGAAAAGAAACCAGGCAGCTGAGTACCTGTTAAACTGAACTTTTACGCAGCTACGCAAAAGCTGCAGACTGCAGACTGACCAATTTCTACATGTTTATTAAATGTGCACCACAGGCCAGATCAATAGCTTTCTCTTCTGAAAGTGATATGCAAGTATGTCTTTAAATTCAGATGGAAATAATTATGATTTTTCTAAGCACAGTTTTGCCCTGCTTTGTTAAGTTAAAATACTTTATGGAACGTTGTTATGTGAAAGTGTATGAACTGTATGTTAGTACCAAGGTTACAACATGGTCACTGACAAACAGACATACAGACTTGGGGCCAGGACCCAAGCAAGATGATCAAGGAAAAAAAAATCTCTTTAGGTGTATGTACATTACTGCCAATGGGTGAATGATGTTTTGATTATTCATAAGACTCTGCAAGAAAATGAATAAATTAAGAAAACAGATTAAAGATCAGAGAAAAATAAGGGGGGAAAAAATAGAGAAAGTACAGTATATCCATGAATATTAAAGTGCAGCGGGCAACTGTTGTGTAATGAAGAGTAGACATAAGGGAGGTATGTGACAGCAGATAGAGTTTGTATTTGGAGTTCAGTCTGCATTACTGAGACAGCATTAAAAGCCATAGCGGCACGTCCTGCTTAGTGAGTCTGGCCAGAGGACGGAGGCTCCCTCTCCGTCTCCCTGTTTTATGAGATCTTTGCCTGATTTCATCAGCTGCTTGGGTGAGACGAGTCCCTGCCGATCCTGGTTGCTTTGGTCCTGCATCTCCTGACGCCGATGCCCTGTATTAGCAGGATAGCTGATGTGGTGGCGGCGTTCTGCCGTAAGGACCACTCCCTGCAGGGCTTTACGGTCCTGGGCACAGCTGTTTGCAAACCAGGATGCGATGTTCTGTGTCGGGGTACTTTCCACAGCACCAGAGCAGAAGGTCTTCAGGATCGCTGGTGCAACCCCAAACTTCCTCAGCTGTATCCAGTTGTGGAGATGCTGCCTTACCTTTGTTTTGGACGGGGCTTGTATATGTTCAGTCCACATCAGGTCCTCCAGGATTTAGCTAAACTCAGGTATTTAAGGCTGTTCACCCTCTCCACTGCAGTCCTGTTGGTGTCGAGGGTGGTGATGGCATCTTTCCCTCGCTGAATAGCATCCCACCATGCCAGGATCTCTACCTCCTTAGTGTATGTAATAATAATAATTATTATTATTATTATTGTGTTTTTGTTATATTTTAATATACTTTTCAACAGCTTGATAAAGCAGATTATTAACTAAATAAAAGGAAATCGGCCTGCTGGTGCTGTTATTGTTGTAAACAGTCATAAATCTGGATACAACAGACTTCATGGTTTTCATGCCTGGCCTAAAACCCTAAAAGCAAAAACCAAATGAAAATCCACTGAGAAAATATATAAAATTATCAAATAATATAAAAAAGTTTGAATGCAGGTATAAATACATAATAACAGAGTACTAGTAGTAATTTATTCATATATTTTTCATGGTTTAATAATGCAGAAAAACAATAATAAAAAATAGAAAATAATAGGTAAACAGAGAAAAGCAACATCCAGTAAAATTGCTTTATTTTGACTTTTGGGGTTATCAGTGGATGTTGTTTTTTTTTTGCTAAGAGAAGGCATTCCATAATTTCAGTGTGTGACAGCAAACTGGAGTTTCTCACTCTCTCTGTACAGGCGTTTGGGCCTTCAAAAACATCAGCATTTGGAAATCTGAAGAATCACTGGGCGTGGTGTATCTATAAACATTGGTTGTGTGTTCTAATGCCAGGTCTTACTTTAATAACTCAACTGGCTACTGCCCTCCAGTGTAGTTGCTGATGTATGGGGCAATATGTTTGGCAATATGTATTTTTTTTTTTTTTTTTGGTTGTCATCAAATCATGTCCTGTTACATTTTGAACAAGTTGCAGCTGATCAATATCTTGCTTCAAAAAGATCAAAAAATCTGCCTTTCTGCATCTCCTTGAGTAATAGCCTTTCTATACCATTCATTAAGATGGTTTGGTTACATTTGTAAGGTAAGACATAAAGCTCAGATGTCTATCTATACATAGATATTTCAGATTTAGCTGCACAGAGACAGCAATAATGAGCAGGACGGTGTCTTTGGGGTCTGCTGTTCTAATAAGCATTACATCTGTCACATACTTATTTAAATGAAAGTGACGTTTAATTATTCATAAATAATTACATTAATTATGCATGAATTCTCGGTTGATAGAGATATACAATTGCATGGTATAACTGTCAAATTCAGCAACATGCTTTCTGATCCTGTGGTATATGGGGACAAATAAAGTATATAGACGTGCTTTTTTCTTTGAGTCAGTCTGCTTGCTAAGTAAACCTGAAATAGTTCAGTACGGTTCTGCTGAATTTTTGTTATTTTGTAGTGGAAAATAGCCTTTAGTGTGTGAGAAGTACTCTTCTGGAACCGGAAGCTGTATTTTTCTGTTATTCGTTCTGTATTATTAATCATTCAAAAGAAATGGTATAAGGTAATACTGTAACTAGTAAGTTCACCATTCTGAACATCTACCTTTGTGATTCTTCAGTTATTTATTGCTGTATGGCTTGTTTAAGGCTGCTGTATTCCTTCCTTTGTCCATGAGGCAACAACTATGCAGTCTCCATGGTGGGTACACACAATTTACATTTTCACAATTAAGTAATTTTTAAATAATTTACCAGAGTAATAATTACCAATTCATATTAATTTAATAAGAGAAATTATTAATAAACTGTTAACCAATCATAGTTTCTTATTAGGCTTTTCTAATATTTTTTAATTCAACGTTCAGTAAATGACTTTACATTTTATATTTTGTATCGAATGTTTTCTGCTGTCTTGAGAAGAAAGCTTTTTTTCAGTATGCTTGACAGTGTTTCAATAGATCTGTGTGATCTTTCTTGTGTTATGCTCTTAAAAACATGCACACAGTGATATTTATTTTTCCTTAACTGCCATGAGAACAACTGAAGTGTTGATTAGCATGAAATGGAATCGGCGAGGACCATAAGCAAAGTGAAATAGTTGGTGGAAATTACTGTTTTCATTTTACCCAATTACTGTTTTAATTTTGCCCAATTACTGTTTTAATTTTGCCCAATTACTGTTTTCATTTTACCCATCCAAAATTACCGTCTACGAATTTATTCGTCGTATCAGGTAATGTTACGCCATCTAGGCTGAGATGTCCCCAAGATATGCTAAGATAATTGTGTGGAAAATAACGCATATTCACATTATGGATTTGGAGTGATAGGACATGTGGATGATGTTGCAAAGTGATCTGACACAGAAAGAGAGAAACTGCTGCTCGTGAACTAACCCTTCAGTGACTGTCGGGGGGTGGAAGGGGTCTTGACAGAATTTTTTCAATCAGTCAAAAAGAAACACTCATATGCGCTGATTCTGGTTGTCTCTTGTCTTGATTGACCATGCGCGTGATATCTGAGCAGCTAAGAGCGATCAACATGGATGAAAGAATGTCACATGTTTATAGTGCTGGACAGAAGAAGGCTGTTTTAAAACAGGTCACGTTATTCGTGAGAAAACTGAAAGTTAAGTATCTGACAGACAAATAACAAAAGGCCTTGGCGATAATTACAGTGGTCTGATGGTCCTCAAGACAGTGTTCTGAAAAGCTTTGATGTGAGCTGATTCAAAGCTACTGAATGCGGCCGGTGGAGAAGAAGCTGTTGATCGCAAAGCTGATGAATGGGAGAATGACTGTATCTATTTCATGGAAGACTGAAGAATGGATATGGTTGAGATGGCTGGTTAGTAGGTCATTATGGTGGCAAGCAACTGTGTGTTAAAGGTACAGGATTAGCTTGGGAGTGCGTTTTCTTGAAGGAAGCACTATTTTCTCATTCTCAGAGTAGTTGGATGGACAGATAAATAATAATTTCAGTGACAAGCCATGGAGAGAAGGAAAGTATTATATACAATGATCCATTTGTGTTAGTGTATGTTACTCTTACCTTTGCACACTTGAATGATCAATTTCAATATTATCTTTGAAATTATCTAATCACAAATACTGTCCCACAATAGGCTTTTAAAATGTTACCTACCTCTACTCTTTATAATGGAGTTGATCCGAAATCAGCCTGTTCTCAAAAATTGTAAATGAGATAGTTGCAGTACCACTTGGTGGGGGGGGGGGGGGGGG
>JABFEA020000098.1:28462437-28480542 GCA_019775915.2 Cyphomyrus plagiostoma | reverse complement strand
TGGCTGTGGGACCTTGGACTGAGAACCTCTGTGTGGCTGTGGGAACTTGGACTGAGAACCTCTGTGTGGCTGTGGGGACTTAGACTGAGAACCTCTGTGTGGCTGTGGGGACTTGGACTGAGAACCTCTGTGTGGCTGTGGGGACTTGGACTGAGAACCTCTACGTGGCTGTGGGATCTTGGACTGAGAACCTCTGTGTGGCTGTGGGAACTTGGACTGAGAACCTCTGTGTGGCTGTGGGGACTTGGACTGAGAACCTCTACGTGGCTGTGGGGACTTGGACTGAAGGCCTCTGTGTGGCTGTGGGGACTTGGACTGAGAACCTCTACATGGCTGTGGGACCTTGGACTGAGAACCTCTGTGTGGCTGTGGGGTTTCTTTTCTCTTCGTAATGAAGCAACATTTTGCGTTTTAAAAACACAACTTGTGAGAACTTTGGCTAACGCCCAATCATATGCTATTAATACTGAATGCTTCACTTAATACAGAGGCACAGAAAGGTCCTGGAAATGAGTTCTATCTCTGCTACATGTACAAGTGTCATGCATGAGAAAATGTTAGAATGAATCTGCTGAGACTGCAAGATATGCTGATCTTTCACCCCCTTCCACATACCCCTAACATGCAGAATAACCTTGCAGACCTTTGCAACTTTATTACTGTGGACAAATATTTCTATTTCGACATAGGACATTATTGATAGCTTTTTAATATTTGAATTCTGATCATTACCAGAAATAGAAAATATGTTCTTTTGCATAGTCTCCTTTGATCCTGATTATTTACGACTGATTAAATGTTAAAATGATCACCCCTTACTGTTCTGTCTGTTATCTAAATGGGGCCCAACATTTTCAAAACAGATCAAGGTTGCAAAGGTCAGTTTCAGAGTGTCTGTTTATTTTAGAAAGTGCCACCATGTTTCTTTCATTTCTGGACTGGAAACAGTTTAGAAATAAGAGAAAAGGTTTAAGTTTTACTTTCTGTATGTGAGTACATAGGGCAGGAACGGGGAAATAACTTGAAACACTGAGTGGAGATGAGTGATGCATCTACTGAGTTAATGTGCATGAAGTGAAAGTGCGCTGTAAGTGGCTATCTAAGAGATAAGTGCCATCACTCCAAGAAAGGATATTTTGCCAATATTGACTGGACTGTGGATGTACATTGGGCAGGACGTGCTGCCAGGCCTGCAGGCAGCCTGTTTATCGCTCTGACCATTTAGACAATGCATATATAAGCTATCGTATAGATGTACGGTGAGCTAATCTAATCCACTGATACCACAGTGTTACACACTTTGTCTGTAAGTGATGGGTACATATGGGTGCTCACAGGAAATGCCAGTGAACTACTACAACCAATACAACCAGATGCAATAATCCATTGATGAAAAATGCAAAGTTTGCTATTTCTATTTGTGACACAAATGATTTTCAAGTGAAGGTAACACAGTGCAAGTAAATTCTTTTTAGAAAAATAAATACTTGCTTCGAAATTTTGTTACATATTTCAAAAAACAAATTCATTATAGAAATAGGTGCCGTGGTATAGGATTAGTGTTCCCATTTTCATTTCACTACTTAGGGCATACTAAAACTTTCTCTAGCTCTTTGTTTCAAGCTCTGGTCATGTAATTTATATCTTGCGGTTCAACACAATAAACAAATGCTTAAAGAAGTTGTTTTCATAATACAAATTCCATAAAACAGACTAAAAGGTCAGAAGTCACTTTCTTACCACCGCTTCTATCTAAACATATGTACATGGAGACACGTTAGACGCTGATCTCTCACCTCTGCCTGACCCAGTTTGGAGACCAAGTCAGAATGGATGGTGGGATTCCCCATAGCCCCCCATTGCCATCCATTAGCCACTCTTGACTCATGCACCAACTGCAGCTTTACTCTCATTGCCATTAAGATTTGTCCCCTGAAGCAAACTCTGTGTTTGATATTTAATGCAAATAACTCTCCTCCCTACTCTATCCCCGCCTCAATCTTTGCTGAGTATGCTGTAGCGATTAGACAGAAATTGTGCCTTTTTATCCTTTGGAGATGTGTATTCTTAAATTACTAGATGACCTTCTTTTAGTTTTGTCCTCGATAGCTGTAATTACAGCTTGTATCAGCAAGGATGCCAATGTGGAACTGTCGTCATTTCTATTAGGAGACACTTTGTAAATCTTCCTGCATTGTTATGACTGCAAGGTTGACTAAAAGACTTGCCACTTGTACATGTTGTTGCCCTGCTCTGAAATTAATTGGGTGAAACTTGTTGAATATCAGGCGCAGCACTCATTTAGCGCTCATTCCTTCAAAGTTCAAAGGAAACAGCAAAGCTCCCGTAGCTGCCTTGTCGTTTTATGTGGCATTTTCAGTGGCTTAATGCAAATCCCTCATTTCTTTGGTTTCTACATTCAAATCTGGAACCACAACTGGGCTCAACCAAGGCTTTAAGCCTATAATAAATCCCTGCATGTTCTGCAGATCTTCATGAAATTTTCCACTTGAGAGTGAAGCTGAGCTCATTCCTTTACATTTATTTACAAAGTTTTAACAAAGTTGGATCAGAAAATGTATGTTATATTTGAATGAGAAAAGAATTTGAAAAAAACATGCAAAAAAATTAGGCAGATGGAAACCAACACAAAAATCTTTTAAAGATATTACAGGAATCTTTTTTGAAAACATATCTTGTGTATAGAAGATATTCAGTTAAGTAAACAGTAATACTACATTAATTCAATTACTTTCTTAGCTATGTTTTTTTATTTAATGTTTATTACACTGTAAAATAGGAATCTCATATGATTTTGATGGTTTTTAAATGTGTTTCTTTTTTCCAGTGACAGCTGTGATCAAGCAAAACAAAGTTCTATCATCTGTTCTTAGCTAAACAATCTGTGTGTTCACTGTGAACGGCTTCTGGTTATGCTCTAGAGAAACAATTTCAAGTTATTGGCATAGTAAATTATATGTTTTTTTCTAACCAATCAGATTGCAACAGATGGCTTCCAGAATAAAATTTAAACAAAAACACACAAATATGGTTTATACAGCCATAGTATAGTTATCCCAGTTTCAGCAAACCACAGTGCCTCTACAAATAAACTGCTAGAGGTATCAGCAATGACTGATGGTATCACAAATGACTAATAATCTCACTTGTTTACACTGCCATTGTAAGGGCTGTTAAACGGAACCTTCTCTAACCATTCATCTCCTATTTAAAGTTTGTTATTAAATAGAATATTGGAATATTTTTGTTTTGTTGTTGCAGTCAAAGTTGCGAAAGAAAAGAAAAATGTAAGCAAGTGTTGAGTGTGGATAGGTGGGAGGCACGCTAGTGCCAGAGGATTGGCCGCACTTTGGCATTGCCGTGGTGATTGATCACCAGACTTGTGCCCAAAGGTAAATCCCAGTAAATAAACTCAGCTGACCCTGGGTGGACTGAGTGGTGTTTGGGTCTTAAACTGGGTCATCTGTGTGGCTTGAGGTGGTTTGTGGAATGCAGGCAGAAGGTCGTTTTTGCTCACTGGCTCTCACTGAGTAAAGCAGTTTCTGGAGTCTCCTCCCAGGAAGCTAAATTTCCGGTTGAAATGTTGCAGCCTGAAGTTCTTTTGCTTGAGCTTTGCTGTCTAATAGCTTTAATCTGCAGGCTGATTTTATGGCAAGAATCACTTGCAATGTTTACAACTAATGCATCAGAAGTGCCTTGCTAGAAATATACAGAGTATATTATATTAGATTACATACAGTGCTCACAGAAAGTCTTAGGATGCTTGCTTAGTTCTGTAAAAATGTTGCAAATATATTGGTTTCATAACAAAAGTCTATTGACAAGAAATATGTAACATCTGCACATATCTTCCATTCAGTGTCGTAATATTTTTGACTGAAACAATACGTTCTGTTCTTGCCAATGTCAATGAACATTTTAACTCATAACAGCTTTTGTAAAACTATAATTTGGGTTTCAATTTATTGCTACTTGGCAATTATGTTTTACTTAAAATTACTGGTTGTTTCTAATGTGATATATTTTTTGTAAACAAATGAATAAAGTAATGATTTTTGTTATAAAATAAAAAATTAGCATTTTTTTTTACTGAATTAAGCACACATCCGAAGACTTTCTGTCAACACTGTAGATTTGTCTTGGTCTTGATTTTAACACTTATAAAAGTTTACTACTACTGTGTTATTAACGCCGTCTTTTTAATAAGTTATTAATCTGAGATTCATCCATAAGTGTTAAGTTTTGGGATTATTTTAAAAATGTCTCCCTCATTTATCATGCTGTGAATCTCTGACGAAGCCCCAGTCCCCAGAGCACTGTGCCTCTCAGTGTTGACCATGAAAGCCAATCCTGGATAATTGTTACAAATTAGGGAAAGGAGACTCTATGTCTTAAGGTGGGAAGTTATACACCCCCTAAAAAAAACTCTTCATAAATCTTCCTCTTTTTAACTCTTTGTCTTCTTGCGGTGAACTGCAATATTTCTCTCATGTGTACATGATAGCCTCCTCCAGTTTGCAGGTGAGAGAGACAACGCAGTTTGATGTTGGCCAAATAATATGCCTTGTGTAAAGGTGACAAATACCAGCCAACGCTCTTTGTGATCCATTGTTTGGAGGGTAGGGAGTCCAGGTGGTAATGGATGGGCTTTAAATCACGCCTGTCTTCTCCTCCGACGAGGCCACCTGTTCCCCCATACTCCTCTTCCTCAAAGGATGAAAGATGAAAAGTGGTTTAGTCCGGTGGGAATTAACCCTCTTAGTTCCATTCTCACGGGAGCTTATGCCTGGGCCTTTGCGTTCCATCCACCTGTGGAATTGATGTTTTGCCTGAGGTGGAAATGACCAAGGTAAAAGACATCAAGACGGAGATTACCCATCTATATATCAGCCCCTCTCACCCAAACCCTTCTTTACCTGCTAATCAATAGATAAATCTCTCTGCCGGTTCTTTCATCTTGCAGTTTTCGGATACATATCAAAGAATTGCTTTAGGCCACTATAAGTAACGCCAATTTGTTTACAGCTGTTGTGGTTGTGCTAGTCCCGAGCAGACGTCCGTGGTAAATGTTCTCTGTGAAAGGCCCCGAAGCGTGGGCTGAAAGTCAAGATCAGCTCAGGAGATGAAAGGCAGCGTCTGCTGGTGGAGGGTGTCTATGCTGAGGTGGGTCGCTGATAGGATGGTCAGCTCTACATCAGCGAGGTCACTGAGACACAACAAAATGCTGCTGACCCCCTGCCGTCTGTCAGCTAACCCGAGCAACATCTATCAGAAGCTTCCCCCTGCCAGTAAAAAGCACGCGGCTAGTGGGATTCATGCTGTCATCATACCTCCATCTTTCTACCTGTGTTGCAAATTACAAAGGTGAAGGAGCATGACATGTAGCTCCCTTATGGACATCATACTGTTGGAGCTGGAGTGCGAGAAAATAGATTATTATTGGGAGCCGAAAAAGGATGGTCTAACAACTTCAGACAGCCGGACTTTTCCCAAACTTGTGTGGCTAAGTACTTAGACAATGGATGATGTTATTGATCAGAATCAGAATAAGAATTCACTTTATTGGCCGGGTACACCTGTATGCACTAGCAATTTGCCTTAGCAGTATTGGTACATACTTCACAAACAACACAAACGTGAATTGTGAAAAATAACACAAAAAAATAGAAATAAAATAGATTTAATAGGTGAGTGATGAGTGCAAATCAGAACAGATCACAGTCATTAATCTATATTTGCAGTGTCTGCAGGTTCATCTATGTGTGCAAGCTGCAGTATTGACTGAAACATGGTTCCCACGTAAATAATGTTACACTTCAAGTATGCATGTGCCTGTTTGTGGCAAAAGGGCGTAGCAGCAGCATATATGCAAGGAGTCCAAGAATGTGCAAAATGTGTGTGTAAAGGTCCAGAGATGTACAAACAGGATATGCTGCCTTGTCCTAGTATGCCTTAATGATACAACTACCATTCAAAAATGTTGCAACCGTGCCAGAATATTATGATAAATGTTGCCATTTTTGTGCAGAGATGTGAAGTGATGGTTCTTTTAGTTTTAGTTCTGTGAATGAATCATCGGTAGTGGCTACAACAGTCAGTTCAGTACCGATATGGACCTACAAGCTCCAGTGGCCATTCTTTGGCTCCTTGTAGTCTATGTGCAAGGGAAGGACTGGCGCTCACAAAGGGTGCTGAAAGTGATGCTGAAAGGGGCTGGATTCCTAAGCAGCAGTGGACGCCACCGACCTGTTATTGAGCTACACTGGAGGATATGCGTGTCATAGGGCTTCAGGTTCAGGAAAAGAGGGCCAGCTCCGCTTCTGCTCATTGACTTGGTAAATGGACTGTGACAAACCCACTCCAAGCCCCGGCCCTCGCCCCCACCATCTATAATGCCACGTTCACTCAATAAGGCAAATTCACTCCTTCCTTCAGCACAGCGCAAACAGGGCAAGACATTTACGCCTCCATGAATCAGAAGCCATGGTCATAGGGAGTCTTTAACCTGGTTTCAGGTGATGACACAGTGAAATACCGATGTCTGGGTTGTGAGACAATCAGTGAAAAGGCAGATAATGGGGGCTGTGTGGACCTCCTTCCATGCAGGTGGTCCTGAATAGAGGAGCAGGTTTGTCGAGGTGGAAGAGGAACTGACAAACTGGTCTATGACACACAGTTTATTTACCAGACATTGAAAGAAGGAATGTTTTGCACCAAAAGTAACGTTTTTTAAGTCACACATTTGATGTCAAATTATGCTACATCATTTTCTGTTGATAGCATACTAATTTGGTGTAAATGTTTAGTATGTTGCTTGAGTGGTGCTTTTATCTAAAGTTTGGTATGTTGTTAGAGCAATTGGGTTAATTACAAAGCAGCAAGACCACCCTCATAGTAGCATTCAGGTCAGAAATCTATGTCTATAACCATCATGTTACTTCCTGTGCTTAAGTAAGCAACCATGTGTAATGATACTTCATGGGCAACAATGAAATAAAACAGGTTTAGGCTCATTCACTTTTTATATTAATATGCATGTCGTATTACTTACTTTCTGAAGTACTACATATTGGATTATTTAAAATAATAATGATAATGAGCATTTCAGACATATTCAGAATTTACTGTCATTGTTCCTTTTTCTTCTACATTTTTGGGACCTATCCCAGCCAACATAGAGAACAATGCTTCAGTGCGCCCTGGACAGGATGCCGGTCCATCACAGGGCACATACATGCACACACACAGGATAGTACATGGGGTAAACCTATGCAACACACACAGCAGAGGCTAGCCAGGGGCCCTCAACACTGGAGGTGTGAGGCAACAGTGCGATCCTCTCAGCTTCCAAGCCACCCTAGAATGGGCAAGACCTTTCTAAATCTAATATGCATAAGATCCTGTAGGGAATAAACATGTTCGAGACATGGTAGTTGGGGTGCATACTTCTCAAAAGTTAAAACCATCCATCCATCCATTCATCATCTATACCGCTTTATCCATCTCGGTCGCGGGGAAGCTGGAGCCAAAACAGTATTTTGCATTTATAGGAAAAAAATTAACTCAAAAGGAGAGTGTATTTTATGCTGTCTGTAATTTATAATCTGTGTCTCTATGTTTACATCATATATGTTTACACGTTTTGTATTAAAACACGGCTTAAGCATTCATTGTGAACATAATTCTCATCAAACAGGCAAGCGCTGACTGAATGAGTGATAGCGGCCATATGGGTATCTGCATATCTGGTGCTCAAAATTATATTAAAATGTGATAGTGAGCAGAATAATTAATCATCCCTTCCTTAATTAGAATTCTTATCTTTTTCTTGTGCACTCACGTCTGCTTATTTGTAAAACATGTTCAGTGTCAACAATTTTTCCAGGACCTTTGGTGAGCAACTGTAAATACTGAGACAGGTATGACAAGACAAGCCACTTTGTCACTGCATGCACAGTGACAGGGTCTGCTGAGGCGATATGTAATCTTCCACGTCAGTACCAGCAAAGTTTTTGAGATGACAAAAATTTAATACGTGTCTTAATTTTATATGGAGCTGAATCCATATAGCTTTGTTTTTTCAGTCGACTGTGACTTAGATAATTGAATTATTAAAACGGTACTTTATGTACCACACAATGCCCTAGAAAAGAGTTTGATATTGGGAGGGGACACAACTTAATAATTTAAGCATAAAGGTCTATTTTTTTTTTTTGGGGGGGGGGGGGGGGCAACCAATTAATTGTTTTTCCATTATTTCATATGGGGAAAATTTGATCAGAACTCGAACCCGAATTCTGAATGGATTAATTTCGAGTTCTGTCATACCACTGTACATGCGAGGATCGAACCAGGTACACACGAGACACGGGCAAACACGCGCGACAATAGGGAAATGCAACCATTAACATTAACGACAACAATACAAGGGGTAAAGACTGTTAATAAAGAGCGTGATTTTTTTCCATCAAGCAAGTCTCCATGTCTCTCTCTACTCCCACGATGCCTCAGTTTGTCCGTCACCACACTATATTGTGTTTTTAAAATAAAAACCTTAAAGAAGAACCAGAAAATTAACAAAAATTTAGTAGGCTTGTAAATGAATTAATTGAATTGCAGTGCTTTCTATTGGGAAAAATTGCGTACAAATTGGTTCACGACCATTTTCCTGGGTTGTGTTCGTGAACTGCAGGCACCACTGTCTAAGAAATGTTGGTCTATATTCAATTATGTTACAGTGTATCATATATTTACAAATCTTATTAACTATGTGTTACATAAGAGTGTATTTACACGTAACTGGATTTTATTTTGTCGTTGTTTTTTTTCCTTCTCCATTCAACAGGCATTGGAGCCCTCAGACAGACAGTCCCTAGTTAATTTAACCAGGTGGTTTGTCACCTGCATTAACCAGCCCCAGTTTGCAAAAGTCCTTGGTAAAATCAGATTATGCGAGAAAATGGTTCCTGTGTTGTCCAAAACCAGCCCTGCCAGCAGTGGTCCTGCCCATGCCCCGCTGGCCAATGACACGGCTGCCAGCAGCACACTGGCCAATGGCATGACTGCCAGTGACATGCTGGCCAATGGCACGGCTGCCAGTGGTAAGCCTATAGTTGTCTGCATTCCTTGCATTGGGATAGTTGAGATTGGGGAGATATTGTTAGTTTTAGATGGGAGCTGCTACTCAACTTTAGTAAGTGAAATATTTTTTGGTTTTGATTCTACTCATTGTATACTTTTTTGTATATAATTTTCTGTGTTTTGTTAATGGGGGAAGATGGTGGCGCAGGAGGTAGTGCTGTCATTCAGCAACTGAAGGGTTGCCAGTTCGAGCCCTGGTTTCTCCTGACCCCATCCTTGAGCAAGACACTGAACCCCAAATTGCTCCCGGTGTGCAGGTTGGCGCCTTGCATGGCAGCCTCTGCCACTGGTGTGTGGATGAATGAATGTGAGGCATGTATTGTAAAGCGCTTTGAGTACCCGTAGGAGTAGAAAAGCGTTGTATAAATGCAGTCTATTTAATATTTAGAGTAGTGATTTAGTTGTTTTATCAGCGTATCTGATTCTAGAATGAAACACTCACAAAACACGCACACCGAGTACAGGAATGACAAGTGGTCTATCAGCCTGTCTTCGTCACATGGGTATTTATCTCCAGGTAAACCCAAGACAGAAGCCCAACTCAAGAAAGAGGCAAAAAAGAAGGAGAAAATGGAGAAGTTCCAGCAGAAGAAGGAACTGGAGGAAAAGAAGAAACAGCAGCCTCAGACAGAGGTGTGGGGGGCGTCTAAGTCTTGGCCTAGGGGAGAATTTGATGTTTCGTGCTTTTGCCTTTCTTGTCAGCTTCTGAAGTATGAGGATCTAGCTATACTTTGACTTTCATCCGGGGAATGAGTTGGAGGGCTGTAAGTTCTGCGAGTGACAGTCTGTGTGCATTCTCTCATCATTCTTAGAAAAAGGCGAAGCCTGAGAAAAAGGAGCTGGGAGTGATCGCTTACAACATCCCTACCCCTGCTGGCGAGAAAAAAGGTAACACTGATGTTTTGGCTCCTCCTCTTTTGAAGAGACCTGCGTTTTCCCTCAAAAGTCAATATCTCATTTGTGCTTTCAGTAGTAGGTCCACAGCCACGTGTCACAGAGGGCATTCATTTTTCTGGCCTCTTGTGCAGATGTTGTGAGCCCCCTGCCAGATTCGTACAGCCCCCAGTATGTGGAGGCTGCCTGGTATCCTTGGTGGGAGAAGCAGGGATTCTTCAAGCCTGAATATGGGGTGAGGATAATACTTCCTTTTATCAAACATGGAGACACTAAGATGGAAATCAGTTGTAAAGCCTTGAGTCTCGGAAATGCTTCTGAATTATTTCTGGTTCTAATTGTAATTTAGATTTTTTTTTCTTGCGTGATTAACTCTCACGTGAATTATCCACATGTCAATATTGTCTTTGCTTTGTTTTGTTCTGAGATTGGTTGGTTTTGTTGGCTCTCATAGCGCAAGAGTATCAGCGAACCCAACCCCCGAGGGATGTTTATGATGTGTATCCCTCCACCAAACGTGACTGGATCTCTCCACTTGGGTCATGCCCTTACCAACGCCATCCAGGACTGCCTAACACGATGGTAATGGGCTGTCCACTGTCCTTCAAAAGACCAGGTTCCCAAATTCTGGGCTTGGAGGGCCAGAATCCAAAACAGTTTACAGATTACTGTGTTCAAACCCACCTACTAAACCTGGTAGTTAGCCGATTAACATGTGTTTGAGCAGGGAAGTCGGCCCTTCGGGACCAGAATTGGGGAATCCTGGCCCAAGACACTAGAATCCATTTGCAGGGTGTAGACTCTCCCTATGATATGTTTGCTTGATGTGTTGAATTTTATGAGTGAGACAGTTCATGAATTATTTACTTTGATTGTGCCTTAGCTTATTAACAGTTTTCTCCAGACTGTGGGAGTCTTTGTTGCTATTCAGGCCTGCATTTAGCAGAGATGGGGACTCGAGTTTGCAACTCAGACCCAAGTTGCATTTTAGTCGCTCTTAAATTGACTTCCAACTCGACTTGCAAGTCATTATTTTGTAAGTCGTACTCGACTTCATCTCGTTGACAACGACTCGCCAACAATAATAGGCTTTAAGGCTCTGCTGAACATTCTACACATGCAAGGCATCGAGTGTACAGTTATCCATAAAACATAAAGGTGTGAAACGCATCAGGATGTGTGGCTGTGCACAGAGCATATTAACTGGAGCCGGAGAAGCGTGACATCAGCCGATATCGACAAACATGCTCTTTCTAATTTGCCAGTAGTACAAACTGCTGCGGACCCTATCTGACAAAGCGTGGGATATTCCAAGTTTTATTTTATGTTAGAAGGCACCACTTGACCTGTTGTTGCTTGACCTGTGTCATTTATTATATATACATTGTGTTATAGTGACAGAGTGGCATAGTTTGCCGTAAATCTGAAAATTTTGCAGATATGTCGCAAAAAACCTTCCAAGTCAAACTGTTTTCTTATAGCTTAAAAAGTGCCCTTTTCTTTGTGCCCCACGTATGTGTACTTAGTTATGTCTTGCATCATTTGTATTACCAGCACGCATTCAAATATAAGTTTTTAATAAAGTAAAAATATAACGCCAACAAGTGATTAGACTGAACAGTAATATCACTGAATACTCTCCTGTAACTAAAAGATCAGCATGACTGCACACTTTAACTTTTTACCATGGATTTCATGGTGTTACTTGCATAATCATTTATTTACTTGCACACACACGAGCTGAGACAAACCCATTTTATTCATTAATTGGCGTTTTTGCTCTAGAACAATGTGTAAAAATGTAAAATAGTGATTTACTTGTAAAATGCATTTAGTTTATCAGCATGGGTTCATTAGCCAATCACATCACTTTAGTGTAGTTGAGGGCGGAGTCCACCAAGCTTTCATTTGGCTCCAGAGCAGGGCCACTCTGACTTGCTTCAGCACAGCAATTTGTACACACATGTTTGTTAGTCATATTGGGAAAGGTTTCAGTTTTAAAGTACTTTGTGAAATCTGAAGTTGCTCATAGTGTCCCCCTGACATGGATTAGGTGGTCACCCTAGTGCAGGGCTCTCCAACTCCGGTCCTGGAGAGCTACTATCCAGTAGGTTTTCTGCCCCACTTGGCTTCTGATGAGCCACACCTGTTCCTGGTATGTACCTGAGAACAGGTGTGGGCTCCTCAGAAGCCGGGTAGGATATAAAACCTACTGGATGGTAGCTCCTCAGGACCGGAGTTGGAGACCCCTGCCCTAGTGTGTGCGTGCATGCGTTCACACTAATTAAAGTGTTTTGCACAAGGGATGTTTTCATGTTATTTGTGAGAAAGCATTAATTTTAAAATTCACATTAGAAAAGTGTTTAGGTTCCTACAAAAGTTTGAAATCACTTTGAAAATGTCTGAATATAAGTCTAAGGAACTATGAGACACGCAGTTTTTCAATTGGCAGTTAAAATTTTGATAAATATTAATATCAACTTGGAACCATGATGGAGACTCTAGACGTGACTTGAACTCATGAACATTTCTGGCCTGTAGAGACAGTAAAATCAGTTGGTGGTTTTGGTCACATGGGTGCTGACTTCTTGACTGTTCTGGGTGTGCCAGGCACAGGATGATGGGGGAAATGACCTTGTGGAACCCGGGCTGCGACCACGCCGGCATTGCCACGCAGGTGGTCGTGGAGAAGAAGCTGATGAGAGAGCGCAGCCTGAGCCGACACGACCTAGGGAGAGAGAACTTCATCCAGGAGGTGTGGAAGTGGAAGAACGAGTGAGTGCAATGATCAAGGGGTGGGGGGGTAATTCTTTATGGCGGTGGAATGTCTCAACCTCTCTATTCCTTAACTCTACAGGAAGGGAGATCGGATCTATCATCAGCTGAAGAAGCTGGGCTCCTCTCTGGACTGGGATAGAGCATGTTTTACCATGGATCCGGTGAGTCTACATTTGTGTTCACTGCATATGTGAACTTGAGTATTTCAACAAAGTCTTTATTCTTAAGGAGTCAAATACTGCCGGCATATCAACTGTAACTCACAAGCATGTTAATTTGGGCAGAAACTATCCTATGCAGTCCAGGAGGCCTTCATCCGGCTGCACGATGATGGCGTCATCTATAGGAGCAAGAGGCTGGTGAACTGGTCCTGCACCCTAAACTCTGCAATCTCCGACATAGAGGTAGGGAGCCCATTGGGCAGCCTGGATTTATGCTGCGTCCAGTTTCTCGGAAGTCAGAGCTGGGAATGACGTTACACTTGAGTGAACTTTGCTGTACTATAACATGTCAGAAAGCTATGTAGCAGTACCAGTTCTAGCCAGGTTCATTGTTGGACATTGTTAGCACTACCGGCTGATAACGCATCACATGGTATGTTGCACAAACACCATAGCAGCATGTCCACAGATGGAGGTTGGGCAATACTGTATGTACGACCAATTTAATGAGATAAATAAGATCTAAGTTCTCTTAAATGGTATATTAGTACACCTTTCACTACTGTTGATGCATGGAGCAGCCATCTTAATTTTTGAAGTTGGGATGGTAGAGGTTCCTCAGACTTTTCACGTTGGAAGTACCTCCTCAGGGGACGTTCCAGTTGAAATTTCTGACTAGGGGTTTGGAAATTCTGACTTCAAGAGGAGCGCAGCATTTAATGTTGTAGCTGAGTGACCATCTAAAGGTCTGTCGCCATCTACTGGCTGCTGGCCATCTTGCAGGTGGATAAGAAGGAGCTGACTGGGAGGACGCTGCTGCCAGTTCCAGGATACAAAGAGAAAGTGGAGTTTGGGGTCTTGGTGAGCTTTGCTTACAAAATTGAAGGATCAGGTGAGGAATTAGTTGCATTGAATACAGCTTCAGCTGGTGTTTGTAAGATCAGTGACTAATAGTTTTTCATTTTTCTCTCACTTAGATGAAGAAGTCATTGTGGCCACTACCCGTATTGAGACTATGTTAGGAGATACTGCTGTTGCTGTCCATCCCTCTGACACCAGATACCAGGTTTTTGGATCTTTCTCCTTTGCGCACGCACATTCTCACTCTCTTGGCTGTGTACCATTCCTTTAAATTGTGTCCCCCATCTGCCCCAAAGCATCTTAAAGGGAAGATGGTTGTTCATCCTTTCTGTGACCGGAAGATGCCCATTGTCTACGATGAATTTGTAGACACGAGCTTCGGGACAGGTGCGCGGTGTAACGTCAGATCATGTTTCGGCCAATACTCTGTGGTACACTGATTTAACCCGGCCCTCGATGTCCTGGATCCGTGCAATAGGTGCTGTGAAGATCACTCCAGCCCATGACCACAATGACTATGAAGTTGGAGTGAGGCACAAGCTAGACTTCATTAACATCTTGGATGAGAACGGCTATCTCATCAACGTGCCGGCTCCGTTCCTGGTACGCTCTGGCACCTGCCCCTCTGGATGTATCGGCTTGTGCGTGTAATGTTGCCTGGATTCTGAGCCTCCATTTCTGTCTCCATCTCCCAGGGAATGAAGAGGTTTGATGCCAGGAAGGCTGTGCTTCAGGCCCTGAAGGACAGGGGACAGTTCAAGGAGATCAAGGACAACCCCATGGTGGTGCCTGTTTGCAGGTGAAGCCACTGCCCTTAGAGTAGGACACCAGTTAGCCATGCTGATCCTGGCTGTGTGGATCTGTCCGCTACTACATACTGTGTTATATGTGATGTCCGGGATGCTGGAAAATCTTTCACCCAGCCCATAAATCTTTTACATAAGGGCAGCATAATGGGTTATTGGGTTTGTACCCCTGCCTTGGCTCTGTATGGGTTGCTCTACTTTCCTCCTCCTATAGTCCTAATGCATGCCGCTTGCTGATTGGCTGTCTCTCCATCAGGTGGTCCCAGCCTCATCCCCCTTTGGTGGTCTCTTGGCCTGCCGTGCCTATGAGGCATGGACGGTTGGTTGTATGTTTTAGTGATATGGAGTTATTGTCTTTCTACCTCACCCTTGCTGCCTCTGCTGTCCACTTCAGCCGCTCCAAGGACATCGTGGAGCCCCTGTTGAAGCCCCAGTGGTACGTCGACTGCGCAGACATGGGCCGGCAGGCAGCGGATGCGGTCCGGGAGGGCAGGCTCAAGATCATCCCTGACCATCACCTCAAGACTTGGTTCAACTGGATGGACAACATCAGGTGGCCCCTCGTTCTTCTCAGGAGAAAAAAATGGACGCTCTAAGATATACACTAACCCTGCCCCCCACCCCACCCCCCCACAGGGACTGGTGCATCTCCCGGCAGCTTTGGTGGGGTCACAGGATCCCCGCTTATTTCATCACAGTCAACGACCCTTCTGTCCAGCTTGGTGAGGTATGGATGCGTGAGCGCCCCCTACCTGCCAGGCTGTGTTACCACTCCTGTATTGGTGCCTGCGTGCACGTTGTAAATCCCGCCCACCCCGTGTCATTATGCTGGAGCTCTGAGCACTCTTCCTGCCCTCTGCCTCCAGGACATGGATGGCCGCTACTGGGTCAGTGGCAGGACTGAGGATGAGGCCAAGGCAAAGGCCGCCAAGCGCTTTGGGGTCCCCCCTGAGAGGATCACCCTCCGGCAGGGTCAGGCCCTCTCCAGTCACTCCACCCTCTTGTTTAATGATCTGTTTTTTTTTTTTTTCCCCCCTGTCTGACTATCCTGTGACTCTCTTGCTCAGACGAGGACGTGCTGGATACCTGGTTCTCGTCTGGAATCTTCCCCTTCTCCATTTTCGGCTGGCCCAACCAGGTGGGGTCCTGATTACGTTTATAGTGACACCAGGACATATTTCATGACCTTTGATTTCATGATTTTCAGGATTTTTTTTTTATTTTTTTTTTTTGTAAATTATTGTCTTTCGCTGATTGGAGTTCCTAAATTGCCCGTAGGTGTGCATGTGTGCGTGACTGGTGTGTGAGTGTGCCCTGTGATGGGCTGGCCCCCCATCCGGGGTTGTTCCCTGCCTCGTGCCCGTTGCTTCCGGGATAGGCTCCGGACCCCCCGCGACCCAGTAGGATAAGCGGTTTGGAAAATGGATGGATGGATTATTGTCTTTCATGGAACTAATCTCATTTAAAGTTTATATTAGTTCCTCATTTGGTGAAACTGTAGGGCTCTTTTTTCTGAAATGCCGAGATGATTGTCCTGAGAATGATGGTCCGTCTCTCCACCCCATCCCCCAGTCAGGGGACTTGAGCGTGTTCTATCCCGGGACGCTACTGGAGACGGGCCATGACATCCTCTTCTTCTGGGTGGCCCGGATGGTCATGATGGGGATCAAGTTGACGGGGAAACTGCCCTTCAAAGAGGTGAGAGTCCGGGGACCCTGCGGGAGAGCGTGGGAAACGCCTGTCAAATGCAGATGGGTAAGGGGCTATAAATGAGAGCTCAAAAGCGAAAACGGCGCCTTGTAATATTGACTGATGTTCAGGCTCTGTGAGAGTGTTGCGCAGAACTTCATCAGATCATTTGCAGTGCCGAGACCCTTAACCTGGTTCGAGCCGTTGCCAGGGCGATGGCGCACGTTGCGTCATTTATTGGGATTGCGCTGTCGAAGGAGCCGCCAGCCGCGTTGGTGTGTCTGGGTGTGCATGCGTGCCGCATTAAGGGGTTCGCTCTCGGCCCAGGTGTACCTGCATGCCGTAGTGAGGGATGCCCATGGGAGGAAGATGAGCAAATCCCTGGGCAATGTCATCGATCCGCTGGACGTCATCACCGGCATTTCACTGGAGGTATGGCTAAAGCCTTGTGTTTACTCATTGCACTCTACAATGTGTGTATGCATGCATGTATAGAAAAGGCGTCTTGCTGAATCCCGTCTCTGCTCCTTTGTTCCCAGGGCCTCCATGCACAGCTCCAGGACAGTAATCTGGACCCAGTGGAGATTGAGAAAGCAAAACAGGGGCAGGTACTGCACTGCCGCCCCTCTGGCTTGGCCCAGTAATGACACCCCTTACATGCTCAGGCCCTGACCCTCTGTACTGTGATGTTCTTGCAGAAGTCTGACTACCCCAGCGGCATCCCAGAATGTGGGACTGATGCCCTCCGGTTTGCCCTGTGTGCCTACACCAGTCAAGGTGACCCCCAGTGAACCCTGTGTTTCTTGGCGCGATTTAACTTAGTAATGTAGCATTACTGACCCACCCGCCTGCCACACATTCAGGCAGGGATATCAACCTGGACGTGAACCGCATCCTCGGCTACCGACATTTCTGCAACAAGCTGTGGAACGCTGTTAAGTTCGCTATGAAGGTGCTCGGCGAAAAGTTTGTGCCAGCTGCAAAGGCCCAGTTATCGGGGCAGGAGAGCGTGTCGGATCGCTGGATCCTCTCCAGGCTGTGTGCGGCCGTTGGACTATGTGGGACTGGGTTCCAGGCCTATGACTTCCCTGGCATCACCACGGCGATCTACAACTTCTGGCTCTACGAGCTGTGTGACGTCTACCTGGTACTTTCTACATTCTGGTTATTAACGTTAAGTTGGGTTAATTGTAAATCTGCAGACAGGTCATCAGCTAAGAGCAACGTTAGGAAGTATTGGCAAATCTGGCTTTTGAAGTCCTCAGCTCCTTATTGTCTGGGGACAGTGCTGGGCTCAATCAGGATCATTCTCCTAACGGCCTCACCTTCTTGCCCCCCCCCATAGGAGAGTGTGAAGCCCGTGCTGAGCCAAGCTGACCGGGATGACGCCTTGCAGACGGAAGCTGACGTCTGTAGACAGACGCTGTACACGTGCCTGGAGGTGGGGCTCCGCCTCCTGTCTCCCATAATGCCCTTCGTCACCGAGGAACTCTTCCAGCGTCTCCCCCGGCGACAGCAAGACAGCCCGCCCAGCATCTGTGTCACGTCCTACCCAGAGACCTCAGAGGTAGGGGGGGGGTGGTGGTTAATGGGCAACACTGTAGCCTCACATCTCCAAGGTTGGGGGTTTGGATGTGAACCCCCCTGCTCTCTGTGGGGAATTTCACATGCATGTTCTTCACATGTTGGGTGGCTTTCCTGCAGATTTTTTTATATAATCTTTTTTTTATATAATATTTTTTTATATAAATATA
>JABFEA020000098.1:28449133-28462337 GCA_019775915.2 Cyphomyrus plagiostoma | reverse complement strand
CCCCCCCCCCCCCCCCCCCCCCCCCCCCCCCCCCCCCCCCCCCCCCCCCCCCCCCCCCCCCCCCCCACCCCCCCCGCGGCCCCCCGGCCCCCCTCCCCCCATTCCTATGCCCCACCCCCTTGTCCAGGTTCCTGTGTCCCCAGGACCGCAGCAGCATTCTTCACACTGTATTTATATATTTTTGCATGCGCACAATTATATTTAATTAGTTTTAGTCTGTACCACACCATTGCAACATTGATGGTTAGTGCAGTGTTTAGTGTTTTGTGACATTTCTGCAGCCAAAGGAAATGGACAGTGCCCTCATCCCGTGAAAACATGATATAGTGACCAAGAAAATGTGGAGAAAAGTCCTAATTAGTGTTACACTATTCAAAATTTTTCTTTTTACTGTATTGTGTGGGTGCCGTGGCATTTACCAGTTGTCCAATTGAGCAGTAATATAATTTTCAATTAAAATACCTCTCCACATTAATAGGTGCATTTACTAGCCGCAAACAGCGTTTAAGCTAGCTCAGTGCAGCAAGCCATTAGGCCATTGATAGATTTCAGACCATTAGGGAGGAATACAAGGAACAAGGTGCTGTTGGTTTTATTAAATAACCTACTGTCCACGCGCCAAGTGGAACAAGGGATTCATCAGCCATTTTATTACACAAGTCTTTATGTTTATGTTCAAACGGTGTAGGAGAGTGTTCAGTACAGAGGAAGGGTACTGTATCTATTACCTTACCCTGCACTGTACGCATGGGCATGGAGTTTACAGAGAAACTGTCCAAGCCAGGTAAAAATGTCACTTAATCGGGTGTAGAGAAATTCTAAAGACTCAATGTTCAATGTTCTGGAATTTTAAGCTCAAGAAAATATTATCTGTTATTCGGAAGCATTTTATTTTTTTATCAGCGAAAGAAAGTAAGAAGTAGCAAAAACAGTGAAGAGGTAAAATGTTTTGGGGTGGTTTGGTCATTGTCCTCTAAACATAATGTAAAAGAGAGACACGGGGGAAGTCAGGTTAATAAGATTGTTTTCTTAGCTTGGTGTTGAAGTGGCAGACAGAGAACTGACTGCAGCTAAACATACTGTTAAACAACTGTTTAATTATTTGTCATTTTAAAACAGTGTCTGATTTTCTTATATTTTAAGTGAGTAATTAAATGCTCATACTCATTTGTGTGATACAGACAGAGACATAACCTCAAGTTAGGTTGGTTGACTGTGAATTTTTAATAAGGTTGTTCATATTATATAAATGCTTGTTCAGCATGAAGCAGAGACCCTGCTTGCTAAGCTAAGGGTATAACAAATTATTTTTGCTGAACTTACTGTCTGTGTGCTGTTGCTCTGAATTTAATTTCCATAATACAGACCTGTGTTTAGCCTTGAGTAGCAATTACAAACAACAATTAATAAAGTAGGGTACTTGTTAAAAATATAGATTCTGCTTTACATTAAATACCATAAGTACCACAGTTATATTAAATAATTGAATTTGAAAGGTTGAGAAAGTGATAATTAATTTAAGGTAACTACATTACTTGACATAATAATCCATGAACAATGGTATCATTATATCACTAGTAACCGATATTTAACTGGTGGTCTGTCCAGCCGTTACACAGACGACAGTCCATCTCCTGCCAGCAGATGCTGGTGACAGCGTACCGGGAATAATGGCCTTTTAGCTAGTGACTGGCCACCTTCTGTCAAGAGAGCTGCTGCTGGTGTTCTGTTCTCTCCTCCTCTAAAAAGCGAAAATTGCCATTTATCACAGCCCCAGAAGACAGGGGGCCTGGGCTGACGGAAACATGCACTGTCTCTCATTTCATATGCAGCCTTGCAGTTGGATTTGCACAGTCAGCGGAGGCTTGCGGCTCCACTTCCTAAGTATTCACTGACTTTCCTGAGCCGACTGAGAAACCACTGCTAATCGGGCTGGGTTAGTTTCCCATCTAAACTTTTGTCGCATTTCCAAATTCAAGAAATTTTGTAGCAAGATAAAAACACGGTGACCATCTGCATTTTATATGCACCTGTAGTTGTATAGATCTGCTGTATGTTTCTTGTTTGACAACAAGCATTATCTGTGATTTTACATACAAATACACTGGAAAGCTTATACCTTTCACTGCATATTGTAATTCTGAGATGCCAGTTCTTGTGCCTTTTTATGTAACACAGATAAAATATGAATTATAACTAAATGATATATACACAAAATTGAATTAATAAATTTTCTTTTAAATTTTAGACATAAGCCATGTTTGGTTCATGCAAGTAAATTCCTCTACTGTTGAGTTTAAAAAATTTGCGATTTTTATTTTAACAGCAGCACATTAATGGCCAGTTTCCCAGTCAAGAATTAAGCCTAAGTCTAGACTAGCTTTGAGTTACAATGGAGAATCTCCATTGAAATGGCAATTTAGTCCAAGACTAGTCTTAATCCTTGTTTGGGAAACTGGCCCTAAGTGTGATAATTTAATGTTTTGTCACAGTATTTGTATAAACTTTTCCTGTTACTGCATATAGACACAGACGGCATGTGATGTCCTTATGGATGATTCTGTTGTGTTATGTGGGTCTGCCAGCTGTTAGTCATATTTATTGTGATTGATTAAAACATACCGTATAAAGAAATTTGAAACATTTTTATTAGTGAGAGAATGGACCTCATTCGAGGATCCACACCCATGTGCTTTCAGTCCAAATCCACATTGCTTTGGTCTTACATTAGCCACACTGACTGTGGCAGAAATGTGTGATGCTGCATCTCAGGCTTGCTGTTTCAGTAAGAGTGTTGCTATGTGAGTACAGTCAGAATCCTGCACCTAGGCTATGGCGCCAGCGTAGGTCATGTCACAAGCAGGGTTTTCATGGACAGGGGGAGGGGCATAACTGCAATGGAACGTATGATCCGTATTGATTGGCCGCCCTCATAAATCCATGCATTGCACCCATATTGACTTTATTCATCGCGGTTATTCCCATGATCATTTTTGGCCAGTGTGACAGTTTTTCCAGAAGGTACAGCAAATAATCTTTCATGCTTAGTTGCGTATAATCTACTGTCTACTGTCATTGTAGTAAAAGAAAAACGTATAAAATTAGAATCCGGTACTTTAAACGTATCTGCACCCAAATTGTCTGCCTGTGTGTCTCTGCCTTTGTGCAGTCCCTGTAAAAAAAAAAAAAAAAAACGTTATCCCTCAAGCTGGTAATGTTCTTGAAAGCAATGAAACAATGAAATTAAACCAGTGAAGCAGCATGTGTGGCATATTTAGCCGGCCTTCCTCCCTGGGGTAATTTCATTCCAGCATGCATACTGATGAAGGCTGTCGGCTCCATCCCTGAACGCCCCGGTGGGCCTTGGCAGTGTAACATCTAAATAAAACTCCATGCAGAACAGTCTCCCTGTTTCCCAGCAGCAGGCTTCCCACAACTCGAGGGGATTTAGCTAATGGAATATTCATGCTGAAACGGGATAGATGCAGTGCGGAACAATCCGGTAAATTAGTTTTGAGGGTCCTTCCTTCTGATTTGTCCATTTTATGTGTTTGTGGCTTGCGAGAGACAGGCTGAAAGCAGTGTACTGTAATTCAGTTCTGTGGTGGACAGGGATGTCTTCAGGGTTGTCACTGAGCAATGCCTTGTGCACCCACTGTGCCCTTGACAGTACAGTAATACCAGAATACAGAACACAGAAAAGCACACATATGCTGGGTAAACTTATCGTTGTTCAAGGAAACCATTTTTGGACTTTGCAAAACACTGAACTTGATTTCTTTTGCATAATAAAATAAGTACAATGTAAACAATGTGGAGGAATAAGATAATTACTTTAATTACTTTAGCAAACTTTCACAGGCCTGAAGGGACATGAGTTCTAAAGTCTGAATAGCTGACTGTAATGATCCCGCAGTAATATTGAGCTGTCTTTTATAGACTTCGAAGAGATCCCTATGGTCGGTGCCCAGGAACTCAATAACATATTGAAACAAGGGTATTTGGAGAAGAAGCGAAGAGGTAAGAAAATCTTTTATTTCTTGAATTTTTTTCTTGCTTTTACTGGCAGATTTTCCATGTTCTGCACTTGGCTGTTTATTTTCTATTATTCTTCTCAATAGGTTCTTATACTATATAAATAATTTCGAGTTAAAGGTACTTTAAATAAATCTGTGCTACTAAACCAAGGCCCTTTGATTCGGAACTACGCATTGGCATATGTTTGTTGTGCACGATAATGGGTAAACTTACAGTATATATAGGCTAATGAACTCTGATTGTTATGTTCATTTACACGCATTATTCTTTATCACATACAACACATATCTGGAACAAAAATCCTATAAATCCTATAATGTAATGCAATTACTTTGTGTGAGGTTTGTTTCCCCAGAGAAGTCTATCATATTTTCCTGCTCTTCATCATTGGATTTAAGCATTCATTCGCTGGATTTAAACACATGCAGTCTGGAAAGAGCAGAGGCTTATTGCATCAGACCCTGTTTAGGAGGCAGAGTTCTTTCTGGCTGATCTATGGTTCTGCAGATCCGCTGGTCCTGCTCCATGAGTATCTATCCCATAGGCACTCTCTCACCTCTATCGTCTGCTGCCTCATTGGCCCGGCCTGTACCACCAAACTTCTCCATCAAATGTGGAATGCAGACAGCGGAGCTATGCTTTTCAGGGCCCCAGCACTTAAAGATTCTTTCCTGTTATTCAGATACCTGATAATGAAACAAAATCGATCTGTTTGCTGAACTAGTGTATTTCTGCTACTGTAGTCATTCGGGGGCCGATGCTGTTAGGAACGCAACGTAAGTGTGACAGCATGCTAGTGGGTAAAATATGAAGTGATCATTTAAAAATGCTGATAACTCTAAGGCCCATTTTTAAAAAAGCATATGTAGTAATAGCCCTCCTAATGTTATGACTAGCCTCTCGTACTGTAGTTTATTATTTACCACATCATTGCTTTTGGGAAGACATAACAAGCTAATGAATAATTAACCATACAATACGTGCTGCGCATATTTCAAGTTAACGACAAAAACCTCAAGGCAGAGAAATGTCATTAAGTATTCAGAATGAGAGTACACTGTTACATTTTATTAGTAGGAAGCAAGTCTGGTATTATTGTCATGAAAACAAACCTAAAAGTTGCATTATTATTATTAGTAGTAGTAATAGTAGTATTAGTAGTAGTAGTAGCAGTAATAGTAGTAGTAGTAGTAGTAGGAAATAAGCTTCATTTATTCAAATGAATTGTGTATAATTGTTTAGCAGTTTGACATCATTAATTCATTGGTATAAATCAGCATACAAGCAAGTTCTGACAAAATAGCATAATTTAAGCTTTTGTAAGATAAAGTACAATGTCATGCCATTTGCCATAATGTCATGTTTATGCAGAGTTTTTCCGCTTTTGTCGATGAATGGATGTTTTCCAGTCGTGGAGATATTGTTTAAGTGTAAGCTTCACTCACTAGAGGGGCATCATCTTGCCTTTATGATCTTAGGCAGGTGTAGGTGAGTGTATTGAGTGTTTGTCAGAAATGCCAAGTAAACTGAGGGCAGAGTCTGTATTTGGATGCCGCTAGGTTCATTACTTGAAGCTTTATGCATGCCTTTGTTGTAATCATGAAGAGATAATTACACCCACCTTGTAAAAACATTCTTTATGAGGAAAATTGTCATCAATGTTTAGTTGTTTATCCTGTTTTCACTGTTAATATTGCATCCACTTACCATTTAGTCCATGTTCCGCTCTTGCAGCAGGAATAGGAAATATTTTATCTTAAGATTAATTGTTTGACTCCATATGCAAAGTAATTTTCTTAGCGAGCTGCTGAATTCTGCTAGCGCTGTGTTTCTTATTGAATAGAGATGGCATTTGGTCAGCACCGTCAGAGTAGCCGTTCCATGTTTTAAGCAGGAGTTTCCATGTAAGGCAGCAGGTAATGCAGGAGTTAAACACATGTGGTTGCTTCCCATAATGTCTGACAGAAAAGCCCACCTGCAATAACTAGGAGTAAGAAGCCCCAGGTCTTTTGGAGAAAAATGTCACCTGAGCAGCTGAATCTAAACCAAGCTTACCTCCAAGCATAAAAACACCCCTTTCAAACAGCATTTTAGGTCAATTTACAGGTATAAAAGAAGCAGGTGCTGAAATAAACCAGTTGAATTGAGTTCTCCATTTTTACATTTATTGGCATTAAGCGCAGATGGGTTTCCATGGTTTTTGTGGCTTCATTTTTATATGTATTTTCATTTACATTTACAGTCTTATTAAGCTGGTAAACAAAAGGCTTTTTTTTGTTTTCTACATTTGTACGCACTCATTGTACATATTTGTTGTGTTTTGTTTTTAGATGAGGTATGATTTTTGTCTTGTACTACGTTTTCAGTTTGAATGTCCTAATGTTTAATGTACTAACATCAGTTCCTGTTGTGTTCAGATCACAGCTTCTTTGGGTCAGAGTGGCAAAGGCGTTGGTGTGTCCTCAATAACACCATATTTTACTACTTTGGCAGTGACAAAGGTTTGTTTGCATGTCTTTCCTATTGCAAATATCTATAATCTCTTTAAAGGCATTTGTTTGGTTGCAACATCAAAGTTTTCCAAGTTTATATTTTGCGTATCACTGTCTAATTTTTATGAAGTATTTTATTTATTTATAGTCAGCACCTACTTACTTTGCACCTTACTTTGAATTTCAGGAAAATTGCAATCCAATGTAATACACGGAAGGAATATCACAACATATACCCACAAACTTTTTTATGATATTAAAATATAATACAATACTTATCACTTTCATTCCGCTAAATAGTTATTATAAAATCTGTAGTTTCCCAGAGAAATTGCCTTCACCTGAACAAATCCTACACAAACAATATGAAGAAAAATGTGTCATTTTTACTATCAAGTAATTTAGCCACATACAATATCAGCGCTATAAAAGTCTGTAAGCTAATGAATGAGCACGAGCAGAAAAACAAAAAGCAAAGTTGACATTCTCATCTGCCAGAAAAACAGCAAAAGGGCTCCTTCTACATCAATGGCTACAGCGCAGAGCTGGTCACCAACTTGCGGAAAGACTCAAAGAAAAATGCGTGCTTTGTGCTGAAAGCTCCGGACCAGCGCCCATATCAGGTCTGCACCAAAGCTCACCATTTTCTCCACTTCATATGCATGTCATTATACTGCAGAGGCCTTACAGAAATCATAAGTAAAATACTGGCCAACTGTGAGAAGCATGTTTCCTAGAACCAAAGGAGGCATAAATCATATTTTTAACTCAAATTTAATTTAGTACAGCACAACAGATCAGGTGAAAGATTCAGATGCGTTAACTGTAGCAAGTGTTTCATTTAATATATTATTGCTTTCCAAATTAAATATTTGTATCCCAGTGTTATAGATAACTGTGGTATCAACAAAGAGATTAAGATTGACCCACTTTTATAGACAATTTTACAGTCAATTTTATATTCAAAATGCATATTGGTTCAACTGTTATTTGTATATTCAACAGTTTTAAATATAAATAATTATATCAGTGGGACATTAATTATCTTTGTTTAAGAGTGGCCAGCATTACTGCTAGGGACACCCCGGCATTATCTTGTAATTAGCTTTCTCAGCTTTAATTTGAAGTCGTGTTGGCAGCTAATGTTGGCTACAGCAGAACGTTTTCTTATTAAGAAGTGAATTGCTGATCTTGCTGATTTATTACATGATATTTCACCTTGTTTTATTGTACTTGGCACCCATGATTTTTTTCCCCTGCGTATTCTTATCAGAGAATATTAACTGTATTATGGTGGAAATTAAAGTAAAATATGCTTTATATTGGCAGTAACAGTCATTCTGTAGCTCAGCTCCTTGTTTTGAGAATGATGGAATTGATAACAGTAATGGAGGGGTTTTTTTCCCTGCAGTTCACAGCCAGCAGCCACCAGGAAGCCAGGGAATGGGTGGACCAGATTAACTTTGTCTTGAAAGGTAAGCCAGAAATGTATTTAATTCTGCACCAATCCTGAAGAAACACTGAAAAGTTGGACATTTATTTTTAATGCGTTTTCTGTGAGCTGAAAATGTCTTGAAGTATGTGGTAAAGCCATAATTTGCTTTTTTTTACCTTTCTGCTTTATGAGTATTGTGTGTCTTTGTGTGTGTAACAATACAGCGATTAATTCTGGTAATAAAGATATAATGTATATCTACAGGGAGATGATATTTGTATTGCACATATATTATCAGAGAATTGTACAATAATAATTCATATTTTATTGTTTGAGGAAGCCCTTAATGTGGTTGAGTTTCCCGTTTGCAAATTTAAGTTTTCTTGGTGTTATTTTCGTACTTTATTTTTAAAATCCGCAGTATTCCCATCCTCATCTAATAAATTTCCATCACAAGGTAAAAAGGGGCTGTGCTTTTCAGATTACGAGAAGTCCCTGTCACGCCATCCAATCAGATGTTCTGTAACCCTCCTCATGTCCTGCATCACTAGCTGCCCGACCAGTGTGGAGTCTCCACTCTCCCTCCCATTTCCCACTACCCCCACCCCACACCCACTATTTTCCGGAAATTGATTGGAAAGTTTTCTGGTTATCCTTGTGTGTTATTGATTTAGTAGGGTATCAGAGGGGATCTGATACCCTTTGTTTCAGTCCTCCAGTCGCCCACAATCAGCACAATGCTCCATCTGCAGGATCCAATGACTGCAGCTACAGCTTCAATATGGGCTCTAACTGGCTCGCTGATTTACGAGAAGCAACATGCATCTTTTTTCTGGCAGGATCCAAAGTATAAAATGAAAGGACCAACAATGAAACCTTTGTTTTATTTGTAATGTTCAGCTTAAAAATAACCTTACTGGGAGAATTCAGTACTCTTATAATTTAAGGGTAAAAAAGCACTTTTCAGTTCACTTCTGTAGCTTTTGTATTTTGTGATGTAATGCTGTTCTCAGATATAATTTTCTAAGCATAATAATGGAGTCCTTGTATTGTTATATGGCATGCTATTTGTATTAGTCATAATAATGGCACTGAGGACATCTGACCGTTTTAGACTTTGTCTTTCATCAGGCCACATAACCCCGATAGCATAGCCGCAGCATAAATCAGTGCTCACTGCCATTCAAGCGTTGTTAGTCTGTTCTGCTCACGTTTTTTTATTTGTTTTGTTTTTATGATTTTTGCGTTTGTAAATTCAAAACCAGGCTAATATTTAACTGAATGACTGTCAACACTTTTCGCAGTTTCCCTATAATTCCTATAGGCTAATCTTAGGATGTAGATTCACAGCAGTGACACAATAGCTTGCGTGCATTTTTTCTCCTCCACCTGCAGACCTGAGTTCCAACTTCATTCCGTTTGATGATGAGGAGGAAGATGAAGTATGTGAAGTCGAAGACACCTATGATGACATTGAAACCACTAACAGCCAAGGGACGGCACGCCCAGTGCTGCATCCCAGTATAAACTCTGCAAGCAGCCAGGAGGACTGGAAGACCAGCAGGCTGGGGGATGATGAAGATGAGGAGGATGACATCTATGAGGTGCTTCCAGGTAATGGCCACCCTTTGAAAATAATAGCAATACCAGATAAAATTTGACCCTCTCAAATGCTGCCTTTTCCACCCATCTTCAGTACCTTCAAATAAATGTAACCTGCCCAAGTTCATTCAGATGGAGCTCAGATGCAGTGGCACTTGGGCAGCAAACATTAGAAGGAGGGACCCAGTTGGCTTTGACATTGGCAATGGAAACTGGTTTTGGGAACATGAAACATTGTTTCTCTGGTGGGAAAAGGAGCCCAAGCTAGTTTGGGAGACAGAAAGATGTCCAGGGTAGAGTCTCTCCTTCTGTGAAATTCCAGGCTAAGATCTGTGCAGCTTGAGAGTTTTCTGGTAGAAAAAGGCATGGCCTGTATGTCACTGCAGGTTGCTAAAAGCATAAAAGGATTTTGGTTAGTGCATATGTACCAAAAAATACTGGACTTAAGCTAGACTGTTCAATTGTTATGAGATTTCTGTAAAGCTCTGGTTGTCCATAATAAGCCCCATGATCAAACACAAGGATGTTCTGTGATAAACTTTATAGTTCTGTCATTTGTCTTGAAGCTCTGTGTTTTGGGCAGAGCTATTAACCAATCGCCACTTAGTGGTGGGTTGGTTTCAGCAGGTAGTGAAATGGTGTGATGGACTGGGAAGCCCCAGTTGAGCAGTCAGAGTTTGCTGGGAACATCTGGCTGAAGCCGCTACGTGGGATGAGTTTAGATGACACCTCTGGAAAATCCTCTCCCATGTGCCGAGTGAAGTCAGAGGCATTGAGTCTGAATGGACCATGTTCAAAGCCTCAATCGCTGCAACAGCTGCAAAGAACTATGATCAGAGGGCAATCAGAGCCTGTTATGGCAGTTACGCTAGGACCCCTGCTAGACACCTGCGGCGAGGGAAGCTGTGAAGCTGAAGAAGGAGAAGAAGGAGGCCTTCAGGCCAATATTTGGATGGGTGTCTCCTGAGACAGCTGAAAGATACCGATGGTCAGAAAGGCTTCTAAAAAGGCAGTCACAGCCTTGCTCCTTTGGGGTGGTCCGCTGTCACTGTAGTTGAAACCATTATGGTGTTCTATACTGGAAAAGCTGCAGTGATAAATGAAATCCATCCAGATGTTGAAAGCAATTGGCATTGCTAGGGTAATATAATTAATGTGCAATATAATCAATGTTGCATGAAAGCCAGCCAGAGTGGTGGTCCCTGTTTTTAAAAACGGGGATCAGAGGAAGGGAAAAGAACAAGTTACACCTTGATGCGTCAAAGTCAAGTCTCGAGTCAAAACATTGTAAGTCTGGGTCAAGTCTCATCATGCGCAAGTTGAGTCAAAATCTTTCCATCTTTTTTTGTCATCAAATTTGTGACTCAAGTCCGAGTTGAGTTATGAGGTCCCTACCTATGTCAACTTTTTTTACCTTTAGTGATTAAAATTTACCACAGCAAAGACCCACAGTTTCTTGTGGGTTAAGTCCTTCATAAACAAAGATCGGTTGAAAGTCTCCACTCTGTCATGGTTGTCCTCATATAGTTTTTATGTCCATGTTTATGCAGGGAGTGATGCATCTTTCCAACAAATTATTTCAGGAGACTTTGCATTCAGCCAAATGAAAATATGCTGAAACAGCTGAGAATTAACATGCACTGAAATTGTAAAATTAACATTATGATATCCAGATGGGGGGGGGGGGGGCTTTAGCCTCAAATCTTCTCAAGTTATAAGGTCCAAGTCGGGTCCAAGTCTCAAGTCATCTGCCCTCAAGTCCAAGTCAAGTCCAAGTCTTTCCATCAGTTTTGCTGAGTCAAGTCACAAGTCATCAAATTTGTGGCTTGAGTCCAAGTCAAGTTGCAAGTCAATGACTCGAGTCCCCACCTCTGTGTGTATTCCAACTATGGAGGAGTCACACTTCTCTGGCCATTCTGTAGCAAAGCCCATGTCAGGGTAATAGAGGGGTGGTTGAAACCCCTGATTCAAGAGGAAGGAAACAGATTGACCAGCTGTGTGAGGGTTCATGTAATATGCTAACACAGCCTACATGTGCTTTCTGGATTGGGCACAGGCACATCACCAAATGCCCCAAACATATTATGTGAGGTGCTGCATGAGGGACCAGTCTCTAAAAGCAGAAGGAGTTGTTTGCATCCTCGGCACTAAATTTGAAGCCGTTTAGAGTGTGGTTGGCTCCCATCAAGTGTATGTCTTGTCTCCAGTCTTGTTTGTGATTTTCAAGAACAGGATATCAAACAGTACACTACATGGACAAAAGTATTGGGACACACCTCTTAATCATTGAATTCAGGTATTTCATTCAGATCTATTGCTACTGGTGTATAAAAGCAAGCACCTAGCCACGCAGTCAGGTTTACAAACATGTAAATCATTGTTCCTCTGGGTGTAATGGCCAGATGTCTCAATACTTTTGTCCATATAGTGTAGCTGTGGATGGAAGGCTGTCTGCTATGAGGGTTAGAAGTGGCATCCCTGATATTTGTAGATGATATTCCACTTTTGGTCTCATCCAATTAGGGCCTACAGCACGTTGATGCTGAAAGTAAAATGGAAGATATGAGAATCAGTAACTCCAAATCCAAGACTGTGGTGCTCTCTCAGAAAAGAGTGGATTAATCTTTTCGGGTAGAGGGTACAATTTAACCACTTTGAGTTTTTGTGAGAGGTAACCTGATAGTGACAGGCAGATTATTGCAGTAAAATACTAGAATAAAATTAGAAACACTATTTTAGCATTTTATAATTTTTTACATTGTTTATCCTGTACAATAATAAAACCAGTTGCAAGGCTTCCTCAGCATCATTTTGAATTTTTGTTGCTATTAGTGTCTGATGTGGTATAACATGATTCTTAACTAGAAATGTATTCATGTGATATTTATTTATAGTTCATTCATATATTTTTGGTCATCCATTTTCAACAATCAGACATATAAATATGTTTCCACATAGCAAATGGCAAGATATACTTCCCAAGTAATATAGAACATGGATATATAGGCATATTTATTCACACTGCCATAAAGTAAGGCCAGTTCGAAGTCTTTATAAGCTCTCCAGTTTCCTTTGTGAAGTGCACTACCATCTGTGATGGGCTGGCCCCCCACCCAGCGTTGTTCCCTGCCTCGTGCCCGTTGCTTCTGGGATGGGCTCCGGACCCACCGCGACCCAGTAGGATAAGCGGGCCGGAAAATGGATGGATGGATGGAAGTGCACTACCATTCCAAGCCATAGCTGGACAATAGGACAGAAATTATAATGAAAATGTTTCTATGTTCCCCATCAATCAGCTTGTTTGAAACCCCCAAAAAAACAATGATATAGCATCCTAATGCATTTTGTGCTCAAATAAAACTTGTTTCCATTATGATATGAAATATGGTTGTTGGGGGAAGCGGTTATTAGCTGAAATGTGGTCTTGTTAGACAAGAAAAAATCTTTCAAAAGTTCTATAAGAATGACAGAAAAAGCATTATTGTTATTTGTGCTATTCTTAGTATTTGTTTTCAAGAAAGATAAAGGAAATATATATTTTTATATAGGCCTCAGATTTTGTTGCCCTTGTATTAAAACAATATGCCTAATGAATGAAAATAATATACGATAGATAACATGAGATTTATTTATTTAT
>JABFEA020000098.1:28436309-28449033 GCA_019775915.2 Cyphomyrus plagiostoma | reverse complement strand
CCCCCCCCCCCCCCCCCCCCCCCCCCCCCCCCCCCCCCCCCCCCCCCCCCCCCCCCCCCCCCCCTGGAGAGGAAAGTGACGGTATTGGCTGGTTTTTTTTTTAAGGTTTAAACGCTATGTGTGTTTGTTTTTAGGGGTAAAAATGAATTGTTCATAGAGTTTGGGTCATTGTTCCAAAAAGTAAATATCATTTTTAGTATTTCCCAACTGCTGTCCTCATGTGTTTTACATTCTTGGCTAAGTATAATATACTTCATCGACGTTGCATGGTCGTGTACCTGCATTTCGCTGTTATCCTTGCACAGCAAATGACACATAGATCATAATTTAACTTCAAGGACATTTACTGCCACACTTTGTGATAATCATGACTCCGGTGTGGTAAGTATGTCAGAGCAGTCACCAGTCAGGGATTCCTTTCACAATATAAACATGTTTCCCCTATTAATGACAGAAATGATCGATCTTGAATAGAACTAAGGCAAGTGAAAAGGAAATATATACAAGGCAGTTGACAGTTCAGTACAGAGGAGAATGACCGAAAGGTTTTTCAGGAAGGTGAATAGGGTGACTTTGTTCAGCTCAGTTTTTTACCCTGCCTAAGTACAATATATATATATATATAGCGCAAGCTGTAGTTTCTAGGAGTGTATTTATTATCTGTACCACAGTTAATAAAATTGGAAGAGAGTGCATGATTCTTGTGAGCTGTCATTTTACTCCTCTAAGCCATATGGGAAGCGAGAAATGGCACTGGACCACAAATGGTGTATCAGGTGATGCTTTCTGTATTATATTCTTACTCTTGCTCTTCCTGTCACCACACTGTTCCATGCCTCTCCCTCTCTAAAAATGCTACATTTGCGTGACTTTGCATATTGTTTTTCCTCTCACCCTTCATTTCGTATGTTCACCCTCTAGGTTAAGTCAAAGCTTACATATCGTGAGCAGTGATAATAGCATCAAATATAGGAGTTAGACTAACTGGTCTTGATATTGCGAGTATTTGTCAGACATAATGTCATAGCATATTTCACTGCATGTTTAATTCTATACTTTTAAATACAGGAGAACAATAATACAGAAGATAATATGGACATTCCTGCACTGTTGTCTTCTGAATACTCGAAAGCCCAAGAAAATGAGCAGGATTTCTTCCATCTGTTGTCCATGTGGACAACTGGTGTAACCACTTAGGCTGTAACCTATGTGTAAATTCTCCACGATTTTTTGAAAACTTGAAACATGATGACTTCAGGGTTGAAGTTAATGATATTCCGATTCCACTGTTAATTGATGCATATATTTTCTCCTTCAGAAACACAACACTCTGTTTCTCTGACTCTGATTGCTGTGACAGTGTCCAGATTTCAGGGGACACCCAACTTGATATAATTGCATGACTACCAGTGTGACGGACATAACTGCAGGTTAATTACTGCCTGTTCAAGTGTCCAAGCAAATATTCTCTGTTGGCTACACTAAGAAAAGTGATGTTTATGGACAGATATCTGGGTCTGGTCCATGTTTGTTATCTGTACAAGTTTTACAGAGAGATTTAACAGAGTTAATTTATTCCATTACAGTAAAAGTTTGTGTACTCGCAGATATTATTGTTATCATTATTCAGAGAAGGATCCGTATTTCCCCACTAGTCATCCAACACACTGTATCCAGCAGAGACAACTTCTGTGTTCACAATACAGTAATTAATGCCCTGTATTAGTTTAATGAAAATGTAGTGTTACAGTAAATCTGATATTGTGCAGTATGTTAAGGTAATCAATGCTATCTGTTAACATAATGAAATTATGTTGTACCTCGCAGGCATGTAGAATGGATTGTAACACTTTAAATCTGATTATCTTCATATTACAGGGACTTTTCAGTACATTGTCTACAGATTACCATGTGTTTGACACCAAAAACAGGGAAGTCAGAATTTGTAAAATACGTCACTGAATGAGAGGTTTGTAATAAAGTAGGTTGCTTTTAGCCTTTTAATCTTATGAGACAATTACCTAGTTTTATTATTATTATACGCAAGTAAATGATAGAAGTTCCTGGAATTAAACAGTGATAAGGTCTAGGTAGAGAGGAGGAAGTCAAACCTAATGGCGGGTTAATAGATAACATTATGCGAAGGCATGAACAAATTTAGTGAGACAGATAGAGGCTTGGATTGTTAAACTCTAGTGTTTTGAATGTCCCAAAGTGCTCCATCAAAATGGAATTGCAATTGAAAGAAACCCTGAAGGGTACAAGGCAGAATCCACCATTCATATTTTGCTTCATCCCACGCAAAGTGGCATTTTTTTATTATGCAGATTTCCCCAAATTAATTTCATAGGCATTCATAATTTAATGAAGTTTTAAAAACATACAGCCAGTAGAAAAAAAAAAACATTTTCCAGGTGATAAATTTTTCCAATTTTCTGAGACAAGTACATAAACTGGTTCAATTATGAGGGGAATCTGGAAATGAAGTAGTCTGAAAGGCAAACAGCAGCGGTGCTGATGGGTAATTTTATTGAGTGGAAAATTGAATCAAATTGCTGTATTGAAACATTTTGGCTGTGGTTTTCCTCCTGCAGCTTCTAAGGTTTGGCGCTGCAGTCAGATGTCTGAATGACACGCTGACCAAAATCTGTCGTACAGTGCACAAAAATGCCTCAGGTTTATTTCTGCTATTTATTTCAAATAGAATAGGATAGATCTGTCTCTTCTGTCTGTACTATTGAGCAACTGAGCATGGTTGCTGCCAGTGCTGATCTATTCTGCCTTCTACCAGCTACATTATGAGTACAGTACGGGAGCTTGTCGTATGGAAACAGCACATAAAATAGTTACTCTAGACATGTGAATCCAGTGAAACCAAGATGCCAGAATAAAAATCCAGTATATGAGTGTAGGAGTTAAACATGCATCATAAATGATGGGTTTGCAGTGAGCTGGTCTCATTACTGTGCTCCAGGCCCTTTTCATGTAGTTATGCTGATCTCTATCATGGAAGCATTAGTCTATAGTTAAGTGTTTTATCTTAACGAATAGCTTGTTTATAAAAGTTCATACAGCTGAATAACAGGACAGACTCAAAGCTAGTCAAGAAGGCTGATAGGGGAGCTCAGTGGGGTAGTTCCCTATCATTGAGAAGTTAACGTGTATCTATCACCTGCAGTAACATACTCCAATATATTAACTGCTCCAGTACGACACAGTGAGCATCACACAGTCGTTATTGATTTTATACTGAATTATGTGGTAATTACTAACAGAAATCGTCGTTTTCTTGAAGAGGAGTATTACTTTTTGTTTTACTTATGTACTGTGTAGAACTGAATGAATCAACTGTATATCAAACAGTAAGAAAAATGAACTGGACTGAGATTATTCTAATTTGCACAATGCTGTGGAGTACTTGCATTTGTCAGCAAATTAACTTCCAATACAAAATGAATAGAGAATCGATATCAGCAGTTTCTGGAGTTGTGGCAACATCAGGCATAGCTTTTTCTTATTACATTAGGCAACTTGCAATACCCTTCAACTGCTGAAAATAATTAACATTGTTCACACTCAAAAATGTCATTTAGTTTAGCTCATGAATTTCTTATACCAAGCTGGTATCCTTTGAATTGTCAGTCCTGTTAAATATGTTACACAAGAATTGCTTGAAATGATAAGCTAATTCTATTATATATACCTTTTCAATCCACGTTATATCATCACCATTATCATTGAAATATGAATAAAATTCCAGTTCATATACTGCTAGCCATCATGGATGTTTGTAAATGCCTTTTGCTATTTAATGGTGCTATTATCATCCTGCTTAATATTCACATATGAGCATTTATTGTCATGTATATTGTCATGTGTTAACTTATGGTAAATAGCAAAGCACTAGACCATAGTCATCTAGTATAGTATATGTTGTGTGTGTTAGCACATGACAATCATTTTTTAATTTGATTCATTGTATATGAAAATAGTTGCAATTGACATTTGTGAAACAACTGAAACTCACTGAATTTACTTATATCATTTTATTTCAAAGATATTTTTGTGTTAATATCGGTTTTTCAGTTTTATTAAGGGAACTGTCACAAGAATGTCATATACTATGGATTGAAATTTAGGCAGAGATTGCAGTTAAAACAAAGTCCCTAGGCTCCTTTGTTGCCATCTTTCATCATGTTACCATGTCATTACAGAGACAGGATTTAATTGAGAATGTACTATTACTGTACACAAAACACGCAGCTCATCACCGGTCATATTCAACAAACGTCTGACAGATTTAAGCATGTTCCAAAAAATAAAACATTTATGTTTTCTTTTTGTGCTCTGCGCTGAACATAGTAGAGTTTTTCATTCAGTGTTTTGTTAAATTAGATATTTTCAGCATAAACGGCCATCTCACACACTCCGGCACTTTTGTCTTGTTACCGAAAGAAAACAGAATTGACAATGTGATAAATCTCCATTAAAGCCCCCGGCATCATAAAGTGACTTTGAAACTTCATGTCAGTGGAATTGCAGAAGAAAAACGATGAGCTAGCACAGGTAAGTCGTCGTAGGAGAAGGTTATGATTCAGGAATGGGAAAATGGTGCGTAAAGAAGCACTGTGCATGTAGAGTGATGGTCGACACGGTGCAGTAAAACATGGGTGTGACTCCGGCACTCGGCAGCAGTCCGAATTTGCGTACAGTTGCATGCATTGTGGGCGAACTGGTACGCTACTTTTTCTGCTGCTGTTCCTGGAAACTGTACGGTTAGACATATAGGGTTGCGGAGGAGATGCTTTATCGGCAAGCTGACAACAGCAGGATGGATGTGGGAGCACGACCAGATGGGTATCGCTGTCAGTTCCAAGAGCGTACCGTGCCACGCCTGTAATCAGAGTCCCTCTGGCCAGACATACTACACTGTGCTCCCACAGAGCCTCGCGCACAGTACTGGGCTGACAGCAGTGAGAGCAGCTGTGTGGAACGCTGATTAGTGCAGTGGATTGGAGACAAGCAGGCTGTGTGTCCAAATCCCAGAGTGGTGCAATTGTCTGCTGGAGCCAATTTATCATTTTAAAGGGAGCAAAGAATGGACTTAGGTTGCTCACCCCAGCAGAAAGATTACAATTATGCAGATTAAAGAAAAGGCTGGTCGCATTTCGCAGGACAGTTTTGCTTACCCTGTATCCACAGGCAGCCGATAGGTACAGGCATCTCAGGTCTGGAGTCAGATTAAGCGATTTGTATTCCAGGTCACTCTGCCTGAAATGTGCATGGTAAGGGTGTCTTTGCAGATCTTAATCATAAATTTAATATAAGCATTTGTTGCACTTGATAGGGGAAATTAAAAAGTGAAGATACTGAGATTTCCAGTTGCATTTTCAGAAGGTACTATTGAGTTATGATATTCTAGTTAGATGGACTTTTCTTTTGAGTGATATATCATGGAGATTAATGCAAGGGAAAATGTATCCTGTATTACCTGTGGACAATGTGCACCTGTTTTAAATATGTATTCACCCTAAATGAAGGAGCTATTAATTAAAAAAACCAAAGTGGGTAAAGGGAAATATAGAAAGAGCGTAGGCCTCAATCCATGTGGATTTTATCAGAACTTTGCACTTTATCTCCCCATAGGCTTCTTTTATGAAATTGGCAGGCAATGTTCTTCAGTTCTAGCAAAATCTAGCCAATAACCGAATATTAAAACTTCAAAGTACTATATAAAGTCCTCATGTACAAATGAAATAGCATTAATATCTGAAAAATACATTTTTTTGTGTTGGTGTAATACTGTGATATTGTGTCTGTCAAAATCTGTCAGCGTAGCCATTTCTAAACCTCTCCTAAAGTCACCCCAGTATTTGCAGCAACTGTCCGATATATTCATGTCTTTTTCACTCGACCTCTGGCACTCCATGTTTGGGTACCTAATTAAGTTATTTAACTAGTTTAATTAAATAATTAATTCCGCTGGTACTAAAATTTACTGAGTACATCCAATGCTGCAGTACTGCTGAGGAGAGGTTACAGAACTGAACTGCTACTTCAAGAGAACAGAAGATATTCTTTTTAGATTTTAATTGCATCACTGTTGATTTGCATATGTTCTAATGTTCATTTTTTTCTGGCCAAATATCCACTTGCTACCCAGAAAAATAGCTTTAAACATTTTCCTTGACTGCCTAAGACTTTTGCACACTACTGTATATGGAGTAGCCCCTTCTTTAAATGATGAGAGTTGGAGTAATATTGATCATTGTGCTTTATATTTTAATTATTAACTATTGTGAAATCACTGTTAGAATTGCTGTGGATATGTCTGACTTAGTTCAAACAGGATCCAGTCCGCTCCCTCTTAAACACCTCAGTCCTACAGGAAGCATGCAAGCACTTTCACAAATTTCTCAAAATCAATGCTAATACTGTCAGAGTTTCTCATGGTACCACTTAAGGAACAAAACCCTAAACCTGATTCTCTCAAATCACACACGGGTGCCTCCCTATAGGATTTACAGCATGTGCCGTTACGCTCCTGTATGTTTACGCATTTGTATATGTGCAAGTGTGTGAAGTCATACTCATTAAAACAATATATTGTGGACAAAATACTCTACCTACTAATAACGATAATAATGATGCCCAAATTCTATCTTCCCCCTTGCTTATGTTTGACACCTGCCTGCACTTTGCATTGCTGTTCAGGCTCTTGTGTTGGGAGTCATCCTTGTTCCCTGACATCACTGAAAAATGAAGGCAGGTTATGTTGTAATTGATGAGTGGCTGCTGTCATTTCAGAGAAGTCAAATGATGCTACGGTTCATCTTAACATTTTATTCTCTCTCATATAATGTGTTGACTTCCTGTTTTGCAGAGGATGACTTCCCTGATCCGTTGGATGACACTGGAGAAAAGGCCTCGAAATCAGGTCAGAACGATATATTGTAGTGTGAACCATGCACAACTCAGTAATGTATAGACATTTTTATTACTACACATGAAAAACATATTGCTGAAATATAAATTCAGCAAAAGGATTTCCTTTATACACTTTGAAGAACTGTTAACATATAGAACCTCCAAAATCCAATGCTCACACTGCTTGTACAGCCTACTGTCCTTTATAAAATTACAGCAATTCCCGAACAGACTTCCAGCGACGCGCGATGAGGCTGCCGGCTGAGATGCACTGTTATTGATTCCATGTGTGGATGAGAAGGAACATGCAGCTTGTGTCTCTGAATCCCCTCCGCGTTGTTTATGTTCAGAGTCTCTGACGAGGTCAGCTGTGAGCAGCAGGAGCTAATTAACAAAACATTTAGGGGATGTTCAATAGTCAGTAAAATTGCAAACTAATTTAACTATATTTTAACTGAATTTTAATTAGCGTAATTCAACATTTTTGTAGCTGTATTGTTAAACTTTGTAAAAACATTCGTAACCATTAAATATTTTTGGGGGAAAAAACGGCCAATTTTAGCACATTTTAAATTACACGGTATGTAAATATCAGATCTTCAGCAATTATCAGTATTAATAACTAGGGCTAGGGCTTCCCACACATGTATTTCAGTTCAGTGTCACCAACATATGACCTCAATTCTTAAAAAAATTCAAACCACCTCTTTATCATTTAGTTGTGCTTGTCGCCTCAGCATAGTTAATTAACTGCCCAGTTAATCAATTAAGCACATGAGAATATTAACAAAGTTTTTATTCACATTCTGTATTCATATGTGTTAGATCCCACTCCTGTAAATTAAATGTAAGTACGTTACATTTTATCTACTTAAAAGTATCCCTAGCTGATCTTTTTATATGAATCCATAGTGAAAATTACCAGTACTGGCCTGCTTTGTTTTGTATGCAAGTTAGCAGTATGTAGTAAATATGTCTTGCATAGCCAGAAGCTTGTATTCATCCTCCCTATATGACATGATGTGACATGTGATTTGCGTCCAGTTCTTTAGCTATATTATAATATGTGTTATCCTTCCAATCTCTGCCTCCTTAGCTATATACTCAAAGTTGCATTCAGTTGAACAATAAAAGCAACAACGTTGCAGCTCACGGTATGATGAATGGATGTCAGACTTCAACTGCTTTTTATCTTATACAGTATATGTCATATATCTTCAAATGTAATTGAACTATAACCTGAATTATACAGCTGGCAACCTTACAAGGCAGGGGAAACAAACAAGAATACAATACACAGCCCACCTAAATTGAATGTGTTTCTGCAGCCTGTTGGAATTTGCTTATTGTAATCTGCATAGAATGAGGATTAGAGCAGCAGTGACGTGACTGACTGAGGGTGAAAACAAGTTTTTTTTTTCCGCCACCTTTTTGTGCGTAACCTAGACCAGGAAACGTGAAGGCCATTAATATGTTGTTTGTTGTGGCGGCAGGAACAGAGAGACAGGAATCACCTGCTACTCTGGAGAGAGAGGAAACAGCAGCTTCCTTCAGCCAAAGAGGATGAAAGGCACTTTGGTGGACAGGTTTAATTTACTGTCAGCTTGGCACCCTGTCCTTTACCTGGAATTAATCGTGCCCTATGACTCTATGCTGCTGTGTTTATTTAGCAGAGGGTTGTATGGAAAGGGAAAGGCCTTGCCAGAAAAACAAAGCCAAACATCTTTAATGTAGACGGTACAGAAACTTTGAAGAACCAGCCTCATGGTTTTGTGTAAATATGGAAGCCTGGACTGTGTTTTATTGCGACTCGTAACAGTGAACAATGAAAGTGTTTTTGGAAATAAAATGAAAGAACTTTTTACTGTTTTGAGTGTGTCTGTACGTGGCTTTAATGGATGTTTAGGGGATTGCAGAAGCCTTTTAACTGGTCTCTCAGCGCACATAAGGTGTAAAGTCATAGCACACCCCAGTCTCTCATGGGTTTATTAAAAATGTCAGCAGGTCAACGCTTGTGTTTGGAAGTTGCTTCCTGGAGATATCCCATCCTGCTGCATCTGCATAGCACAAGGTTAAGCGGAGTTCAGCTCAATAGCAATACAAGCATCAGTATTCTCACTGGAGGACACCGATAGGCTCAAAAGCTATAAAGTTCACCAGATGTCTTTTCTTTCACTCCAGGTAGCGTGTGAACTTTTTAGGGATCTGGCCCCCCTGGTCACATGATTTTTTTTCTTACTTTTAGGCTTAGATCATGAAAAGGTTTTGGAATAGACAAAGTTAATATCATAAATCTGTCAACATTTAATAGGTGGTGATGTTTTGATAAAAGCATTATGAAAACATTTTTGAGCCAGCATTTTATCCGGAAATGAAATTTTTCTTGTTTTAATGAAAGGGTGTTTGCTGCCTGTCTGCTTGGAATTTTGGTGTGCGTGAAGTCCTATGGTTTAAAATCCACATTTAATTTGTCAGCCTTGTTTTATCACTAAAAAGGTTTTTTTTTATGGTAAATGGAAAAATAAGATATGTCCACAGCATGCTTTTTATAAGGCATTCATAAGATGTTCAAAACTATATGAAAAATGTATGATCTCTTGTATGAAGTGTTGTACGGAATCATATGTTATTTATTTAAATGTAAAATATGGCGCCTCGTGGTGAAGCAGCCTGTAACCTGTGGTACATGGTACCTGCTGAGCATGCTTGTGTAACTTGGAGAGTTTTGTCTACAGAGATAATGACCCCCAACTCATTGCAGTCAAGTAAGAGATGAATGACTATTTACTACAAAGCGGGGTTACTGGTTTATTGGGGAAATTTGTCAGATTTAAGGTAGTCTGGGCAAAATGTAAGTGAACGAATATGAAGTTCATTTAAACTGTGGTACTTTAAATCTGACAAGTTACCCCGATGAGCCAGTAACCCCGCTTCGTAGTACAGACCACTGAAATACCACTGGTCACCAGCAGGGTAGTTAGCATTGGTGCAGTCTGTGGATAATTCAGCAGACATGCATAGTCTTTGTGGTCTTGGTAAGTCAGATCAGTGCATTTCCCCTCCTACACACTGATGGTTGTGTGAGGGTGGGGGGCTCACAGACCGGCCTCGACCCCGTCTTGGAACAAATAAACAATCTGCCCATCATCACCCAGCTCCACACAGCAGTAGACCTGTGCTGTCCTGCACATGCTGATGGACCATGATAGCACAGATCCTTAATACCATCATCATCAGAGGAACGTTTGGGGAGTAGGCGATCATCAGAATTTGCGGAAGAATTATAGGAAAAGTCATGCTGTCAATTATTGCAAATTTCGAACAAAATTTGTTATAGTAGAAGCTCAGTACATTTAAAGTAAATTATGAAACCACATGAATAACAAAATAAGTTAATTTTTAGTAGTGTGATGGTTGACTTTGGCAGTTTTGGTGAGTGATTGTTAATGAGAGGCTTGATGTAGCGACCTGCAGCTTCACCTTTGAGGGGATGCATTTTTGGGTCTTGGTCCTGGGTGGAGCAACAGGAGCATAAGATCAAGATATTAACTGTGTGGGAGTGGAGAAAGTGTTTGGCAGATACCCTCACAGTTGGAAATATATTCACTTGAAGGATGAAAAAGCATTTTTTCCTCTCCTCAACAGCTGTGTCACTGATTTCTTAATGCCCTTTCTGTCAGCTGTCGAACTTAATGTAAGATAAATGGGGGTTCCATGAAAATAAATGCAGTATTATTTTTATTGGAGTGGAAAGAGTGCATGTCTGTGTCTGCACTTGAAAGAAAGAGAAAGTCTGTGAATTGTGTGCTTTGATAGATATTTGAATTACTGTCTTTGAAGTAACGATGGTGGGCTAAGTAATGCCTAATAGGTTATGCTACTAATGAGTAACTCTTAACATGAGTAGGGACTGTTATCTGTGGCACATTACCTAATTCAGAAAACGTATTGTACCATGGTCACTAAAAACAATAATTCTCACGCTCACAAGAACGGCTCATCTTGGTGCTTTTGTTGTCCGCTAAGTGTCATTTACTCTTTCTGCAGTGATCTAAAGGATATGTCTGATCCTCCACCCCACATGCCAGCCATCAGCTGGCTCCACATCTTTTATGAAATGCAAACACAGGAAGTATATGCCTACCCGCTACATCGCCTCAGATACAAATGGTAAAAATGGTAGCACAATTAAGCGGAATTAGACTTACCCAATTGTTTCCTGTCTGAAAGAATTGTTTCCTGAAAAGTAATTAGCAGAGGCATTTATTATTGAGAGGGTGCTTTGTGGCACGGATGTGTAAATATTTAATATTTACTAATGAGTTTAGTTGGATGCTGAAAGCTGCTCAGTGTAGACTGTGCGTCAAAGGGATGTGCTGTCTGTTGCCAGCAGACATAGTGGGTTCTGAAGTGAAAATACCTGCCTCATATTTTATCTAATTAAGAACTTTGTTTTGAAGTAGGTTTACCTCACACTTGGCTTTGAAATGGAGGCAGGCAGGATATTGTGCGGAAATTCCACAAGCTGCAACCACAATCCTGTATGTTTTATTGAGGAAGGTGCTTCTACTTGATTGTGTCAACAGAGACGGCAACTTAAAAGTTTGTTAACATCCGGTGGAGTTTAAGTGAACTAAACCAGATTAAAATCATCAAAACTTGATCACACAAAGCATTATTAAGTAAATGGCAGTAAGGGTACTACCCTCAAATATTAGCAAATCTTGTAGCTGTATTGGAATTGTTCATTTAAAAAGCCAGGAATGCTTTTGTTTTGTAAAAGCTATCAGCTATTATGCCTACGTGTCTTAGTTGGCATGTCTGTATGAACTTTACTAAGATTTTGAATCTCAAACACATTCATTTTCTCTAGTGCAAGCCAGTTGCTTGTTTAGTAATTTGCTTGTCGTTGTCTTGTTACAGTGCAAACTTCTCACTGGTCTACATAGTACAGACTGAAGCCAGGTGTCGTCTTGTATTCAGCTGCATTCATGCTTTTTTATAGACTCATTAGAACCCCAGTAGTTGCCTTTGATAAGCATCCCTATTGCACCAAGATACAAGTATGAGGATTTCTGTAAATTTTGAGCAAAGTATGCATTCAAGCTAAAACTAGCCTTGGTCTTATCAAACAACAAGCTTTTTTGCGTCTATTTTTTCTGCAAGCTTCAAAGGCTTTTATTTTGTACACCTCCACACATCTGTGCCTCCTTCCAAATTGTCTGGGAGTTTCTGGTTTGGTACACTACACTACGGAATCTTTGCTCAGGCCAGGGTACTTCTCAGGGTGACCAGATAACCCATATCAGGGAGGACACTTTGAGCTAGGGCAGGATTCGTAAAATACCAGTACAATTAATAGGGTCTGGATTTCACTTAAGCACTGAGTACTTGCTGTGTGCTGATTGGTCAGTCTCCTATAATCATGCATGTGCCACTGATGTTAATGTGATACAGCTGGTTGAATCTTTCAATCAAGGAAACAAACCAGTAAAAGAGCAAGAGTTACTGAACGATTTAATCAAGCAGAGGAGATTTTCAGTTTTAAAGTACTTTGTAACACCTGAAGTAGCTCAGCGCGTACCCCCCGGTCACCGTAGGACAACTTCTAAACTATCCTAAAGAATACCCTTGTGTAAATTAATTGAAACAAGTTCAACATATCAAAATTTCAATATATAATATGGCCTCCTCTGTTTTCAGGATGTGATTTGGCATAACATCCAACAATTTTAAGTGGTCTTTGATCTTGGGGTCCCAGTACTGTACTTGAATTATGCCTGAATAAGCTTATCTT
>JABFEA020000098.1:28412069-28425618 GCA_019775915.2 Cyphomyrus plagiostoma | reverse complement strand
AGCTTTATGGATCTTTCTTAGCGGGGCGGGGGGGGGGGGGATGCACTGGCTGTTTGTAATTCCTGTACTTGCTTGCGTACCCCTTGGCACTCCGGGGGGTGAGGTGACTGGAACAGGAAGGCTGTAAGTGCCGACACACTCAGGGTGCAGAACTCAAAAAGGCTTTTGTCAAATAATCGAACAGGGAACGAGGCCGTTAAGGAGCTGTAGTAAACGCAAACACCTAGAACGTCGCTTACATGCTCACCTGCCAAGGCAGCGCTTACTATGGCTGAGAGATTGGTGGAGCCTCTGCCAGCCCCCCAGTCCCAGGCAGCCCCCGCCTCTGTGTATGCCACTCTGCCCAGCTGGGTCCTTTATTACCAGCAGCCTCAGAGCTGGAGCCAAAGAGGCATCATTATGTAGGGAAGTGCCACATATATCTGGTTGCCTTTGCGGAGAAGCGGGCCCAGTGTCCTTGATGCACCAGACATCTGCTCACAGCTTGTGGAAAACGTTTGTCGGAGATGAGCCTGTCTCCGGTATACTCACAGGCGTGAAGCTACACTGGCATCCTGCAAATGAAAAAAATGTTCCTTTTAAGTTCTCAGTAAGTTTCGCTTTAGTCGCCCAAGTGACCTCTTCTATGGTTTAACAGAATTTAAGTCTGGCCTGTCCCGGCCTGGGAGTACCGCAGGGTTTAATTAGCATATAAGTGACACCTCAAACACCGGGTGTGTTTAACATCCCTCCAAATTAGCGCTTTAAGTGAGTGATTAAGTGCTGTTGTTAAACAAAAACCAACACACCTGTGTCCCTCAGGGACTGGGCACTCCTGCTTTAGGGGGATTTAGGGCGATAAGCAGGTTTAATTTTATAAGGGATAAGACCTCACAAGGCAGGCAGTCATTAGGGCCATATTAAGGCTGGGCCGAAAATACAGGACACAGAGCAGGAGCACACCTTGACGGGATGCCAGATCATCACAGGATACACGGAACCCACACTATCATCCACGTTGAGCGGTTTAGAGATGCCTGTCTTTTGACAGATGGAGAAAATCCACCCAGAATGGGGAACACACACACACACACAGGTGTGAGGTAACAGTGCCACTCAATGCCACTCACTGAGACACTGTGACATCCCCATATATTCAAAATAAACTTTCAGGTGAATATTGCATAGTCGGATTTATGTAAAAATATCACTTTATTAAGCTTTCTTGTATAGTAAAACTAGTCAAATAGCTTTATTTGAACACACTATTCCCAGATGCAGGTATTTTAATTAGTTTTTGAATAACAAAATAATTACCAATAACTGGCATGAAAACAAACCATCTGATGTGACGTGCCAAGCCCAAACAAATGGACAGAACAAAAGGGGCCGGGCTGCAGTCCCCGCAGAACACAGCCACTCTCTTTTACAATATGTGTACTCTGTTTGAACTCGTCATTTTTCCACTTTGAAAGAGAGAGAGGCTTCATGCATGGAAGTCTCATTCAGCTGTTGGCACGCTGGTGATTTAGAAGTGTATTAAAATGGCAATGTTGATAATCAAAAAGACCTTTCTCAGGGAGAATTTAAGAAACGCAGCACAGATGGGCTGGGGAGATAAATAAAATTTTCTGTCACATCAGTTGGGAAATTGCGTTGCGACACCCCCAGGGGAGAGAGCGGTTTGCTCCCTCCTGCTGATGCCCCCCGCCCTTCTGCTTCACGTTTTTGATTTTTTTTCTGTTGTTGTTGTTTTATTGCTGTCTAAGCTAAGTGGCAGGGAGCCCCTTCCCTTTAGACTCCCCGCTCCTTCTGTTTATCGGGACAGAATGCCACAGCACACCCTGATATTTTAGGTCTGAGAGCAAATTAGGTTTCTTAGGAACATAGAGGTTGCATTTCTTTGTCAATTCCCTCCGAGCAGATCCCAGCTTTTCCGTCTTGAGTCTGGTTTGGATTTAAGACCGTTCCTTTGAAATGTCCTTTTTTCATCCACGGCAAAATTCTTTTGCACACATACCGATGTAGCATCACTGATTTTCACTGATTTGTATTGTAGTATTCCTTAGTAACCATGATTATATTACACATACTGCGATTTTGAATTTGGGCAAGCATATATGCATGTATGCTGTCTCTTCACCACATTAAGGTATACACCCAAGACATTGCACTGTACCTGCAAATACAGGTCATACATTCTCATAATACTTTTCAGAATGACATTTAAATCTAGATCCCGACCCATGATAATTTCTGCTGGAATCCATGCTTCCTATGTTTGAATGAATTAAAAGAACAAGGCCAGCTAAAGCGCAGGCAGTAGCGCTGAGTTATCTTCCTCGCGCTTCCCTTAAATTCACGTGCTGAAAGGTGAAGCCATGTGTGCACGAGTGTGGCACAGATAGGGAAAGTGATTCAGTTATTGACGCCAGTGAGGAGGTGCTTGACAGCCGCTTTGATTTCTTACAGCTGGAGGGGTAGCCAGATCTACAGAGAGGCAAACTTCCACCCATGATTTAGCTGGCCTGTCTGCCATCGACACTGAGACAGTGTCACTGCGTACTCTGCCTCTGACTGCTCACCCTCTCCTTAGCCACGATGTCACTCTTCCCTCTATTCATATTCTCGACAATTACCTGAGAGTATGCACGTCTACTTACGAGTGTTAATTAGGCCGTGTATTAGTTTATGGGCTGGCCCGATAGGCTCTTGGTCCCTCAAGATGTTTCTCAATCAAGCAGAGCGGCTGAGAAGTCACACATATTACAAAAGTCATGAGTGCAGCAACTCTGAATGTATAAGCTAGCGAGTAATTTTGGGACCCAGCTGCATACGGGCTCGCGCTATACTCTGTTTGCCTCTCGTTACAACTGACTACTTTGTGACATATTTGCAAATTACCACTCATTATTTTGGGCCGTACGTCATATTCATTTGTCTCCACTCAATAAATTTAAGTTTCTCCGCAAATAATGAAATAATCCTTTGAAGTGTTCGTGATTAACTGAATTGGAATATTGTAACACAAATTTACAATAAACTAGCAAAGAACAATGCCACAAATAGTAACAAGGTTGTCAAACCGGACCACACATCCTACAAGGTGGGCAATGGGATACAAGGATTGTAACTGCTATGTTTTTTGAGCTGAGGTAATGCGGGGGAGGGGGGCAAAAAATTGTCTCTAATTTCAGTGGGAATGCAGACGTGAGGGGTTGCTGGCGGAAGGTATGGGATCTAAGGCGCCAGTCACCAAGCTGAGGAGGATACAAGAGATGAAGCCATCCACAGTGTTTCTGCAATCCTTCACCCAGTAGGGGGTGCTATCCAGCCCACATTTTTTGCAAAAGCAGGCCTGTTTCTCATTTCTGCCCCAGAAGTTAGATGTCGTGTCAGAAAGCACGCATTTGAAGTGCCTATGCCGGCTAATCTGGACTCAAGAAGGTATGTGATTTATGGAAGGAATATTTAGCTGTGCTAGAATCCTGCTGGACATTTCAGAAGTCTATCTATCCTTTCCTTTGCTCTTTGTTGAGTTGAGCGTGTTCTGATCTGTTTTTCATCAGAGCATCCAGGTCCTGTGGTGTCAGGAACTTAGGGAAAATATATACAGTCCATAAGATGAAAGGGCCATTGGCCCAGTACCGGGACAGGCTGCGTTGGGTACGTAGGGCCAAGTTGTGCATTCTTCTTCTGGCTCATGCATGAGGAAGCACCACACAGGCATACTGGAGAAACTCACTGAAGATAACACAATGTAGTCATGGGTAGCTTTCATCTTATACTGAATAGTAATAAACTATAAAGTAGTATAAAAAATTGCACTAAAAGAAACAACTGTCCTAAAAGCTGAAGGATGTTGATGGCCTCCTTTGTATGCCATGCCTTCTTCATGTCCATCATGTGAGAGGATGGACTGCCCTCAATCAGACTTTCTCAATCAAGCCTCAAACAGGAGGGCAGATAATCAACTATCCGGTCATAAATGATCCTGGCATTTTCCCTCTTATCATCCACGAGATATTTCCCTGATCATTGAGTATTGATCTGAGACTCCATTCTCATCATAAGTGTGCGTTGGTGGCTTCAGACATTCTCTCTCCTTGCATCACTGTAAAGCGCATAAAACACAAGACAAATTAAATCATTCCTATTGAGTGCTGAGAGGATCCCCGGTAAATCTGCTAGAATCTATGCACAAATAATCCCAAGAGAACTGCAGAGGGGTGCAATAAGCATTAGGCCATCAAGTCCATTATTCTTAAAAGTATCTTCAAATTAATTGCAACAAAGAAAAGCTACTACTTTTGGTAGGCATCTGTATAAAAGTTCGCAAAATGCTTTCACAACAAACACATTTATTGTCTGTACTGTTAAACAGCTAATGTACATTTCTATAATTACTCCAACATAATGATAGTAATGCAATCCAGCACACGAGTTTTAATAAAATCAAGTAAGCAATTAGAAATAAAAATAAAACACTGACTCATAGTATTAGTAACACAGTCTTCTCATTAGGAAGATGGCTAAATGCTACAGTGGGGTAAATGTTACATTTATTTATTTTTATTTTTTATTTAAACCTTTATTTTACCAGGCAAAGCATTAAGAACAACTTCTTATTTACAGTGCCAGCCTGGCAAGTGCCCTTATTATATTATAGTTATATAATAAGTTTTATTGTTTTGTGGTTAAGATGCTTGCTGATGGACGTCCATATTCTACAACTGTCTGATAGAATATTTACAGTAATAATAGGTACAGCATTCAACCTCATTTGATAATTAAATACTATCAAAGGATTTGTTGTGCCACACTCACAAGATAGCCCTTCCCAGCATGAAAAAAAGTATTTCCAGGCAAAAAAAAAAATGTAATGCACTCAGCTGTTGGAGTTATGTTCCGAACAATAGCTGGATGTGGGCACATTTCTACGGGACATTTTGTGAGAATGACTGTGGGTCTCAGATAATAGCTATATTTGAGGGCTTAGTGAAAATATGTGATAGTCCTGATGCCTGTAAAAAAACATTCTCTCTCTAAGAGCTTTTGTAAGTGTTTGCCAGCAGCAATCTGACAGCATCTCTCCTCCCACTGCCAACCTGAGAATGACAGCTAAAAAAACACCGTATGTTACTTTGTGCAGCAGCTACCACATATCCTGAAAGAAAAGAGATACAACTTTACCACATTTGTGGAAGATGCCCACTGCAGAGTATGGATGGGGTACATCGTTCATTAGTATTTTTGTTTTTATTTTTTCAGTTTTTAAGCTACTGATTCCCTGAAGGGAGGAACATAGAGCAAAGTTGCCTCTACCAATAAAGGTTCCAACCCACAGGACCAGCATGTATCCCGCTTTGTGCAGTTAGTACAGGCTGAGGGGTGCAGACTGCCACCTGATAAATAACCAATGAAGGAGCTGGATGGCAGCCTGGGTGCACACATTCCATGCTTTATTTTTAATGGTTGCATTAAAATGACCATAATCAACCAGCATCTGTACCATTCCACATGGGTGCAATTTGGCACCCAGAGATGTGGATTTAAATATTACCACTGCAAGTTTAATGTTGTTTTAATTCATTCTGGCACGCCAGGCAGTGCAGAGGAAGGCTTCTTGTTTTGAGGGCCGGGGATTTCTGCAGAAGCTGGCTCTGAGTTTACACCCAACCCTACGCCTTTTCACGCTGCTCATCACTTTCCTTAGTTGTTTGTTAATTTATTTATTCTCTGTCAAGTGGCTGGGTCTACGCTGGGCTTAGGGCATCGCATTCAGCGTTTTTCCTAAATAGCCTTAAACACTGCAGTCAGTGCTTTCTTTGTCTTTAGGCTTCAACAGCACATTAGGGATCTTGGGTAATATGTTCTGGTTATTGAGAGTAATCTCAACCTTCACCTTGAGATACACATCTGACTAGTGGATCCTCAAGTGCCAAATATGGCCGTTTCCTCCATGATGAATTTTGACCATTAAATGTTTTTTAACTAGACACAGGCACCTGGGGCTGCAGTACCAAACATTTTGCCTAACAAAAAGCAAAGGCAGCATTATGTGGGCCAGCGGGGTAGAAGCGGAATCTGGTTAGTGACAGATTAACTAGTCTCCGCATGACAAGCCTATGAGTGACTGTCTCGGTTTCTCCTTCTTCACACGCTTCTGTATTCACTATGTACTCACTATGTACTCACTTTGCCTCATATTTTCACTGTCTCGTAAAGTGCTTCGTGCCTGGGCTTTTCTCACACTCCTTGTGGGAATGGCGGAGAGGTAGTTTGTGTATCCCTGTGTCAGTATCTGGCAGGTTTTAATTGTTCACTGGGAAGTCACAGTTCTTTTCCGCTACAGGAGTACAACATTCACGGCTGGTGGGTGGGGAAGCTGAATGGTAACATAGGGATCGTTCCCAAGGACTTCCTGCAACGCGCCTACATCGTGTGAACTACAAGGCGTAAGTGTACCTGTTTACTTTCTCATAACAGCCTCACAGGATTATAATTAATATTATACACTAATTTTAATAATCATAATGACATTATCTCAAAATAATTGCCTTAATTCAATTTCAGTTTCAATTTGTGAATTGTTTAAAATTTTAGCAGTATGTCAAAAAAATGTACTGTTTTATACTCCATCTGGTGGGTGAAAGTAAAACTGCATCGCGAATAATTTACGCTACAGAAAGCGTAAATTTAGGAACTCGGATTAATGTTTAACAGTGGTTAAAGCTCTACAGTGCATAAACAATGCATCAATGCTTAAACTACTTTGATGACACCGAGTTACTCTACAGGCACAAATACTTACATTCCGTAGATGTATACAATCACAAATATAAACTATAACGTTTTTTCAAACCAAGTTGAAACGCTCTTGAATCTGCATTCTATCATTGTAGCATTTTCAGTATTTAAGGACTACATTTACAACATATGCTTTAGACTATTATTATACTGAATTTCCAAATTAATATACTTTATTTTCTATTTCAGGTCCGAACGTTGATAATGAAAATTTTTATGAAGATTCCACTATACCCAAAGAATTTAATACACTGTATGACAAACTGAGAATTTATTGTTTGTGACATGCTTATTTAATGGAAAATGTGTGTAAATTACTGTTCTTTACATAGTAATGCTTAGTTTTCATTGTGCATACAATTTACAATTAAAATTAAAATGAAAATACAGCTCTATTGATAATTCAGTTGATTAAGATATAGAAAATATGGACATTAACACAGAAAACATTCTGTATTTTCAAGGAGTATATTCCTATGAAAGCTATTTAAAAAGGGAAAAAATGCAATTGTGCCTTTTTAAAGAATTACCATATTATTGTTAGGGATAAAAACAGTGAAATCTGATAAACAGGGATGTACTTTACAAAGCAGTTTAAACTAATGAAAGTAATTTAGAGCAACCGTGCTTTGTAAAATTAAATTTTCATGTTCTGCAGTGAATCGTGTTTAAAAATTTATGAACAAACGAATCTGTAAATATAAGAGGACTGTTGTGAAGGTACATAGCACATCAGACAAAGGGAGTAGATTTGCAGATTCAAATATTGCAGACTAGTTCTTAAGTTTCTTGCTGAATTTGTTCTGCTGTAAAAGGAGCATTTTACGATACTATGCAACTGTGTTTCATAAAGACCACTAGGTGTCAGCAGTGGCCTGTGAAGTAGAACTGGCACCTTTGTAAGATGTGAAGCCCAAGTCCTGTCACCTTTAATATTTCAATAGCTCCCCTGCGCCACGTGTGTGCAAATAAAACCTTTGCATCAAATATAATTTCTAAACATATTCATCTGTTTTTTAATTATTATTATTTTAAACAAATATAAAGTGGGCCTAACTGAATATTATTACTGTGGGCAATGACTCTGCACTGACTCTTACCAGGGACAACAGATCCTACTAGTGTGTGCATAATTCTCAATCTATGACACACACCATTAAATTGCTTAAAATTATCAGTATCAAAGCATGATTTTTAAACCCTGAAAAGTCACAAAACCGCTAGGAGTATGAGTAATGATAACTTACCCTGAATGCACGTAGCCCCACGAGTCATACGTCACAATCTGTACACAGTGGCCAGCAGACTATTCATATTTATGTTCATATTTTACCTGAGCTTTATTTTTTTTCAGACTTAGACACGGAACGTTACAGCAGGTGACTGCATTTTTGCTAAGCAACTGAAGTCCTCTGTGCTTATAAAAGCATGTTAAGGCAGCATAATCGAGAGGGAAAACACAAATGGCAAAAAAGAGCAAATAGCTAAACGTAGCTGGTTTGTTTTTCCCTGTCTTCCTCCCTTCTAATCTGGGAACAGGAAATAAGTCCAGTTTCCAGGTTACAATATATTCATATAATATATTCATACAATGCCCGGCTGCAAGCCCTTCCCAATGCAGCAATAAACTTTGGCAAACGTGTGCAAAAAGCACGTATTATCCACCAGCAGGTGACACACAAAGTAGTACATCACAATTCACAGAAGTCTGTAGTTCCAAAGAACTCTAATGCGAGTATATAACATACAGTATCGAATGCTGAAGTACATTTTATACGCCATGGCAAAGTGTGAGTCCAGTTTCTTGACAGCTGACAAATGATGAGCAGTTAGCAAGCCCCTGTACATGAAGATAAAATGTTTAAAAAGCAAATTGCAACACTGTGGCATCAAGTCATTGACTCAGAATTAAGACCAATTTAATAAAATATGCTGTTATGCAACTATTTCGGTTAACAAAATATAATTAAAAAACACCCCTTTAAAATCAATTCCATAACCAAAATCATAATTCTACATGACACACAATTAATAATTCAACTTGTGAGAATGGGTATGGCCAAACATATCTGACTACCTCTCCATATGATAAAAACACACACTAAAATGGTTCAGACAGTGAAAACAAAAAATCCTGTCTCTTTAGTTCAGAAATTTTGGACAAATACTAAGACTACAGTGGCACATATAGACGGTTCCCTTTTGCAACCAAAGTCAAAATAGTGAGACAGACATGTCAGCGAAGGAGAAAACTGACAGTCCCTTTTAAAATGAACAGCAGTGAACTGGGTTAGCATTTTAGCCAATATACAAATGTTCTACCACTAGACACACATTACAATCCAGATAGAGACGTATGTACATTCCAGTAAGCTGATTCCGAAGCCAGCTAGCGCAACAGGCCTGGTGAAAAAGGCATTTCAGTACAAATGCTGGGAAAGGAACCTTTAAACACTGATGCACACCCTGCTTTTCATGCATTGCAAATAACCAAAATCACGGCATGTTTTTAAGCATAAGCTCAAGCTGAAGTCCAACCCCTTCAACTGATGAGTAGTGTCCTAAAAAACAAGAAGCAAAATTCCACCCTTTTCATATTATGTTGCTATCAACTCTACAGGGAAACCTGCACTCACTTTGGAGTGCAGTCAGAGCCATCTTTGACCAGCAGTCCACGGACAAGACAACTTCGGGAAGGAAAAAAAATAATTCACATTTTCAAAGTTATGGTGTTAAAATGCAAAGAAAGTAAAGTTCTCTGCATGGGCAAGATAAATATATGTCCAACTGAAAAAATAACCAGTGTGATCATTTTCCGAAGCCAACAGACAGAAAGCAAGAAGGTCCTGGAAATAGCATCAAATTAAAGACATTATAGCTTTTTGTTTAAAGCACCCAAACGTAATGGGTATCAGCTGTTTTCCTTAAGACATCCTATGAAAAAAATACTTTTACACAGGTAGAGAAAAAACAGCATGCCATATACAGGTCCCTTCGCTACCATTATGTGTACTAAGTTACAGGAGAGCAAAGTAAAAGCCTAGAATAGTATAACACATTTTCTGAAGAAAAAAACATGGCAACTCATTCACGACACTGGACGCCTATCAAGTCGTCATCCTTATATCAACTCAACTGTGAATCACCATAATAAAGCTGCTTTGTTGCTCCCATCAACGGCAATTCTAATCATGTGTGTAGAGTATAAATAAGTGGTCTTTAGAGTATAAATAACTTTGCCACCGCTTGACAATAAATGGACAGCAGGAATGAAGAAAGTAGTGAAATGAAAAGAACCTAAGAGATTACACACCATCTGCACAAGGAAGCTGACTCTGCAGAGGTGATACCTAATCGAGCATAATCAAGATGGCCTGATTACAACAGAAGTGTGGAATGCTACCAGAGCAACTGAGTCGGAACAAGAAGAAGCAAGAATCTGTAGCATGGTGAACATCACACAACAATATTCAGAGCAGATATACTTTACCATCCATGACTGAACATTTTACCTGACCTTCTACTCATTCTGGTAAACATGTCATACGTAAGCCTGGCATACAGCTCTCCATTAAGTGCTCTCTGACTGGCTGTCAGTCTCGCTATGGGTATCAGTTGTGTTGGTCTCCTCCCGGCCATTGGGCTCCAAGATATCGTCCACGTCGTATTTATCACTAGTGTGATGGACATCATTCTCTTGACCACAGGGTTCCATCGTGTGCTCAGCTTCACAAGCCCTATTCACATCATTGCAATTGCTTATCTTGGTCACTGGGGCAGCTTCAGAGGCCATAAACCCAACGGCGTTGATGCTGCTGCAGACGGCTTTATGTCTGTTCATCTTCGGGGGGTCCGACATATAAGCATCTTCCTCATAGCTGTCAACTTCACCAGTTGTGTTTATGTGGACCTCAGCCTTACAATGTCCTTGTAGTGAAGGCACATGAGGAACGGGGCTGGAAATAAATGGAAAAGTATGTTCAAATAATTAAAAATGAACAATCGCAGATTTCGCTTCCGCTTTGGAGATCACCAGGGTCTATGTCACGTCAGTTATAATCATACAAATTTTCAGCTGTTTCCTACTGCCAATTTCACATTTCCTTGACAAGTGCAATCTCTTTGGCAAAACACCCAAAACAACGTAAAATTATTCTCGTATTATTCTCGTATTCACGCCTTCTAACTGCTGAAAAAAACATATAAAAAGACATGCTATTAATATTAGTCTTCAGTCTTTTGTAAATGCTATCTTAAAGTAAATGGTAGAATTCAGGAAAATCACCAGAAGTCATCATCACTTAATGGAAGATGTACTGAATAAAAATGACTTCAAGAAACATTTTAATACCAGAGATATGAGAGAGAGAGAAAGAAACCAATCATTCCATGGCTATCAACTGACCAAGAACGACCAAGTCAAATCGTGATGATTCATTTTGGCTGGTCAAGGAGGGTCTCTTGATCTGACTCTAGTACCCACCCACCCTTCCCCTGTGCTGTGCTAGGATGCACTATTCCTGTCCCTGCCTTGCCCCTGTATACCCTAGACAGGGAAGTCCCCTTTTCAGTACCCATGCCCGCATTCCAACCTAGAGACATGCACCTTTAAAATACAACAGCAGCTGTTTACCACTGTTCTGCCCCTCAGTGTTTGTGAGCTCACTGATATGTTGGTAATAATGCAATCCAGTTTAATGCCAGTCCATTTTTGACCTTTCCCTAGCTGAAGTCTGGCTATTCCTGGACAAACACCTCACCTTTTTAGTCCTTAGACTTACTAAAAAGAAATAAATTATTTCAAATGCCAAATATTTATCCCCTTTATAATGAGGTCTTCCGCCAAAGGCAAAATGACAAAATTTTACTTCATCATGAACACATGCAGTCAGGAATGGTAAAACAAATATGTATCATTATGGCCCATTTCCTGCTTGAATGGCTATGTGCACTCTTCTGACACAGGTTCTAAATTACTGCCACAAAACCTATTTTCTGAAATGTATTATTATACTACTTATGTACTAATTATTATACCATTATACTGTATTAGCATAACATCGTTATACTAATATTTGCTTTTCCTTATTTGTCAATGCAATATGTGCTAAAAACAAAACTGAAGGGAACTAACTTTGCTGTACTTTTTTTAAAAAATGGAACAAAAGAACGCATCGAAAGTGACATTAAATAATATGGAAATTTTCACAAAGGTGCTAAATATCAATAGATGTAACCCTATGTTTAACAGATCGATCAGATACTACTGAAAGCATAGGCGTCAGCGACCGACAAGCAGTCACTCTGCTCTTCCTTATCTGTACGCTGTTCTCGTAGGTTAAACACACAGACTCCTGGCAGCCAAGCGGCCTGTTCTGTCTAATGTAACACACAAGTACATGAAGCCTGGAGTCTGAAAGCAGAGTAAACAGTTGCATCATTACAGCAGCAGCCGCCAAGGGATTTTGCCCAGAGGCGTCCAAACCAGACACAGATCCTTAACCTACTCGGCACCGCAATGCCTCAAACATAACAAAACTCCTTTCTGGCTTATAGTAGAACCAAACAACCAAATAAGATCCACTGCATGATTTTGTTGTCCTGTCTTGTACATATTTATCCAGATATTTCAGCCTTCCACTGTAGCATACCTGTCTGCTGACTCATAAGAAACTGTAAGCAGGCTGTCCTGCCAGGTCCCGCCCTCCTCCTGAACCCAGCCTCGATTGGAGGAGGCGTATGTCAGGATGGCTTCTGTCACTGTATAGGGAGTGAGTCCCTGCACGCAGTCTTCAATGTGTCCCAATGGCAGCTGTGTTTGCAGGAAGAGATGCAACTGGCTGTCCGACAAGCACACGGTCATGCTTAACACCCTGCAGGTGCATACAAAAAAAAAAGAAAAAATTATTTTCCTCCTACATGACTCAGCATTAGGTCTGAATACCCTTTTAATTAAACGTGATATTTTCATAAAAGCTGTAACAATATGAATCCATTACTCACAACTGCTGAAATCAGAACACTGGTTCTGGTGGTATTCTGATTTGTGGCTAAAATGCTAATATGTTGGTTCTTTCAGATCTTTATACACCAAAATCACCCCTTTGCTCTTAAAATGTATTTTCAAAACAGCTATCCAAATGCAAACAAACATGGAGTATCCTTATTACCTCACAGTTTACAGTACTAACAGAATGTCACAGTAAGTGAAAAGAACAATTTCATCACACAAGTATAAGAAATATTGACTCATTATGCATAAATGCAACACATTTCACCCAACCATCACTTTTACTGAAATATCAACATGTTATTATACTGTATATTTTGGGCTTTGCCTTTGTAAAGGAGCAGGAAATAATTTACTATGAAAGAACAACTGATCAATACAGCACTGGAAGAGTGTTTTGTCTGCTGCTACAATTGCTAAATTATTATTACTCTCCAACTTCCATCTATCCATCCATTTTCTTGTCCTGTTCAATGTCGTGGGGGGTCCGGAGCCAATCCCAGAGGTTGCGGGCACAAGACAGGGAATAAACCAGGATGGGGCACCAACCCATCACAGGGCACACTCACACACACTCACACAGGCACACCTACGGAAAATTTGTTATACTCTCTAACTTCTCAAAACAAAACAACTTTGTCCAATTATTTGCTATTCATATACACTCACCTAGAGGATTATTAGGAACACCATACTAATACGGTGTTTGACCCCCTTTCGCCTTCAAAACTGCCTTAATTCTACGTGGCA
>JABFEA020000098.1:28386754-28410875 GCA_019775915.2 Cyphomyrus plagiostoma | reverse complement strand
GCATACTCACAGCAGGCCTGCATTTCCTCTTTATGGAATAACCACATTCCCATTCACAGGCCAGCTGCATACTCACAGCAGGCCTGCATTTCCTCTTTATGGAATAACCACATTCCCATTCACAGGCCAGCTGCATACTCACAGCAGGCCTGCATTTCCTCTTTATGGAATAACCACATTCCCATTCACAGGCCAGCTGCATACTCACACCAGCCCTATATTCTTCTGAAGTTTCTTCTTCAGCCAGGCAAACTCGCTGTAGCGCCGGCGCACACAAGATGTCTTTGCTGTGAAGGCCTTACTGTTGGTCTGAGTAGGAGGAGGAAATAAACTCAGTACCTGGAATAAATAACACCTCAGACATTGTCACTAATTTTCAATAGGGTTGAGTTAGCCGTATTAGTATTATTTTCCGAATGTGTACAATTGCAGGGGACTAGAATGGTGCACTGAAATGCCAGTGTTCATCCTCCAGTGAAGATCTCTGCCAAGTAATGACATTTATGAAATAGAAAAAATAGAATAGTGGTACTTTATTCATCTCCATGAGGACACTGGGTAGTCTTCACATCCGCCGGCATCCAGCACCCCTGGGGCAGTTGGGGTTAAGCACCTTGCTCAAGGAGCCAACAGTGATGCTACTGCTCTACCAGCTAAGGGATTTGAACCCATGACCTTAAACACACAGGCAAAGATCCATACCCTACTAACATTTTCATACTAGCAAAAAAAAATCTCCCAGAAATCAATACAGGCATTAATGCATTACCATGTAGTGCACCATAATTGAGCAGATATCATTTTTTTGTATGTGTTTACACATATCGTGTATACAAATGAAGTGATACTTTATATGTTTTTTTTTCTTAACAGAATTAGACGTAAACATGCTGAAACCCTCTCTGGCATACCAAAGTATACCCAGACTGCATGAATTTCTATCCATTGCTGATAATCTGTTCAGTAACAGATCCCTATAAAAAATGCTAACCCTGTCTTCTACTACTAGTCATCCTCTATAAGTACTTCAGTTTACACTTATAATAAAAAAAAAACAAAACCAAGAAAACATTTTGTTGATCATATTTTTGTTTTTATTCCTTCACTGCTAAATATAAATAGCTGACAGAAAAACTCTTCCTGTCGTACAGGAGCAAGCAGGAGTGAGGCTGGAGGCAGTGGAAGAGGACCGCACTGCATTACCAACAAGTCATGCATCTTGAGCTCTGTTCAGATAAATCTCCAAACGCCGGCAGAGTGTATAAGTACAAGCCACTGGGCAAGCAAAATCACATCCATACAGATGATCTCATCAGGTACTTACATTGCTAAATAATCACAATTAGGTACCAAAAAATGGCCTGATTTGTACCACACCTGGGAACCCCTTATCCCAAGAGCTGGGATTGTCCTGGTTTCAACTAATGGCACAAGGAATGATTGTAAAATAAATTTTAAAAAGGGAATACCAAACTTAACTGAGAACAACCCTATCACGACTGATCTACACATCGTCATACCCCACTGAGGCAGTAAACTGTCAGCACTATGACAAATATACAAGAGTCCAGCAATGTTTCAGGGCTGCTACTGGTACTACTACTGCATCTCCCATTGTGCGCCGTTAAATCTATGCAGCAAGCATCTTTGAAGGCAGCTACCTACAGTGTGAATTTGACAGAACTGGGGCAAGTGCACAGCAGCACTCTCAGCTAGTGGAAATTCAAGGTCATACCCAAACAAACTCACACTTCCCCCTACGACACAGCAGGGACCGCAGACAAAAAACAGTTCAGATAAAAAACTCGGGACACCTGTGCTCACTTCCAGCCCCATAAGCACATTTCTGTGTGACAGAAGACACAAAACCTTCTCTTCTCTCAAGAAAAAAAGTTCTCTACATGCCTATTTGCCTTTAGGTTTAAAAAAAAAATCAAATAAACAAACAAATAAATTAAAAGGATGCTGCTCCCAACAAGACTGCAAATCTTTTCAAGCTCAAACAGCTATGCTGATTCATCCTCTTATGAATTAAATGCATAGTAGGTACTAATATCACGATTTCACAGGGGACATGATTACACAAAGTTATTAGCAGGCAGGTTTCTATATCTCCCTATTTCACAATTACTGGTAATCAACAATATCAGGACACTGACTAACGATTTCTCCTTTATTTTTATGTTTATGCTACATAAAATGGAAAATAAAGTGTTATGAACTGGTTTTCAGTTCAGCTTTCTGGCCTTCACTTCCAACACAATTGAAATAAAAAAAAAATACACGTACACGCTCGTGCGGTCACATGTTACAAGGAGGTACACAAATACCAGCCCCAACATGTGAAGGTTCATTAAAATTTTTAAATGAATTTCTACCTCATGGTCTTCGCTCTATGACACTTTGGAAAACTTCTCCATTTCGTATCACATCCTAATTTTTTTTTTTTTTTTTTTAGATATCTCCCAGCCAAAATCTGAATATATATAAACAAACCTCTAAGCCAGTAAGGTCCATTCTTAAATTCTGATTCTTGATCAGATCAAGAATCAAAAAGACTTAATGGATTCCAGTCCCTGGAGCAACTGGGGTTAAGGGCCTTGCTCAAGAACCCAACAGTGAACAGCATAGAACGAGGTTAAGATACTCACATGAAGAAATATTTTAAAATCCACATAGGAGTTCCAGGAACCCTCATTTTGTACTCGTGGGTCTTGGACCCGCACAGCAACAAACTCCTGCAAAGACACACAAAATGGCTAGAGCTGACAAGGGTATATCACCATCATATGCTGCTACACTCTATCCTACCCAATTGCACAATATTAGGACACTTTAAAAATCACCACAGATAAGCTATTTATTTTCTTAGAATACATACATCGTTACAACTTCGAGCCACTTGATATTATTTTTGCACTATCCTATTGTATAGTATTATAAACTAACATTCTTATTATTGTTTTTATTGTATTTCTTATTTCTTTATATATATATTCTTATTTCTTATATTGTATGTATATCTCTGTCTCTCTTACTGCACTGAGCATGTGTATGACAAAATAATTTCCCTCGGGATAAATAAAGTTCTTCTTATCTTATCTTATCTATATGCTTTTATGGATTAGTTCTGGTAAACCAATCTTTCAATTTCATATTTGTATATTTTAGTTTATGCTTATTCAGAACAGTTATACCTCCCAATACCATGAGTCAATGGAATAAACACAAAACAAAGAGAAAACAAAACCCAGAACTTTAAATCGGTTTAGCATTTAGCTACAAAACTGCTAAAAAGTACACATTACTGTAAAATTATATCTTACCTATTAGGTATACGATTCAATAAGCTGGATAATGTTATGAATTTCACCCAAGAATTGCTAATACCCATGTAGCATAACATTTAACACAGACGAAGGTAAGAGACACTTTCAAGTATTTCAAGACTATTATATGGTAATAGTAGGTTTTTCGTAATATTAAACACCCCTGGATCAACTTCAAGGGCAACAGAGAACGGTACTATCTACTCAAATGTTCTTGATTATGACAATTTAAAAATACGGGGCATCTTACGTCTTCCTCCTCACTTTGGATCATCCTCACCAGTCGTTGCACAGCATAGGTAACATCTGTAGGAAAACCAATGAAATCCAACACAAAAAAACGTCTACGTACGATTCATGCACCAGACTTGAACATCATGTTCTTTATAAAAGTTATATCACAAAGTAAAATAGGTAACATAGCATGTGGATGTCCCCCAGTTCCCCCAGTTACTGTGTAGGCGTGACGCCATACCGAGCTGTGACACACATGGCTATCCGTGTGACAGCATGTGGGAATGACAAACGGCAATGACCCCAAAATGCAGTGTCAGCATGTCGACATTAACATTAGCTCTTAGTGACACCTCAGTCATATTTTATATGAGCAACTCCTTTAATATCTAACTACAATCTTAAACATATTAAAGCAGTGGTCTTAATCCATAATACCATTATGCTTAAATATAACCAATACGTAGCTAATAACAACAATAATCTATTTAATAAACGAAATTAATGCCAAATTCCTTATGACAAGGATTAACGTACTCCCGAACAACAGTTTGTGGCTAATCCTTCTTTATAATGTCCAATAGTTCCCGAAAGCTCTGTACTTCACACCTTCGACATTCTAATGGCTTTTGGGCGTTCTCTCCTTCTATAGACTAATATCACATAAAAATACAGCCTACATTAACTAAGAAGCTAAAATAATACGATTATATCCCACCTTTAGCCTAATGTTTGTAGCAAATGTAAGACTACCACCTTTAACTCCTGAGTTGATAGCGAAGACAACAGAGGACTTCCGGAACAATGCATCCTGGGACGTGTGGTCCTTTAGGTCTGTCCCCCCAGACCGTGAAGTTCCGTACTCCATAGCGCCGTTCATAGCCTGCATGCATTAACTTCCTCAAGTGTAGAACCCTAGAGCTAACATTTAAGTATGAATTTAGCTTTAGTTTACCAGAGGTACTGTAGTGTACACAAGGGCGTGGTTAGATATCCTTGTCCCCGCTGACATGATGTTACCCCCCTGTACTTCTTTGCTTGGGACAGAGGGGCATTCCGATTATATTTTATCAGTTGTGGTGGTGCCCTGGCGGTACATTTTGGGGCTCCTTTGAAGGAAAAATAATTTTCAAACCGTCTAAAATGCAACAGAAAATAATAATTACATGTTACACTTCCTACATATAACTAGAAGTTAAAATCACACAGCTGACATTTATGCCAAGCACAAGATGAGAAACAAGCCTCCCCCCCCCCCACCAAGAAAACAGGATTTGTGGGCGTTTGTTTGCACAGCAATTGCACCACCTTCTACCCAGACTAATGAAACTCTTCTGTATGAAACTTGGTTAAATCTCTTGCGAGAAAAATATGCCTTAAAATATTCCGGGGATCATTTAAGCACATATTTCAAATAAGTATTTCCTTCTTTTTACAATAAAACAGTAACCCTTATATCCTGTTATGCTACAATTTTTGGGTCAGTAATATAATTATTTACTTATATTGCATTTTAGTTTTTAATTTAACAGCTCTATGGCAAAGATGCATCAGTATGAAAACATTCAGTTGATACTTCTTGTATAGTCTTGATGTCACATAGTCCTGTCAGTATAGTCCTGTCTTTAATATCCAATGTGCGACCCATGGGCGTCGTTAGGTCCAATCACTTGGGCAATAGCCCAGAGTATTTTAAGCTGAGCCCAGAGAATTTTAAGCTGAGCTCAGAGAATTTTAAGTTGAGCCCCGAGTATTTTAGCCCAAGCAGTTTGTCCCAGTCAGTATAGCAACCAAGTTCAAGGAACAGGTGGTAGAGTCTGTGAGTGTTACATCAATACAATTTAGCGCGCTGCCCTGCACTTTAAAGCAGCGGTTCTGGAACAGTAGGGGAAGCCCGAAAAGATTCAGGGAACTAAGACATAGGCATTTAAGGGGTAAATTTAATTTCATAAATAAGGGGGCCCAGGCTGGGGGGGGGGTTTCTGGCCTCATCCCTGGTGTTGAGCATTTATCAGAATTATTGTCAAGGATGTACATTTGGGAACAGGGAAAGACAAAGAACTTCAAGTAACTTTGGGCTTCGTATTACTCAGGCTCTCTATCTGATTAAGCTTCTTGAGAACTGAATATTAGGCATTTACAAACTGAAAGTAAACATATACTCCAAACATATACACTGATAGCAGTTGGTATTGATATAATTCATGCAATTTTTTTTCATGGACTTTGGGACCATTAAATTAACGTGACATTAAATTCATATGGCAATGTGAATAAATCAATGTGATGCTTTTTTAAAAGTAGTGTTTTGTTAAAGGAAAATCTGAGGCAAAGATTTCAGATGATACAAGCATAGCCTCATATTTTATTAGGAGGAAAATCCATTTCATATCAAGAGATAGTTGTTGGCAATCCCGTATCACATAGCTTTATTGTGAATGTGGTTATTAATAATTTTCATGAGACACTGAGCAGGATATGTTGTGCATTGCAGAACCTGTTTCTCATTTTGGGTGGTGATAATATTCTATTGAAGATTATAAAGGATGTAGATTTTAGAGAATGGGAAGGAGTACATTGATAATGGAGGCTGTAGAGCTTTGAGAGCCTGTAACAAGGGTTCCCAATCATGTTTACTAATGTAGGGGCACACGTGGGATAAGAATAGCATGAAGCCATACTGGAAATTCCATCCTGATGCAATCAACAGGCAATGGGAGTGGCAGACTCAGAATGTTAGTGCAAAGGCTGAACACTGCTCTCAGTGTCCAACCACAGAATGCTGGGGGATATTGGAGGCGGTTTGTGGCTTGGTGTTATGTGGCTCCCATGATCTGAAAATCAGCGGATTGAAACCTTAATCCCAATAGCTCCGAAGGGCACTCGATGCTGGCTGATCCTGCACTGCGACCCCCCAATCATGCTCTCAGCTGTGTGTGTCTTATGGAGGGCTAGATGGACAGTTCCTCAAACGGATAAATAAAGTATCACCTTTTTATTTATGTGCTGTTGGGGCTTGGTCACTTGTACAAAACACTGACTGGATGGCAGATCTTGGTCTGTACCAGTGCTTCTCTGTTCTTGTGGATTGTCTGTTGAGGTGGTGTGAACTATACATGAAGAGGTGAAAATAAGAAAAAGCAAAGAGTGCAATTCATGACGACATTTGTACCAAGGAATCTTTTAACTGATTGTTAGCTCTAGCTTAGTTTCAAGATGATAAATGAAAAATAAAGACCCTCATATTACAGTCTTTTGCAGTGTTGGGAGATTAATGAACACAAACACGACAGCAAGAAAACAACATTTTCCCATCATACTTGTACATCATCCAGGTTATGTCGCTTGAATACAAGATTCATGTTGTTCATGTTTATTTTTGTAGGAGCCTGTAACAAATATATCACAATGATAGTGAAATCAGCATTTTTATCCCTTTTGCATGGGGCTTACTGCCTGGATTTTGGAGTTGAATGCAAATCCTGGGAGACAATTTATAATAATTCAGGACCAGACTGCAGTGCCATTTCACAGCAAAAACGATTCATAGGAGCCTGAGGATAACAAACCAGAAGAATAAAAGTATGGTCTTTTAAACAATCATTTTGAAACACTAGTTAACTCAAAATTATAAGGAATGCATGAGCGGATATTCAGATCAGAAAAATATTTATGTTTAGTGGAGATATATTAGGTTCATGATAGATGCAATACAGTGTTTTTGTTGCATTGCCTGGTGACAAAAAATGGTTTGGCATGTATAGAAGGATTTATTTTAAAGCTAATGGGGTATTATGCATTGTTTTTCTTTTTTGTTTTATTTCTTATTCTCACGTCTTAATATGTCATGTTTATACTACATATTTATATTCAATTTCCTGCTATGGGTTGCTAGAACATAAGAACATAAGGGTTGTTCTCTGCCTTGTGCCCATAGCTTCCAGAATAGGATCCAGACCCCAGCAACACTGAATGGCAAAAGTGGGTACATAAAATAGATGGATGGATATTCTATTTGTTTTTAATGTGGCAGGAACCATTCATAATGACGGGAATGTTTTGAATCTGTGGTACAATCATCTGTGGCTATAATAAACTGCCTGGCAGCCATGTGCTCAGTTGTGCAATGCAATTTCATTGCTCAGAGACTTGAACATTTTGCATCTTATGTCCTGCTCAGCATCAAGTTCCTACTTGCCTAATCAGTATCACACTACAAGATACCTCCATGCTCTTCACATGGACTTCAGTCTAAAATTAACTTTGCCAGCAGGAGACAGGAGAGAATGAAATGCGCAGGAAGAGTGTTGTCATAGAAAAAGAACACTTTTCACAGAAACTAAACGAATTGCTGTAGCACGAGACACAATTCTGTAACTTTTGATTACCTTTTAGGGTGTATTTTATGATGGATGAACCACTTGTTGAAGCAGCACCATTGCTCTTATGGCTCTCTTAGACGATGACATTATTCTTTTTGGCCAGTGGCCAAGACATATTTATAAATTGCAAAATATTCTCACCATAAAATCTTGCATGATTATTCATTATTCCTCAGCTGGAGAGGAACAGATAAATCACGCATGAAAAACTGTTCTTAACTTGGTTATCATTTTTCACTCAACTCTGAAATACCTTTCAGATCAAATTTGTTAAAATGCCTTCCGTACTTCTCATAAAAAAATCATTTCATAGTACCCCAGTAGTGTACGGTGTACACCATATTTCATTAGTAGGGAATCTACTAAATAGATTTCAAATATATGCTGTTAAAAATAAATGAGATTTTAAATGACAATATTTATACAAAGCTGGAAGAGCACATAGGAGAGAGGACTGCTACCTCACTCCTCCAGTGTCAGTGGGGCAAAGTCCCACCTCTATAAAGGTGGAATGTTCTCGCCATGTTTCCGACTGGAATCCAAAGATGTGTGGTTATGAAACCCTCAGAGCGTGGGTACCCTGCTATTGACTACAATCCTGTGTTCCAAGGAGTGGTATGTAGCTCTGCAGGTTAGGACTCTGTGCCCAAAAACATCTTTAGTTCAAATCCTTTGGTTGACAATGATTTCACCGTTGGGCCCTTGAGTAAAGCCCTTAATCCCCAGTTGGTCCTAGGATTGGCAGACCCCGCTTTCTCAGTTGGACATCACTTTGGATGAGAATGTCCGCTAATCGTGTTCCCATGCCCAGTGGTCCGTGCAGCCTGGGGTGGGCTCCCCGTAACTCTGTACTGGATGTGTGCTTGGAAGACAGATGGAAGGACATCACTGGCTCATAATTTCTAATGCAACATGCTTGGAGGATAGCACAAGTCACTTGAATCCTCCCAAAGCCATATAGGCAAAAGTCCATGACACTGCACAAAAATAAGAACCAGCTGGCTAATCCACTTGGCAGAATGCAGGTCTACTCTCTTTGCTGTGCTGTAACTGCATAAAATATATTGATCTATACACACATTATCGAGGAAATGTAGGAGATAAGGACATACCCTTGAAGGATGCCAATCCATTACAAGAAACTTTGACATACTAACGGCATAAGAGCACTCTTCACCAAACTTGTTGGACTATTGTTTGAGGCATACAAAAGAAACCAAGTTACAAAAAAAAAAAAAAAACAAACTTAACTGTTTATTTGCACGAACATACCCATAACAATTTTTCTTTAAAGATCTTTCCCCTGTTAACAGATACAATATCTATAGCTTTCCATGTTAACAGGTAATCAATTCATGGTTGGAATAGAACTGCTGATGCATAAGAATTAAATCATTGACTGATAAATTACTACACCACCTTTTCCCTTGGTGGTGAAGATGTGGACTAAATTACGACTCTCCCCTTTCTTCATCCCACTCTCTTCTGCATACCATTCCATACCACTACAAAAACCCAGTGCTTTGTGATTTAAAGGAAGATTTCCATCTTTGGAGCTTTGTGATTTTTGAAACCTTCCCAAAAACTACTACGAAACTAAAATTCAGATGAAATTCAAAATTCATTAACATGATGTTAGAACAATTCAAGCTAAACGGTGGCTTTAACAGGGTTACTGCATTTCTTAAAAATATGAGTCACAGCACAGCTGACTACTCATAACCGCATTAGTATAACGACTGTGAAAGAAAGAATATTTCTAATAGAAAAGAAATACTCCTGTAAACCACTTATTTCCTTAGGGAATACATTTCATATTTTAACAGCACAATTCACTGGTCAAAGAAAATAAAAATTTTATTAATGATTAAAACAATCCCAGATTGCCAGCAAACATTTCAAAGTAAACCAGAAACAAAACATGTACAACCAAAATTAAACAAAAAAAAAAACTTTATGAAAATAAGAAGAAACACACAGAACAATAAAATATATACAACAAACACGGAACAAAGTGAACAAATGGGGACAGAAGTAAAAAATTAATTGCTTTGGAGAGTATATTGAGTGAATTCTTCAAATACACACAATTCAGAGAATTTTTTCATTTTCGTTGGTTTTAATATTTTCATTTTTTTTCTGACAAAACCCTGTAGTCTCCATTCATCCAGCCATCCATCCATCATCCAGTGTTTTGTCTTAGTTGATTTCCCCCCCCAAAATAAAGACAGAAACATGTGACATCAGCAATTCATTTCCTTTTACTGCAATAATTGTATTTACACTTCAGACATTTCATTTAAAACAAAAACGCACTGACTGATGTGGGGCTGCTTATGATAATGAAGATTAAATTATGGATTTATATGCAATTCAAGCGAATGACTCGCTCTTATACTTGCTAAAGCTAATCTTACTCATTTATATTCCTTTTTTTCTTATAGCGAGTGACATAACCTCCTTAGTACTACAGGAAAAAGCACTTAACATAACAAATGCAGTGTTGACTTAGACAACCTCACAATTAAACTGACGCCTATAAATTACTGAGCATAGCTATTTGAGTGCTTGTACTGACTTTTACAAGCTATCCAGGCTAATCCTTTGGAATGCAAATATGCAGTGTAGTTTGACGACAAAACACTATTCTCAGTATCCCGCAGAACACAACACACCAAGCCTTGTGAACAAAACATAGCTTATTCTAAACTACCACCAGGCTTGTGTGGTAGGGTACCAGGAAGCAGGTTGGGGAAATGAGAACAGACCCACTTCCAAATAACAAATTTGTTTCGTCTCCAATAAGCATGTATGTCTGTAATATGTGCCACCCCTCCAGCAGCCTGTCACCTGACACAGTAAAATTAACACTGGATTAATATAAATAAATACACTCTGCATCATATCCTTTCCAGACGTTTCTGCCTCTACACATGCAAGCAAAAAAGTGCTTTACTTTATTTCTATCAGTAACAATCAGAAGTAATATCTGGCAAAGTATCTTGAAAGGACTGACTGCTCTTTCAATTAATACAGGGTTTCTTCTCCGTTTGAAAACTGGCAAATAAATCGTTTAATATGCAGATCAACTGTTAGGTTTAAAATAAAAAGGCAGCCTTCGTCATCTGTATACTTTGTTAATTTATGGTGCATAGGTTCACTCAAAAGGATAACATGATACAAGTACTCAATAAGGAGGCTACTGAGGGAGAGATAACGTAAGGCACAGGGCTCCATGCCCCACATACAGGGAGATGGAGATGTTAAGTGGTGGTGCACTGGCTTCTATCCTAATTCATAGAAAGTTTCATCAGAGTATTCAAACTGGCTGGACAATACAGCAGAACAGAACCAGTGCTGTGGGACTAACAAATGCAACAAACAAGGCCAAGGCTGGCGATCCCCAAAAACCTCTCTCAAAAGGTGCTCTATTAAGACGTGCAACACCTTTTTTAGGGTATTGATCTAAAGCACAATCCGGTCCATTGTAAGTGGTCTGTGTGATACCGTATAGGAGCTTTGCCCGGGGACCAGCGCTTGCCTTTAAATCTAGTGCAGTAAGTGCAGGAAATGCCTGATACGATGCAATAGAGCGATGGGAGTTGCGACAGAGATATGGAGAGAGGCCAGGAGACCATGGTCGAAGCGGCAAACAGACAACAGTGGTACATACAAATAAACAAAGGCTTTTATATCTGTAATGCAATGTGTGCTTCCTCGTATATTTTTCCTTCTTTTAGTCCAGTCTCCAGTTAAGCCATGCTTTTTCTCAGCCCAGCATGTCCATAAACCAGTTGACTTCTCTGTTCATCTTCCCGCTTCTACATTAAATTGCCGCGGAGATCCTTGATTCGGAGGAGCACTACATTTGAAGTCTCTGACGCAATGTCAGCATCTCTCTGTCCTTTTTGCAGTATTAGCATGGTTGAACCATTGCAGCATTGTCTGCAAGTTGTCCTTTTTTATTATTAAAAAAAAAAAGGAACCCCATACAACCTTTGGTGAACGTTGGCTATATCTCAGGAGAATTACTACTTTTCGCTTCACTTTTTGAAAAGCAATTCATACATATCTGGGTCAAACTAAATCCTTAGATCTTAAACCTGAAGTCTCCCATTCCACCTTCTTTATGGGTGGGCATGTCAACTCATCACGGGTACTACCTTGGCATATTTGCCAACTACTTGGGAGAGTAACAATTTAGGTACTCTTCAGAGCTGGCCCACAATGTATACCCTGTTTGAAGCAAATTCAGTCAAGCTGATTGAGTCTCTTTCTTCCTAAACTTACATGCCATACATTACATGACCATACATTCTTCTGCCTAACTAGTTTGCAGGATCCAGTTACGGTTTATTCCCGAACAGTTCCATTAACTTTTGTTTTCGATTATTTGCTTCCTGTTCACTTAATTTCTTGAAACAAAAGGTGTAGGAAAACAAAGCACTTGTGCTTCACAGTTGTTTACTGTTAAAGTACTGGAACCAAAAATCCTGAAAAACTAAAGCAGGAAGAATTGTTAAATTCCTTGTTCTTTGAGTCTGGTCAAAGTAAAAGAATTCACCCTATTGACCTTTTTGGTGGTACAAGAGAGGAAAAGGATACAGCCTCACTTCTTTTTGTCTTTCTGCTTCTTATCAGGCTTGCGGCTCTGCTCCGTTACCATGCTGCGGGGCATTACTAGGATGCTGCCGTCAGGGCCGTACTGAAGAGCGTATTCGCTGGCAGGGTAGGGCCGACCGTCTTCATCCCGCAGCTGAGTGAACACCTCCTGGTACAGGCTCTGCACCTTCTGCTTCATCTGCCGGATGGAACGCACAAATTCCATTTTCTCCTTCAGAAGTTTAGCCTTGGTGCGGCGCAGGTCATCCACCCCTTGTTCCAAGTTTAGGATAGTGTCCAGCTTGCGCTTGCGGCAGTTCTGTGCTGCCATTTTATTCTTCCCACGGCGGCGAATGTCCCGAATAAGGGCCAGCTGGGCCTCACTCAAGTGATGCTTGGCAAGCAATTCATTGAACTCCTCCACTGGCAGATTGATAATCTTATCATTAGAGAAAGGTATCTTCATAGCACGAGCACGGCGCTCATCTCTGCTCGACTGCTTGTCCAAAAAGTCCTGTGGGGACTGAAGCTTGGCTTGCTGCTGCTTATCGCGGCTTGTCTTCTTCCCCATGGTATTAAGTGGCTGTTGATATTCTGGGTTTGGGCTGGACGACAGGGGAAGGTTGTAGGTGTGGTTGTGGCTAATGTTTTCTAGCTGGGGAAGATTCTGGAACTGGGAGAGGTCCTGATAGCTCATGCGGCAGAACTTGCTGTATTCAGGCTGGTAGCCACCAACAGCACCTTCCTCCAACTCTAATGTCGCTTCCGAGTCAGTGGTATAGCCTACAGCGCCTTCCTCAGAAAAAGTGGCTGAAGTGGTCGAGGAGGATGATGATGAAGAGGATGAACAGGAGGTCTCCGAGCTGCTGGGTGAGGCAGGACTGTGACTGGAGTCCAAAGAGAGGCCAGAGTCTGAGTCCAGCTCATCCTCAAGCTGAAAGGCCTGGGCCTGACTGAAGCCCTCCTCCATGGCCAAGTCTAATAGGCTAATCTCATCCAGCATGGCTTCCTCTAGTAGACTGTTAAGAGGATCCTGCAGCACTGGCGTACAGGTGATGTTGCTGGTGCCATTGAGGAGGGGTGGGAGGAAGAGACCCGTCAGGTTTGTGGCCCCAAAGGTAGAATTGATGTTGGAGGAGTTGCTGGATGAAAGGCTAAGGAGGGCAGGCTGATGTGGGCCAGAAGATTCAAGTGTGGATGGAGAATCTAACTCTGGGCCAAAGAATTGTGGGAACTCCTGGCTACAGCTGGGCAAGGAAGCCTGATGAAGACTTACATTCTGGTTAATAAGAGTAGGACTGGAGAGTCCAAAGGTGACCAAGGAGCTTGACTCTATCCCACTGTTGTTATTACTGCCACCATTGGTGTTATTACTCAGGAATAGGTTATCTGCAGTGGTGTTCACTTCCATGTCCTTCACAAAGCAGACGGGAAAAAGTACGGTAAGAAAAAAATAAACATAAACAAAGCACATAAACAAAGAAAATTGCAACAGACTATATATCTTTACCTGCAGCTCCATAATGGCCATGATGTCCTGCCACTGCTGTTCCAAATCAAGGGAAGGCTCAGCTTGGGGCAACTGGGGGGGCAGGAGGCTTTGAGAGGTGGAGGGGCCCTCATGACTAGGTCCCCTTAGCTCTGGGGTCCCTGTATCTGTAAACTATCAGCACAAAGAAAGAAAAAAAATGAAACACAATCCTAGATTGTAATGAAAGACAAACCACCTGCCCCTTATGCATGTAAACACTTAGCAGCGGATAAACCTGACAATTTTACCAGTTACACTAACCAGCGGCACAAAGGCTACCACTGCATACTTGTTCCAGAACTGTGCGATGAGCTCCAAATGAGATAAGAGGCGATAGGAAGACCAACATAACTCCATGCACAAGTAAATCCTTTCAGAAACAAGCAACTGTAAATTTAAGTACATTTCACATAAGTAGTTATGTCATGATGGAGGCATGATGAATGACCTGAAAGGCTTGATACACAGCCGACAAATTAACGTTTTTCTAAGCCATCTCAGTTGTGGATGTTTATATTGAGAACCCGTTCTCTTTTTTGCCAACAGAACCACTCAGTACACCAAACCAAAGCAAATAGGCTCTACTGTTCAACCTAATCCAGTGTAACAATCACAAAACATCCAATCACATGTTCATTTATCCTGCTCAGGATACATTCTTGAAAGATAGGTGATCACATCTAATCACAAAAAAATAAAAAATGGTTATGCATTTTGTATGCATGCACATATCATATAGTTATACATATATAAACTTGAAGCTTGTCTAAAATGTTAAACTTGTCTAAACATCTTTAAAAGGTTAGTGTGTTCACATTGTAAAAGCAAACACCATGCACAGTGCACAAACAAAAGACCTAATTAGTGTAACAAATCGTCAAGACAACCTTTGTGAGTAAAACCATAATAGTTAACATGAAATAGAACTATAAAAGCTAGTTTTCAATAAAAAAAACATGAATTCATGGTTTAGTAATTATAGCATGAGGTCATTTATTCAGTAAATGCAGCAGTGGGATTAAAATATGCCCTTGAAACAGAATTTATCTAGATATAATTAATTAGTAGAAGAAAGAATATAATGAATTTCTTACATTATCACATTTTAATGTCATATTCCAATCCATCAGTATGATCTTATTAATCTTTTACAAGTGTATTTAAATGAGAGAATATTTAACTTTTGTATATCCATCTATCTGAATCTCACGAATAAACTACAAAAATAAGGTACATGGGAAATATAAAGTCATCCTGCACTTACAAACCTGCTGGTTCATGCAAATATATAATGTGCCAATCATGTATCAGCAGCTCAGTGCATAAAATCATGTGGACAGAGATCAAGAGCTTCAGTTAATGGTTATAAAACAATAAAATGGGAAAGAAATGTGACCTAATTAACTAACTGTTGCATGGCTGTTGGTGCCAGATGGGGTTGGTTTAGCATTTCAAAAACTGCTGATCTCCGGGAATTTTCTTTGCGGTTTTCTAGTTTATCCAAAATGGTGAAATAAACATGCCGTGAGCAGCAGTTCTGTAGGTGGAAACACCTTCCTGAAGTCAGTAAATGGCCATGCTGATTCAAGCCAACAGGATGGCTACAGTAACAAATAACTACACTTCACATAGCATAGCATTGCATAACCTTGAGGTGGATAGGGTAGAAAAGCAGAAGACCACATTGGGTTACACTCCCTGTCAGGCTGAGAACAAAACTGAAACTACAGTGGGTTCGGGCTGAAGCTCAACAAAAATGGACAGCTTAAGATTGGAAAAACGTCATCTTGTCTGATGGATGTTTTGTGTAAACATCATCAATCCATGGACCCGACTACTTGGTGTGAAGAGTTCAGGCTGACTTTGTATTGATATGCCCTCAACCTACTGTATAAACGCCAATCAAGCATCGCTTAAATACCACAGCCTCTGAATGTTGTTGCTGATCATGTGCATCACTTCATGGCCACAAGTTATCAGTCATCTAATCAGATCGGCTCAATGTGCGACAGTAATATCAACATCGTGCATTATATGCACATGCAATCGACTAAAGAGGACAGCTTTATCAAGACAAAAAGTTATGCTAAAACATTTATACTCCCATCATAGATAATAATAATAATTATTATTATTATTATAATAAAAAACTTAGAAAGCTTTGCAATTAATGACCATTCCTTTTCAAGATTAATCTAGAATGGGTTAAAAAAAATGCTTCTGCATGACCTCTGCGTGCGCTCTATGAGCCAGTCACTGTTGTCAGACTCACTCAAATAGCCTGGTGCAGCCTGGTGGTTAAACAAAAATGAGTGAGGAGGAGAAAAGTGACCGAGAACTGATCACCAAAAGACACTCGACTTCTGCTATATAAAAACAGTTTGGATTCTATAGAGACGATGCTGAGCAAAAGCAAGCGCTTGGTTACCAGTGTTGTGTGTCTATTGGCACAACTCGTGGAAACAGCATCAACTTATTTGACAGACTGTAATGGTAAATAAGTTCTATTTAGCTAATTTACTTCAGGTAATTTTTGTTTTATAAAACGCAAAAATGTCAAACATTGTTACGTAATTTTTTCCTGGGACCATGCCAGCTTTATTTTTCAGCTGGATAATGCAACACTTCATAAAACACAAATCTTCTCAAACTGCTTTCATGAACATGACCAGTCTCCAGTCGTCATATCTGAATTCACTTGAGCTCCACTGGTATGTGTGGAACAGGAGATTCACAGCAAGGACATGCTACCGAATCTGTAGCAGTAACATGACGCAACCCCATCGTCATGGACCAGAATCCTTAAGGAAATTTTGCGGCACCGTGTTGAGTCCATGCCACAAAGGAGGAATTCAAGCTGTTCAGAGAAGAATGGAGGTCTGATCCATTATTAGAATGGCATTTCTAATGAAGTGGCAGGTCATAAGGCAAATGAACAGTACAGCAGAGTACCAGCTTCAGTCAAGGCGGTTTATCGTGTTCATCAAGTTTCACAGTCAACTGACAATGCAGTTATCTATCTAATAAACCGTCTGCACAACAGGGCCCATCAGCGCCATGCATTTGCTTACATTTAACTGGGCATTTTCCTGAACTATGCATTAAAACTGTCAACGCAGCAGAAGCTAATTATTTTGTATAAGAATTATAATTTCTTATTAGTTTACTGCTAAAATGTAAGTTCCCATTATAAAATAAAACCTTTTGGCAACAATGACAGCAAGCAATCAGGATCTGCTTCTCTTACCAACCTAAAACAGCTACAAACAGCAGGACTTTTTCAGTACGGATTAGTTTACTACACGAATAAGGATGCAAGTTATTTTAGTATGAAAGTGCTACATCAGACAATGGTGTCCTACAGCAAGCCTTTACAAATGCCTTTAATGAGACCCACTTGACAATAACAAGCTGCAAATTACAGATACGTTGAACAAATTCAAATTATGTTGACTGTTTCATATAGTTTAAGCAGGTATGACTGAAGTGGATTGTTAGTGTTTTCATAATTTGAATTGATATGCAATGCATGGTTTTAGACCAGCATTCCGTAACCTGCACCCTAACCTGCAGAGGTATTACCTCAGGCTCCTCTCCAAAGGGAAATGTAGCTTCCAGCAGCCTCAGGCACTCCTGCAGGGACAGTGAGGTCTGAGCCCCCAGGCTGAGCAGCTACAGGAGAAGACAACACTGATCACTGATCTCACAAAACAAGCGGCACAGGACGGCCAACCCCGAGATGACAGGACCGACTCATTCATCCGTTTTATCATACTGCGTATCTCTCAAAAGAAAAGAAAAAAAAAAGAAAGACCACACACGCACGCCGAAAAGCAGAGACGTGCACCATTCTCTCCGTCACCCCCTTCCTTTCAACTTGCACACGCGAGGAACTTTCAGTTTCACTTCCAGTGAGTATGTGAACTAGTGCACCTAAACCAGTGTTTATTGCTGTTCTGAATTTCCACTATGTTTTGTTGCAGTGCTCTACATGTACTCTAACAGGGAAGTCTGCCAGACAAAAACAGCTAGAACTCTATATACATCTTGGCATGTACATGCAACTCGTCCATCCATCCATTTTCTGCAACTGCTTGTCCTATTCAGGCTCCGGACCCCCCGCGACCCTATCCTAGAGGCTATGGGAACCAGGCAGGGAACAACCCAGGATGGGGCGCCAACCCATCGCAGGGCACATTCACACACCATTCACTCACACTCCAATCACTCACATATGCACATTCTATAGACAGTCTGGTAACTCCAATTAGCCTCAGTATGTCTTTGGACTGTGGAAGGAAATCGCAGTACCGGGAGGAAACCCCATGATGACATGGGGAGAACATGCACTCCACACACATGGAACCTGGTGGAGACTCGAACCCAGAGATGTGATGTCACAGTGCTAATCACTGCACCACCATGATGCCCCGTAATTTAATTTTGTTTGTTAATTAATTATGACAAATCTTTTTCTAAGGGACACACATACACTGAACATACACTTTTTAGTAAAACCATCTTCAATCACATTCAGTGTTCTTGATAATGAATATTTGCAAAACCACATTTATTGTTGATGTCAATACTGAAAATTAGTTCAAACACTAACTGTATTGTCATACTGGCAACCATAATTATAAGCGCTCTCTCATTAATATTTTTGCATATGTACTAAAGAAACACAGAAACATTAACTATGTATCAATAAGAGCAGAAGCGTATTTTCCTCATATGCCCTTCGACAAATATTTACTGCTCAAATTGCTTTAGCAAATCAGTGTTTCATTTTATGATCCAGAATGTTGCCAGGTAAAAAGGAAGCGCAACAAAATACCACAGTAACAGTGGTTCTCTGTAATTTTTTTTCTCCAAAGCTTGGAAAGTCAGAAACTAAGTAACAGCTATTAACTCAGGTCTGGAGTCACGTTTGTGTCAGAGGATCCACTTGAAGAACCAGCAGAGAATTCCCAGAACAATGTTGCCATTTTTAGAGCACTTAAAAATAGTCACCAAAGCATTAGTACTGGTGTGATTTAATATGTCAGCACATCAGTCACAATACAAATAAACAAAATGACAGGGATAGCTCATATTTTATAATACGCTAGATACTTTCTTACTATGAACATGGCATTAGATGACCTGGATTTACTATGTTATAAAGCAGTTTTTTTTATTTTTTTTTATTTTTGATATATGCATTACATTTGAAAGGGGATAAAAATACAAATCCACCCCCAAGAGATCCGGAAAACAATCATTCATACTAACTATGCACATCATACTAATTGTGAACATCTAAACTGTATCCTTTAGACCTGGAAAAATCAGTATTTTCCCCTTGCAGATGGAGGACACAACTGCCGCAAACCACAGTACTGAAAAACTGAACTAAAGGGCCATTACTGTCCAAGAAAATGACATACATAGCACTGAATATTGGTCGAGTGGGAATTTACTATCTAAAATTTAGGAGTGTGAAGTTTTTAGCACAATTTATTGTCCCGAGTCCTGGATTTATCGTTGCAGTTGGCCCATGCAGCTGGGCGAGTCCCTTTATCTTGAATGCTACAGTAATAATGGGACGCTGTAAAACGGGGGCCACAAGCAAGCTGAGGGCGTTATAAATTGCCAGGAACACCGAATGCCTAACAAGAAAACAGATACTGTCCCACAATACAGTGTACACAGGAAGTGGATGCTGCATTTAATTTTGGGCCAAAGGCACACCGATATTTTCAAGCTCAGGGTGATTCATGACTTCTTACCTCCTCAGGTATGTTTTCCCCTGTCTCGCCATCCACCCGTATGTGAGTCTGCCCCCCTTGTAGGTTGAGTCCATTCCTCCAGCTCTCTTCCCTTTCCACACCATCCTCATTCTCCTCTTGGGGGCGCTTATCCACTTCACTCTCCTTTTGGCGGCTGCTGTAGTCAAAAACCTCTCTTCCAGCACCCAGGTCAATATCTTGGCGCCACAGGATGTCAATCAGATCAATATCCTTCAAAACAAACATGAAAACTGAGCTACAGGCCTCTAACAGCCACTGCAGTAAAGCCATATTAACCGCTTATAACACTGTTTCCCAGCCCGATCCTTGAGGATCCACTGCTGGTCCTGGTTTTTGCTCCCCTCGACTTTGCTGGCAGACAGTCCACATGGTTGCACCAAAAACGTGGACTGTCTGTGGTTCTCTGAGGACTGGATTGGGAAACACTGGCTTTTAACCCTACAGCTCTGCAGAGAGTACTTACAATCCTGAGTAAACTGTACATGTCAACATAGGCCATGTTTGACAGTATAAATAAATAAATAGACATCTGAAAACTTAATCAGAACAAAATTTGGCAATACAAATAAAAATCAACAACAATATAATGACATTAAATAGAACCGATTCTAGACTGACCTAAGAGAATCCATGTTTCCATCCCACAAATATTTTAAAATCACCAAAAGGGGCAACATCTGAATTTTGAATGTCTGTGAGTAAATCAATATCTCTACTCAGGAATCTGCCAGACCCCATAAACGTGATACTCAGTAAGGCACAAAAATCTGCCAAATAAAATTCACACTATACAGCCTTTATAGGGTTAGAGATTCCCCAACAAAACATACTGTCTGAAGCTGTGGATCCCAAAGGGGAGGTTACAAGAATTTCCAGAATATTTGAATAAAATTTCAAAACATTAAAACAGGACAATGTGTCATCAGCCAACTGCGTTTGTCCTCACATGCGTGATTAGCCAATGAATTTACAACATGTAGCAACATGAGTTGCGGGAAAATTTGCAGCGCTGTGAGAAACATATGACAAGTATGTAGGCAATACTTCGTTTTTACAAAGATAAAATGTCGGTTAATACAGAGTTTTGACAAAAGACACTAGATATACTGATGCTGTTGGACTCTACCTACTTATGCAAAGACTCTCAGCGCTCACGTACATTAAAAACAGAGATCCCAACTAAATATGCTGATCTCTGAGCGGCCATCTCCAAAATTAAACCCAGACCTGACTTCATACGGTAATGTTATTTAACGGCAAAGCACATACAGTGTTTCTTTTGTGTTATCAAAGTGATGAGTCTATGTACAAACAGACCTATTAGCATGTGCGTGTCAGGCTTCAACCACCTAGAGGGGCTCATGGGTCGCTGGCACCGTTACTTCAGTGGTCATGGCTGAATAGATTGGGAGCCCATGGTGCAAAGCAGGGGTAGGTAATCTTATCCAGAAAAGGCCTCTGTGTATGCGGGTTTTCACTGAAACTCTCTAATTAGATTACTAATTAGAGGACTGATTGCCTGAAAAGTCACACTCACACCTGGATTTGAACAAATGACCTAAAGAATATCCAAAAAATCTGCATACACACTGGCCCTTTGCGGATAAGACTGCCCACCCCCAGTCTAAGGTATAAAAACAGCTTAATGCAAGAGCTGAGTGCCACAGAAAAAAGAAACCACAACCTAATTTCAGAACATGGATCCCTTTGTTGCAATAAGTAAGACAGATACTTAAATTTAGGCTTCCATTAACTTTACCAATATTATTCTCATAATAGAGGCGATAGATGGAGAAAAAAAAAAAAAGAATACATTCATATATCCATCCGTCTTGAAATTGCTCATCCTGACCAGGGTCACATGGGACCTTGGAATCAACTCAGGCAGGATTGGAAACAAAGCAAGGTAAACTCTGAATGGGATGCCAGTCTGTCTCAGGGTGTGCACGCACAACAAAAATGTATAGGTAATTTACATAGCTGCACATTTGCAGGACTGTCACTCGACGATGAACACAATACACATATGTGTTTTAAACAGTCTATGACTTACTGCTTAGGGCACAAACATGATGCTGGCTTAGGCACATTTTACAGTACACTGTAGTATAGAAATTGGGAACTCCCTGTATTTATGAGACTCTTTACCCTACTAAGATAACAATAATGCATTTTAATATTGATACTTTTAGCATGATTAAAAATAGTGTATTTTCATTAACCAAAATGGCTTTAATTGTTAAGCCAATTCTTGTAGAATTGTACACAAGTATATCTATAAAACTAAAAAAAAAAAATGCCATGCAGTTTCACTGTTATATAATATTGCATATGGGTCACAATACTGTTTGGCATAAAATATAAGCTTTCGAAAAATTATGCTTTTAAAAAATTAGTGGGTTGTTATTAGATGGGCAAATGCAGGACCTTTACATGTGGATTAGAGCTGCACTGATCCAATATTCATATTGGTATCGGCACTAATCCAGACCAATTAGACGGATCGGGTATCGGCCGTACGTGACCGACCCATGTCTGATGCTTGGTTATTAGTTCAGTAGTCTTCAAAACAATGGCTCATATTTCATGGTAAATCTATTTATACAATCACTCACGCGACAGCTCTTCCTATTTTAGATGTGTTTTGTGGCACTCAAGCTGAGCGCTAAACTGCCACTCAGTTTTTGCAGTACAAGGACTTTAAGAACATCAGATTGAGTGACCATCTAGGAGTATTTTATGCTTTTAACAACAACTGGTGCAATCTTTGTAAAAAAACAACAATTTTTGAGAGGTGGGAAAATCCCACTAAACAAAGCGCACTGTTGTGAGAGACAACGCGAGTATGGAAAAAAGCAAAGGATGATTTGGGGGTGGCAAACTTGGGCTGTTTTGCGCAGCCCCTCATGTAAATGACGCTGTTACCATTGGGAGAAACACTGGGGGACATTTTAAGCATTTGCCACATGCTTATACTTGGAAGATATTCATACTGAACTACAAATGCCTCATAAACACTATAACCAATATGTACGAATGAAGTGGAACAGTATGTTATGTGGGTTTCTAGAAGCCTAATTAAAGATTTTTTTCATTAGTAATTACCAATTAGAAAGTATATAATGTAGAAATATTTATTATACATATATTTATCATATTAAAATGAAGCAAAAAGAGCTTGTATCAGAATATGTATCAGTATCGGCTGCTGTGTATAGGAATCGCATTGGAACTGAGAAAATGTGTACCGACCTCTCTCTAACATGGAGCAGAAACTTCTACAAGGATGTTATTTTTTTTAATTAAAAAAAGAAGAGGGGGGAGACATTACTAAAGCACAAATAGATCCCTAACCTCTATCAGTAGTCATAACCCTAGCAGCAGAACTTTGCAGAGGGATGTTACGCTTCTGCTTTCCTGGCAGCAAATATGTTAAGGAGGATCACAACCAAGCAACAGTAATTGCATGTTCAGCAATACATTTAGCAAAGCCAAGGAAGTCACTGACGCACTATCAAGAGATCAAATGTAAAGTAATGAAAGGGACTGATCATCACACAAAAGGTTGCTTTGGTGACAAAGGGAAACCATGGCAGGGAGGAGAGGCGATTTAAGACGCCGGGCAAGATCACACGCCCTACTATAAATGCATCTCTCTGCAGTCATTTGTCAAAACACAAAATTACAGAGGTCCCATTATAAAAACACGTTCCAAACCAGCACAGTCAGTCACACCCAAACTGACTTCAGGTAAGGGCTGAGTGTTTGATATCACATGACAATGTCCATCCATTTAGAAGCAGGAGCTAGAGGAAGTAAGTTGGTAGAAAAGAAGATTAAGTAAATATGTCAAAAGAACACAAAGTGTGATATCAAACAAAGAAGTTTGCAAGTATGATCTCCATGCACATCCATGTAGGCGGGTGGTGGACTCAGTAAGGGCCTGTGACAGAGGGGCTATGAGCTGGGGCCAGAGGGAGGCTACCTGTGCTACAGACAAGCACACATGCAGCTTCAGACTCAGTCTATTGATACATGTAAATATAATTGTCGCTGGCTCTTCTGAAAATGAACTGGAGATGGTGGAATTAGTACAAGATTGTTTTTTTTTTTTTACTCAGTTTGTTAACACTCCTACCAGGGGAGATGCCATTCTTGATCTTGTTTTCTCAAGTAACCAGGACAGGATTGGTAAATTAGACGTTTTAGAACCACTTGACAGTAGCGATCATAACATGGTTAAATTTGAGG
>JABFEA020000098.1:28372609-28385583 GCA_019775915.2 Cyphomyrus plagiostoma | reverse complement strand
AAAACACCCCCCCCCCCCCAAAAAAAAAAAAAAAACTAAACAATTAACATTAAGACTGAATGACTGAATGACAGTTAAAAACAACGCAGTAATTTTAAAAATGTGATTTTTTAAAACTATACTGCACATTAATTTCACATTTTTATGCACATTTCCTGATGGCACATGTTGTATGGCGATGAACTTCTTTGTACCGTAAACTAACAATACGCAATTGCCAGAGTGTGTGAATGGAGAAAAGTAACTCCTATTTAAGTGTTACAAATTTTTTAATGAAATACTGTAATTTTATGTATAGATATGTGACTGTTAAAAACCATCACAAACATGTTTATCAATCACTGAATGGTAACGCTAAAACAGCACATTATTATATTTTTCTTTTTTCAGATATTCGACCTCTTTAGTGATATAGTAAAGACATACGTCTACAAGTTTTTTTATACATTCTACAACCGTCCTTGGACATAATGTACACTTCTTTATGTTTTAGGTGGTTCTTTGGGGTGCTTTTAGGGGATGTTTGTGTGTTCGCAGCCTGAAACACGGTTTGCGAACCACTACAAAAAATTTGAACATGTGGTTTGTAACCCAATTTGTTCGTAAACGAGACTGTCCGTGGGTCGAGGTACTACTGTATACACATGCCACTTGGCAATATATTCATGAGTGTGGCATTTCATTCTTAAAAATGTACATTAACAAATCCTCCACTTAGACAGCCACACCCAAAGGATTGCTGCAAACATGCATAGATCCAATATGAAAAGGACCAAAAGAGGGACTATGCCATACTAGACTACCTCCATTTAAAGTTATGTGGCACAAAACTCATAATGCCCTTAAACTTGTAAAGTATCTGCTGTCAATTACTCCTACCATGTACAATGACAAAAAAAAAAATCAGAAACATTTCTGTTACTTCACATCATCCGTTTTCCCTTTCCTGTGTTATGGTTCTTCATTTGCAGTAAGACATCCCGTGCAAAGATGTCATGTTTCCGGAAAGTGCACAGTTTGTTATATTATTGGACTAAAGTCTTAGTTAATACTGTGTTTCCTATTATTCCCACTGCCTGCTGGGAAGTCCCCGAGTTCCTTCCGAGATTCCTGAAGCAGGGAGAATGTTACCACTGCGTAAACTTCAGAGAGTGAAATGAAAATATAAGGAGTACGTGATGTAGAGGTAGGCGATAAATCGATTTTATCGATTAATTCAAATTTACAGTTCAGGACGATGAGTTATGAAAAACGATTTTATTACTTATTTTACACGTGAGCGCCAAAAGTGGTACTAATGCCACGCACCGTTCTTCACAAGGTACATTAGCGCGGCACCCAAACACTGTAGCGAAGTCACAAACATGGCAATGGTCCGGTTTTGCGCCGTCAGACACAGACCAAACAAGTCCTCACTGCAAAGTCTGTTTAAAAACTGATGCAACCAAAGGAAGCAGCACGACAAATTTATTCCTGCACCTAAAGCAGAGACACACAGCGAAGAGAAGTGCAGCTCCCAGCGAAATGAAAATACCCACAGCACCAGCACAACATCCAAAGTTAAGCAAGCAACTGTCCCTGACACGTTTTCGAGCTGTGTGCCATATGAAAAGAATGGGGCACGGTGGAAGGTGATAAACGCTGTCGCCATGTATATTCTGTTATGGACCCCAGTCTAGGATTGGACATGGTCTTGCAAAAGACATGGTGCCCATACATACTGTGGAAAATCTATTTTACTGTGGAAGATTTTACTTTAGAGTTAAAGTGCAAACAAAATAAAGTTAAAAATTGTTTTGAATCATTTATTTGTAGTTTGATTTTGAGTAGGGGAGGGGAAAATTGAAAATCGGATTTAATATGAAAAAAATCATTAATATAAAAATTTTATTTTTAGGCCATATCGCCCAGCTCTGATGTATAAAGTGAGCCTCTGGACAAACATTAGTATGGCACTGGGTCCGCCCACAAGCGGGGGCACAGCATGTCTGGAGTGCACTCTGACTTTTTTATAGCAACTATCCGGTCTCATGTGACTCAGAGGCTTGGCTTCTGCCTAAGAGCGTCCCAACAAATAGCTATGGAAAGAAATACAGGAAGAGCCATCTGTGCACACTAGCCTGCAGACCGGAGGGCTGCGCATCAGTGCGATTTATATTGTTCTGTAAAATCTGTGTGAAGAGTTATCAGGCAAGGTTCAGATGTGACTGAGAAACATGGGTGCTGGATACCACTCAAAACACACACATGCATAACACACCCCACAAATCAGTCACCCAAGATGGAGTCTGAAAACGCCACCCATGCCAAATTGTAAATTTTAAATCCACCACTGGAGGAACCATGAAGCAGCATAAGAATTCTTGATTTCTTTGTGTCTAAAACAATGTCTGTGGTCTGATTTTTAGATGCTGTTAAAGAGGTTTCCTTTGGGTGTACTTAGACTGAAATAATTTGATACCAATTATTCAGGTCTATAGCTACATTGGCACTAAAATTCACATTCACTGAAAATACACTGCTGAAATATATCCTGCACAGATAGCTTAGAAAGTGGCAGACATTCATACAAAGAGGACTTCATACAATGACTTTACCATAACAACAGTTCTGACAAACCCCCAAAAATAAAAAAAAATAAAAAAACAGGTCTGGAACACCTGTCATCAAATGTCAGCTGCACTGGAAAAACAAAGACAGAGAGTCTGTGTTCACCACGGAGGTGTCTGGGAACACATTTAGCAAATCAAATGAGGGGACTGGGGCTCAAGCACAGGGCATGTCTGGGCAATGACATTCAGAGGACAAAAAACAGGCAACCGCAAACCCTGCCAGTGTGCCCTGGTGTGGGAGAATACAGGGCCAGGCATGCAGGCCAGGGAGCTTCTGATCAAGTCCCAAAGCCAAAGATACCCTGATTCTTCTGCTTCCTGTTTCCAGTTCAATTTCCTGTTCCCATCTGATTTACAAAGCAACGATGATGAGTTCTCTTCTCCCCCCCCCAAACGGCCACAAAACAGGGTTCTGACATTAGAGGGACGATGTGTTAGATTCATAAACTGATTGCTGCCTTCTTCAGGTATGACTGGACAAGCTCACATACTGCACAAACTTGAATATGGACATTCTGAATTAGAGGGAATACAGATTCCGGTGGTTTATTCTCATAATTTAATTTTAACGTACGTGTCATCAGGGGACAACTGCATGACAGGTCTACTTTACATTTCCCTAAATTTGAGTTATATTTGAGTTAAATACAACAACAAATATAACCCAAGTGATCAGAAGCATTTCAATTGTGTTATGAGCTATGCAACTTCCTCAATGGTTTTACAAAAATGCCATATAAACAAAAACTGAAAGCCACCATCAAAAAGCCCACACCGGTTCTTCTTCCACAGCACTCAGTATCTTTAAGAGATGTACCATTTTTAAACTAATTACAAATAAGCAGAGAATGTTAGCTTGTTGCCTTGCTCATTTATAATAGGCTATTTAAATATTTTCTTGGTGACTTGATCCCAATCCACTCGTCAACAGGACTCACTTTGCAAGGCCTATATAACATGTAAACAAGTACGTAATGATAGGGATGAACATGCCAAGCTCCCGTTATCAGATGTCCCTGTTGCTCAACATGGTGTAACAGAACACTGTAAAACAAATAGGCCACAGAGCTTCCATCGCTAAAAAATAGTATTAAAATATGTAATGACAATTTTTTTCGGTAAGACCACAGAGAGTTATTTTCCCCTAGCTGTAACAACAGTAACTGCCCCAACTTTTGCCTTAATGATACTGCTCACCTACAGCAAAAACAAGCTGTGACATTCCTAATAATCACAAACCTGAAAGCAGGCCACAATTCAAGCCAGCAGCTTTAATTTTTTCCCAGATCCTATCTATATACTCAGTAACCCTCTGTCGTACTATGGTGATTGGTAAATAAGTCCAGTCAAGTTCGGCACATATTAGCAGGAACCACTGTGCAGGAATGCAAAAAATGTATGCAGAATTACTCACTCACCTGGGTATGTGCTGATTAATTAACTTAACATTATTCAAGAAGCATTTTAACCATTTGAAAACACTTAGGAAGTAGTCAGCTTTAGCAATTTCCCATGTTGTACCTGAAAAGGCATTTAGTTCCAAGTTCTATTACTCCAGGTTTGGAAAAAGGTTAAGGGTAACTTACCTCTTTAGTGAGATCATCATTGCCATCTCTATCGCAGCCACCCTGGTCCTGGTTATCCTGGGGAGCCACAGCTCCTAGATTTTCCTCGCCACTAATGGTGTAGCTGGTGTCAGGTGCGCTCTCCCCATCAGTGCCTCCGCCCCTCATGGCTGAGCCCTCGGGGTTGGTTACGTCCTCCAGACTGTTGCCATTGTCCAGTACGATGCTGGGGCTAGACTGACCAGCAACTGACACAACACTTTCAGGATCACGGTGCACCAGCCAGGCACTAAGCTCAGTGCTGGGTACACGCAGGTGGTCCAATGAGCGCACCTGGTTCAGCAGTCTGCGTGTGGTGAAGAAGTAGTCCAGGTCCACACTCTTGGGATGGATCCCATAGCCATCCAGCGTGTTGCGCAGGTTGTGGAACTGGGTCTGTGTGTAGGCTGAGCTGGGCCCCAGAATGATCTCTCGTAGTGGGGGAAACTGAGAGCTCAGGTAGGTGTCCACATCCACCCTCACCCCAATGAGACTCAACAGGATAGTGAATTGAATCAAGCCCTCTGTGAAATACTTTTTCAGGTAAAGCATTTCTTAGCAAAAGAAAAAGTGTAAAAGAAAAAAAAAAATACAGAAATATTAAAAAAAAAAAAAAATCTCTCTTTAAGAAAAAAAAAAAGTTTAAGAGTAGTGCCAAAAAGGAAATTTTACAAATTAAAAATGGAAGCTAGATATATTTGAGGATTTCATTTAATGTCTAAATACAAGACAATAGAAGATTGGAATCTTCCACTTCTCTCCTTTGAAAAACACTGTATACACTGATTGGGCTGAAATAAATCTGCAAAACTGCTTCCTTGAAAATTGTCTTCCTTCTTGGCAAGGTTTCATACACCTACACATACAGAAAAAAACAAATACAAATTCAGCCCATTTTGGAGTGAACAATAAGGCATCATACAATGAAGCCCTAAAGTGTCTTATCCTGTGTGAGTCTTAAGGCAAAAGATTAAAAAATTCTCATCACAGACTGTATAACGAAGGATATCTTTACAGAACCACTTTCCATAGCAGTCTGACCTACTTTTACTAAACTTGTTTGTCATAATACTTACTTTGCTGTTGGCAGGTGCCCTTGATGATGCAATCTGACCATCTCCTATGTAATAGCCCCACCTTTCCAAGCTCAAGAAGTTATACTTTGTAATGAAACCACACATGCACCACCAATTTCCCTACATAAAACTTGCTTCTTTATTTCAAGTTATTCAAAAAATGCTTGATTTAAATACCACTGTAATATATCTATATGTGATTTACCCAATAAACTTCTGCAATTCTCTTTACAATATTTTCTTTACTTGCATTTTATTTAAGCAAGAATAAAATGTTCTAGGGTGTGGAATGGTCATACAAGATTTCAACAATACTTACACATAAATACAAATGTGTAAACACCATGCATACCAGGAACAATCACTAAAAACAGTGAATACTAAAAGTAAAGCAATAAATATATTTCAATTACTTATAGTAACAGCTATTACGATGGTTCTTTTCAGCAGACACATCCTAGCTAGTTCAATAAAACACCACTCAGATGAAATGTACCAACATCATTTTATACATATTAAAATCTTTACAATAATGAAAAACTAAGAATTAACAAACATCTACATTAACACTTATAAATATAAGCCCATGAAAACCCTGCCAACTCTACATATCAGTTATTAGTATCACTGTGAAAAAAAGATAAAAGCAAAAAAATATAAAAACTATTACAGCAGGACAAATAAAATTTATTATAAGCTTCAAATATAAACTGAACCTTGCTGAGATTATCACCTTTCAAAGCTCGAAGGCCCCTTCTTGTTTCCTTCAAAGAAATCCTTCAAGGTCCACCTTTGCCTGGAAATCGAGCATAAACGTAGAAAATCATTGTTTTCCCGTTTCGGTGTTTATAGTTCACAATATACGGCACTGATATCTAAGATAGCTAAACTGTATCAAGCAGGTTTTTTGCCGTGTCGCAGACAAGCACGCATTAGCTTACTACCAAGACCTATAACCATGCGTTAAATGCAGAGCTATCGATATGTTCTGGCCAATACTAAAAGCTAAATCGTTTCTTCACAGAACATTTTTACTAGCTAGCTTACTATACTTCTTAGGCGCCAGGCTCTTGTCCGTTATTTTGATGTTTCCGGAGGTTGTTATGAAGGTGAACTGGCCAGCGTGCGAATTTATTCACTGTTTCTTTCACGCTGCATCCCCTCCCTCTAAGTGACGTGCAGTCTCGCTTTTATGTCCCCTCCGGTCCCCTCACTTCTCGCATTGCCAATGCTTTCTGTTCCGAGATTGCCCTGATATTACAGATTCAAAGATGCATGTACCTTTCGATATGTCGGTACAGAAGGCTATCACGACGTATATCGCTATCCCCAAACAAAACAGAATTTGCCGAGGACCAGGAAGTAGTGAGCTGGGCTACTTCCGCCATCGGCGACACGCAGCCTAGCAACAGGTGGCGACAAGGTGACATACAGGCCTTCCAGCCAATCACGGTTTAAGGAGGAGAGGCATTTACCGGATTCTTAGTATTTTCCACCAATAAAGCAGCGAAAGGGGTGGGACATTACAAGTGCAATGTGAGTAACAGGGGAAACAAGGATTTTTAAAATCTTATAAAAATGTATTAATACAGTGTGATATTACTTTGACGTAATTGTAAAAAGTTATCAACATTAGTAAGAAACGATCAACTCAGTACGCATGACAACAAATACATATGAAGCAGTTCCTGGTCGCCCAGCTAGCGTTCTATTTTCTAAAGCTACAAACAAGCAAATGTTTTATAAAGAAATTATCTTAAAACTTAAGTACCTGTTATATGCTGTTACTCTCCAAATATTTCCAGAAATTTAACTTATTTACATGTCGATAGTTATTCAATAACCGCCTTGCCTGCTTGAACGGCCCACCATGACTTGCAAAATTTCCACCAACGCTCTGCCGGGCAGGCACGTTTTTTAAACAGCGCATGCGTAGAATGTTCCAGTAGCCGCCTTGAATGAGATCATTGCGTCAGACCGAAATCCCCGAATCTCAATATGATACTGTAACTAGTGGAATTAAGTGTAATGTATATATACCAAATGACACCGAAGGTGAGAGCCCCTCCACAATACCGCCATCTATACATACAGTATACAAATACCCCCTGGATTTTGCATTTAATGAGCACACATATTAAAACGAACTAATAATATATGAAGTAAAGGCATTGCCAGACATTCTTAAATATAACAAACAAATTTTATTAAATCAGTTGTAAAAATGTAAGAACCTACTGCAAAATGTCAGATTTTTAATGAGATATGTGTGGCAAGTTAAACTGGGTAAATAAATCATTAAACTTATTTTAAAGTTAAAAGCAAAAAAACATATATACATTACATTGTTAGTGATTGGCACTTAAATGTTCTACACTTTACATTTATGCAGCTATTTGTAAAAATTATAATAAACATTACAAACCTAAGGTAAACACGTTTCCTATAGCTCTTGTCTTGGGACCAGTTCTATCAGTGTTAACAAGCATGTTATTGGTCTATACCATTTAAGACATACTTTTATTCAGATGGTTTACAATGAATTTATACTTTGTACGTGTACAACAAACCACTGTTTCAGAAGAAATGTCACGGAATGCTTTGCTGTCAGGTCAGTTGAATATTCAAAATGCACTTGAAAGTTAGACATTCCTCATTAAGTTCAAGTCAACAAAGCAAATCTCCAGGTGATCACTTGAAGGTCTCTGGCTATTTGTACCTACAAAAAGCACAAAACAAGTAGCACATCGTCATACATTCCAATTAGCAGATTGGAATTTCGCTTTTATTAGTAAATGGCGTGTTTCGTAGCTCATCCAAGGAATATTTCAAGGAAGGAATTCATGGTATAACAGCTTTAACTCTAGCTAACTTAGCTGTGATGGAAATGTTACAGGCACTGATTTAGGCACCCATATGCCATGTAAACAGGTGCATAATCACCGGTCATTGGATAATGTACATTTTCTGTCACCGTAAAGTTACCTGTCATGCATTTATCTTACTTTAAAATAATTAAAAATAAGAACATAATTTAAATATTTTGCAATCTAGAAAATAACGAATATTTTAAAAGTAGTGATCGGTATATGATGCACGTTTTACTCAATATGTTCAGTTTTTTAAATATATTAGTGGTCATGCGCATAAAACAGCTTTTTCAGAAAATAAAAACGTTTTGTATCCGGAAAACCGGCAGCTTTTACACTAAAACTCACAGTGGAACACTATAACTCCCGAACGATACGTGTCCTTCAATCCCAAACGTCATGAAAGACACCATTGTGGATCAGATTTGCACGTAAAAAGCTGGGAAGTCTTCCGGCCGGAGCCAAAATGGGCGGCGAAACAGCGCAGTTTCGCGAGAACCAAAATGCTCAGCAGAAGACCAGCCCACTTGTGAGTCAGAAGGGCTCTGCGTGGTCCATTAAAATGACAGGTTGAGTTTGTCCACGTCAACACCGAAATAAACTATCATGGACTTTATGGCTCTGGTAGGTAATCTTTGATAATGATGACATTTTTCCTGTTGTATATTTCATAAAATAATGGCTTTTTTGGCGGTGGGGGTGGAATACAAATTGCAGTTGATGATTAGCGATCAGTTTTGGGGGCTGGCACGGCCACAGAGATATCACAAAATTTGTGGAATCTTTGAGCCTGTGTTGATACTTTATTAACAACAAACACTAATGAAGCGAGATACTTTGCGTTTGTTGCGTCTTAATGGAAACGATTTGAAAATGTTTAGCAATTGCAGAAAGTAGAGCCTCCCTATGTTTATCCTATCTTTAATATATAATATATAGATATGTATGTATATGTTTTATAAATATGTGTATGTACGCACAAAATAATGTATTCTATAGCTTTTTGTCGACGAGCGACACTGGTGAAACGAATCGCTGATAAGTAAATACACTCAGTCGGAAAATGTAGAAGCATATTAAATTGAAATGAAATAGAAGAAATCTTGTTCTACTTAACATTTATGCATTACGTTATGTAAGATACGTTTATTGTATGCACTGTAAAAAGTTTGTGTACTAATTACATGGATGTGACTAAATTATAGCGAGACTTGTAACTTTGAGTGCCACGTCTTATAGTTTTACTGAACAGCGACACTGTTATTTGCATTAACTACATAGTTGCAATACGCCGCCTATAGCAACAACAGTGTATCTTCAGTATATTACTTTAAGTTCAGTGTTACGTTCATCTTCTGATAAGTATTACCTCAAAAGGAATTTAAATGCCGTTTTTGTTTTACACTTTTAAGGTCCATGTCATAAATATCACGTGGCACACAGAATTGTGAAGTATATAAGATGCGCATTGATTTGATGAAACTGAACGAAAAGATGATAATGCATCACTAGTTTTCAGATGTATAATTATAATGAACAGACCAAAAGTTCCATTTAGTTCGGGTATCACGTTGTACCATTGTAACCATCTATACTGAAAGCTGGATGACTTTTGGTAAACGTTGCATTGGTCTGGACTGTGGTGGTCTAGTTCTGCGCTCATATGGCCTCAGACCGAAGTTCTGTGATACACTTAGGCTCTGAGTCTGAGGCAGTCAGTGCATAACAGAACTTTGGTTTGGGACAGCCCAGCTACTGAGGAGAACACAGCTTATCATCATTTCGATTTTAACAGCTGAGCTGAAGTTAGTTGTACTTTTGCAACAGACTTTGTAAGTAGATTGCAAAAGGCTTTTAGGATAATGGTATTTTCAGTGATTGTTGGCTAAGTCCCTTGTTTACACATTTGTATGTTAAAATTATTTTCATTGTTAACACAGTACTTTAGGAGGCACAAATAACTTAGTAACTGAGCTACTATTTATGTACAAATCACGAATAAATATAGTAAATGAATGAAATACATGAACCACTATGATTGATTAATGATGAACAAACATGCGATAAGTTCATAATTAAGTCTTAGTTTCTGGTTAATTAATACATTAAAAGAATGTGCTACTTCATTATTTGTGCCCCCGCAAGTAAAATATTACCTTTTTACTTGAACATGTGACTGGACTGAAGTATGTAAATGTCAAACAACACTGTTTTTTTTTAACTGTTCCAAAAATCATTAGAAACCATTTGTAGTAAGTATTTTAGTAACTTTTCGTTTTAGAAAATTAAAATATGTTGCTATACTCTTCTAACCCATAGAAAAGTTACAGCTATAATGTATCTGATTACATTTTAATTTGAACATCCTGCCTGGATTACATATAGACTTCAATTAAATGAAACCTGTCTTTTGTATAAACATTTTAAGAACATAAATGTCATTAATAAAGTATTTTTATCTAATCACACACTAGTTCTTAAATATGGGCCCTGATGTTTTTAAAAACAACTATTGGAGCTATTATGAGTTAATACATTTTAAGATGAAAAATATAATTATTGTTGTTGCTGTACTGTACTTGCACTCACTTCTGATACTAATGAAGTTATTATATATTCCCAGGAACCATCTCTGTACACAGTGAAAGCTGTTTTAATTTTGGACAATGATGGAAATAGACTATTATCAAAGGTAAAGGACTGTGAGTTTTTTTTCTTTTTACTTGAGTACATTATCTTACCTGTAATTTATAGACTTCTTTTACTTAAATGAACAGTTAACTTGTGCCATTTTCCGTCATCGGATTCTTCACTTTATCAGTTCATTAGTTGCTTTCTATTACATCATCGAATTTGTGTTTTCATGACATTTCTGTCTTTTCAGTACTATGACACTGAATTGTACCCTTCAATAAAGGAACAGAAAAACTTTGAGAAGAGTGTTTTTACCAAATCCCACAAAGCTGACAGTATGTATCCCCTTGATATTGTGTTGATTTACTTTACACAACCTTATTCTGATGAACTATGAAATTTATGCACATTATGCGTTAAGCCACGTTATGTGGCTTAAATTCCACTGGTTTAAGTGGCTAGCTACAACTACAAACAATTAAAGTAAACACTCATTTCATGAAGAATGCTTAAAGTGTTATTGTATGTCATGTGGTTTTTCTACCTCATTGAGAATCAGAATAATTTTTGAGAGGAACTGGAACTTCATTCATTCCAAAAGTTTCAGTTTGTTTTAGATAAAAGGGCAAGACATTTTGGCTATCAGATTGTTTTGACTAAGTTAGGCAGCTTGGAAATAAAATGCACGTCACTGATTGAGCTCCCATGGCCGGCAGAGTGATGTCACTGTTGGGCCCTTGAGAAAGGTCCTCGACCCCCAAATGCTCTAGCTGTGCTGGATGCTGGCCCACCCTGTGCTGTGACACCCCAAGCCTGCTTTCACTTATATATGTGTCTGTGGCTGCGGTCGGATAGTCTTTTATTTTTTTTTGCTCAGAAGGGTTCCTAACTGGTTGAATTGACCTGAAAGTGGGCCAGCCATAATTAGAGCTGTTTAATGTCTCTAAAATGCTGAAATGTTTACTTTTTCATCTGTATTATCACAGGGTACAGCCGACCATCCTTTACAGAGAGAATTCCATCCCACAATTTATTGGAGTAGCAATATTTAAAGCACTGCACCATCAGCACACATGATAACAGTTCATAGTGAGCATATTAACCCTAACACAGAAGTCTGTCCTTCATGAAAACAGGATATAAGATGTTTTTAGTCAGATTTAGTCAGCTTTTAATTCAACGTGTTTGAAACTGAAAAATTATGATATATAAAGGCATGTCATGTTAGGCCTATTGCATAATTTAATAATTATCTTCATACAGTAATTGGGATGGTTGTCGCTTAGTGTCGAGCAGAAGGACAGCGTGAACAACCACTGTCATTGTGGCGATCATTTCGTTTGAAATTCCTTTGAAAATTTCAATTCCAACCTTGGTAATGAAGTAATATTTTTCACAGTGTTGCCCACGTTTATACAGCCGCATAAAACAACGCAGTAAGAAGACATGGTGCAAAGATGCGGTTTTTGTATTTTTGGAGACTTTTGGATTCAGTGACATCCGCCGTCACATGACTGCATAGTGCAAGTGCAGTCGAACTGCCTTAGAATCGTGGTTCTATTTTCATAGGTCCTTAATTTTTCTTCTTACCTTTTCCTTCAACTCATGACATTTTTCTTTTATCAATGTCAAGGAAAAGTGGTTAGAAAAAGGACATAGGTGATATTATTTGACCACAGCCTGTGTGTTGCATGGAGAGTAAGATAGTTGAAGGTTTACCCGTGGGGATGAAGAACGTATCTCTATTCTCTTTATGTTCTGAACAATCCAGTGATTCTCTGGAACACAGACACGTGCATACGCACACATAGATACGCACGCACACACCACACAAACACAAAAATATCATTTTGATGGCAAACTGATGAAATCCCGCTATCTTTTTCCATTTCATTCCTTTGACAGATGAGATAGCATTCTTGGAGGGCTTGACTATTGTATATAAGTGTAGTGTTGACCTCTTCTTCTACGTGGTGGGGAGTGCCCAGGAAAATGAGGTGTGTTTTCAAATTCATTGTTATCAGTAAAATAAGAGGAGGATGTGATCAGTATGCTGTAAACATGAACACAAATATTTTCACCTTGGTCGTATAGATGTACATTCAAAATTGACTCTCTCCCCCCCCACCCCCCCCCCCCTGTTTTGTAGCTGATGCTGATGATGGTTTTAAATTGCCT
>JABFEA020000098.1:28339208-28358677 GCA_019775915.2 Cyphomyrus plagiostoma | reverse complement strand
CCCCCGAATGACGCCCTCTCCTGGCACAACTTCCCCACTTACCCAGCCGAAACTGCATGCCTCCCTAACTTATTACATAACGGCATTTTCCAAATCTCCATATGATTTCAAAAGTAAAATTGGCGGCAATTTTTTTAGGAATTAAACCCATTATTAAGGGTAATATTTAAGTATGTGTGTGGAAATGCGAATGATAATGCTATCGTCTATTTCTTCAATGTGGTCCTGAAACATACGCGAGATACAATTAATTATGATTCCTTTACGCCCCCTACCGTCAACATTAGGGATATTACGATGACTAAAAATCGACTGCAGATTAAACTGGTTCTAGGGGGTCGGTGACACCATCATCAGTTTTAATTTGGGTTTAGTATATTATATATTAAATATTTATAAATCCTGTAAATCTGTACCTCTAAAAAGCGTTTCATGTGTGAATGAATGTGTGAATGACTTTCCTGACCCCTATTCACGGCAAATGCCGCTTTATCCATATTCCCATATTCTGTGACAGGGCAGTGCAGGGGTAGGTTTTGAGGGGTAGGTGCTCAAAAGGTTTAAAAAGGGCACTCAATACCATAAAGTTCATGTGAATGGGCAGGTGGTGAGATATCCCCAGCCACGCCCCCCCAGGCACGTGCCTTATCTGTGGTGACCTACGACCTATGTGTATACTCCTGCATTGAGCTGCCATTTCAATGATGGTTCTTTAACGATAATACTCTAAAATAAGTGTTAGTGTGCATTAAAACTGTGCAAATGGGAAAATAGGTTTAAAATATTTTGGTCCATGTCCGGGTTACAGCGATACTAATTGTCCAAGTCTCTGCAAATACTGAACGGATGGATTGTTTATAAAACGTTGCCACTGAGTTTTATATTGTATACAACATAAAATATTTACAGTGCAAATGAATGCTTTTGTCGTTATTCTGAGTCAATCTTTGGGATTGGGAAGAGGAAAGAGGCCATTTGCAAAAAAATTTAGCCATTTTCCTTACAAATAGAATAGTTGCGTTGGTGTAGTAAATGCGAAGATATGACAAGCCCGTCCGTTTTTTATTAAGATTTTGTGAAAACAATTAACCACGTGAATAAAATAATTATTTAATTAAATCGCTGAATTCTGGCATTAACTGAACTTATTCAGTTTCACTCTTTTCCGAAGTATTCCCCTTTCCCGGAGTTGTAAATGGGCGTCAAACTAGTGTGAAACATTCTAAGACACACTTGAAAATGTGTACAGCAGATCTTTACTAAGATCCCAGGGGAGCTTTAAAACCACTTGACCAGTGTGAATCAAATGCATTTAATAATTGTGATTTTTGAAATTAGTTTATTTCAACAAGATTTAATTTTTATGACGGCATACATGTGTCTAATCTGGAACAAATTAGCAGCTCACAATAAGCATCAGACCTTCCTAATGTGCTTCCCAGACTTAAGTCAGGCGTGTCGCTTCTTTGGTATTTATAAGCGTGTGCCAAACACAGCCTTTACACTATTGGACAGAACCGAAGTCCCATGGCTCCACAGGATTGGTCTACTATGTGACATTGACAGATGGTCATTCAGTTTATTGGCTATAAAGAAAATGATGTCATCGCCCAACTAAGCAATCGAATCTGTGTGTGTGTGTGTGTGTGTGTGTGTGTGCGTGCACGTGTTGGGGGGGCGGTGCGATGATGGGACACAAGTGCAATAGCCTGAAAATCAAATACAATTCAACGCCACATACGTTATGTGTATGCATTTACAACTTAAAATTCATTTTAGAAGTGATATTCCTTTTCTAACAGCAATATATTCCTTAAACTGATTACTGAAAATATAGAACAACATGCTTTATAAATACTACAATATTTTTGTCATTGTAGAAAGAATATGAACTGTATTCCTGCAACATTTAATGTTGCGTTAGCCCCGCGTATATGTTTTTATACCAACTTTAATAACATAACGATATACATGCATTATGTCACGCGCGCGCCCGTGGGTGTATGCGTTAAAATTTAATACGTCATATCATATCACGGTCCTTGCCACGCAGGGTTTATGAAAACGTCTGAGTTAGGCGTTAGACTATACTTTCCAGCCTGGCCTAACCTACACGTGAACCCCTAAAAGTAAGCACGACTGCCCCAGACTGAAAAAAGGCACTGTGAAAAAAGCCGACGTCTGCATCTTGTCAAAGCTGGGGCTCATTGCCTAAAGCATCCGTAATCAGTGTCGTGAGGAACACATGGCCTTCGGGATATTTCTCCGTCGCAGTGCATGCCCTATTTCAAATAAACACGCAGCCTGTTTGGCGTGCTTCAATATCGCCATCTGCTTGACAGACACTGCTGGTTATAAATGATGGCCCTTTCTAAACAAATAAATGTTAACGCAGGCGTAGCCCGTGAACACAGTCATGAGCTGCAATAAGGCAGGCCAAAGTCTACTAAATTAAAAACGATCTCTCTTTATTTTCATAATAAAAATTCCGTATGTTCTCGGTAAATACAAGTAGATCAGTTTCCATGAGGAGCTGTAAATTTTTAGGGGAAAGAAGAAAATGGAATTTTAATTAGTCATATTTTACTGCAAATATATTTGAGATGCAATGTACATATGTAATAATAGGTTTTTGCTGAAGGAAAGGAAATACATAATTACTAATTATAATTACTAGTCTATGAAATATCTACGATTCCCAGGCGTATGAAATTATCTCTAATTTATCAATGCATTTCCTTATATTTTTAACAGTCTCATTATGATATTTATTTCAGCTACCAAAAACATGTAGCTTCAAATAAAAACGAAATGTTAAAAATCTTTGCTTAAACATTTTCTCTTTATACATTACACGTACAGCAAGTCAGATTAATCTTTATAAATTGGTACGTTATTTTACATTTAATTAATTACAATTCAAAAAGTAAATTCCTATTTCATGCTTCCAATTTCGTACCAGATTTTCAAATATATATAAATATTTTGTCATATGTAAGGCATATCGAGTAAAGTAAAATCCTTTTTAAAACGGCTATCAATGTAAATGTAATGTCGATTTATTCCACCAGATGGCATACCAGTATAGCGTGAAACTGTTGTTCCAACGTTTCAGAACATAATACGTATATTAAAATGATGTGTCTGAAAAACAGATTTCAGGTTTTATTTGAATTTCGTTTTTTGGTGGCAGGTATTTTGAGACATATTCTGTTTTTTATCATTTAACATTTATAATTAAACGTTATGTTAGAATTTGTCTAAGGTTATGATATAGGCTAACATTTGTCTGTGTTGTAGTTCCAACTAAGTTTATTAAAATGCATGTTTTGTACCAAAACATTTATGCAGGGTTGCTAACTCTGGTCAGCTAACTGGCGTGAGATTTTGAATTCGAGGCAAGACAGCAAACGAAGCTTTCGATGTAGCTAATTTTAGGTCTATAATGAAATAATATAGTTTTGCCGTAAGATTCCCTGCATGAGCGTGAGAGTCTGAAAGCGTGAGTGTCATGCCAGATATGTGTGTGTTGGCAACCCTGTTTATAATGCAACGAGGCTGGACGGTAAGTAAACAAACATTTTGTAGGATTGCATCAGTGCTGTCGCAGAAGTGAGGAGGAGCAATGATGTCATCGCTTGGGCCCTGAGGATACCCTGGTGTAGAGACTGAGGAGTGACAGGGAGGGGGGGAGCCTAAGGGCCTGAACAGGCAAGAATTAAAAGCTGGCCCACAAAAAGCTCTAGTCACAGGCCCAAGAAGCACAACGCTGTCATAGCAACTGCTGCAGCTGGGGTTCTTGGGGCCAGGAATCATACAGCTGGAGGCGAGTGTAGGCCACATTAGCCCCCCCCCCCCCATCTGCCTAGGGGGACATGCTTTCTTATGTCACCTTGTCAGTGGGGGATGGGGGCATTGTATGGCACAGACACTTGTGGTCTAGCCTGTTTTAGCATATGGATGACAAGGTCTTCTCCTTATTGTTCCGACCATCCCAGGAGCAAAACTGCAGACTGACAGTCAGTGCATCCTCACAGGGAGGCAGCTGGATGTTATGCGATTCTGTCCCTGTAGCGCCGATACCCCCTTACATCTCACACCATTCAAACCTGATTACGATCTGGCATTAGGTAACAGCAGACGCAGCACTCACAACAACAATTATGATAAGAAGCACTACCATCATGAATGCTATGGTTATTACTATAATAGTAATAATGTGTGGCAGCCAAAAGCTGGTTTAAAAATATCACATTAAGATTAACAGACTACGTAAAATGTAGGCAGAATGTTAAAACGTTTTGCAGAATGGTAACTATGTCAGTTCGATAATAAAAAATAAACTATTTTCTTGATATGTAATATATGTATGGTATATAGTATATATATTCCCAGCAGTCCTGGGAAAAAAGTTATCTTTCCGTTACCAGTAAATGCTCATTTTCAATCCTAATTAAATGTGTCACCATTTTGTGAAGAATCTTGAGGAGCTGAATTTCCTAAGGACACATAGAAGTAATTGGGAGCAACTTGGAGAGTCTTCACTTGGTGATTCTGCATGACCCGCATATAAAGTGGGGATAAACCATTCACTTTGCCATCCTCAATATTGACCATGGCACCACAAACTCACAATTACTAAGTGAATTTTTCCCAGCTGATAAATTGCCAGTACCGGTACCGAAGTCTAATCTTCGTAAAAAGAATCGACATGGCTGCCATTTAATAACTCTGGTATTTTACATTTAACAGTACACTTAATAAGCTGCAGGATATATGTGAGGGCGAAACCTAAAATTACTCTAAATCAATTAAGATACTGAGGTAAACGCAAAGGCTGTCGTCTGTGGCCGCTGAATTATGACACATCCTTAGCCTGCAAGCACAAGATTAGCTGCTCACCTTTCTGTCTTACAAACTTTATTTTAAAAATTCAATTAATTTCACTCTGCACAAATTTGACAAAGTGTGTTTTATTTCATCTCTCATCATTGCTGGAACAATTATGATGATTAACAGACACCCATTATGACTGCAGAATCGATGGCAAGTGTATGAAGTATATCAAGCCGTACTGTTATTGATGTCTATTAGGTAAAACAGAATCTAATAGCATTAACACTCTCGTGGCTTTCATACCCCCCATCATATGATAAAAAATGAAAAAATAACATCCAGTGTGCAAAGCTGGCAAAGATATGTTTTCAGAAACCCGCAGTACACAGATTGCCTGGTATTAAACATTACAGTGCTCAACAGAAACTCCTCATCAGACGTTTAAAACCATTAAACCTTTAATTTTAAGTGATTATTCTATTGCACAGTGGGACACTTGTCTCCAGGACGGTGTTTGATAAATGAAGTGCCACAACATTGTATTAGTCTTAAAATGATTAATATTAAACCTTTAAAATTCTTAAAATTATAATGTATATATTATAATAATTTTCCACAGTGTTGTCATGACCTAGTTGTAGCTTGTCAGACTGCTGTTATTGTGAGGTACAGTCAGTCTAAGTGTAGTAATTTTTCACCTGATAGAATGAGCAGGTGTACTTTTTCACTCTCTCAACCGGATCCAAAAACAGCGCTGCGAGCCCTGACACAGACTGAGAAAAAAACAGAAGAAAATGTGCACAACAAATGATAAAATATTTTATGATATACACCTTTTATGGTCCGTCTGAAATGTAGGCCACAAGAAACGTGCAGGAATGCTTAAATGACTATAATGAACAAAACCAAACAAATATATTTAATATTTTTGTCTGACAGACAGAGAATAGAAGTTTTTTACAAAAAAAAAACAATCAAATTCAAATAATTAAAGGCAGAACGATTTGTGAGGGCAGTAATGTGAACTTGTACATGGCTACATTTTAAATTAATGTTACCTCACAGCTATGGGTCTTATGAGAGAAAATGTGAAGCTTTATGCCAGGGGGAAACCATAAAATAAAAATTCAGGCCTGAATCATTGATTCCACTTACTTTATATGTACTTTTCCTATAAAGAGTGAAATCCAGACTCCCCTCCCATACAGCTTAGTCAGTGTAAACACGATTTGTGCTCTTTCCGATAAAGTAAACCCTGTCATTTTCATGTGACATGTAGATGATCAATCCACATATCTGGCAGTATGCATAAATAAATAAAAATCATATCTGCCTTAGAGGTGTTTAATTTTCATTTTCTCAGAAAGTAAAGAATAACAAATGCCTGACTATTTATCAAATTTAAGCACCCAGTCTCTGTCAAGAAAATTTGAACTGATTATGTTTAATATTAAACACATGGCCAGACTACGTTTCCCTACAATCATGCTGATGGGTCTGTTACAACCGAGACATCGGAAGCCTGGGATTTCAAACCATGTAGTCAGGCAAAGTACAGTTCAAAATCCCCATGGGACATGAAGCAAATTAAAGTGCTCAAAACAAAGTGAAAATAAAAAGCAAAAGGTTTTACTGTAGACAAATACTGCCATCGCTGACAGATCCACTGGGAGCCAGTGTTGCTGAGCTGGCAGATCATTTATTTATATATTTTTCGGAGAGCTTTTTTTTTACGGCTCTATCAATGGCTTGCGAGCACAACAGTGCTTGCTAACTAAACTGCTCAGTTGTACAATTTCCTAACGAAGGAATCCTGTTGCCTCAGCGCTCTGTTTCATTTAACCCTATGCTGAAAAGATGTTTGTCAGCTGCCCCAGGGTTGTGTTTGACCTGGAAGTTCCATGATTGGACAGCAGGTCACTTTACAAGCCAACTCTGCGCCCCATTTGTCAGTGTCAGGTCATTATTGGTACTGTTGTTAGTTTCACTATCCATTTATAACATGTGCAAGCTTCCAGCTTCTTGGATGGTTTAGTGTGCCACCTGGCACAAACTATCAGAGTGAGTGATTGCAGTCATATGTACTCATATGAAACTTATTAATCTGTAAATCTGTAGATGTATGAAATGCATCCCTGTACTAGAGGAGACGTCAGCAGAATGACATTTATTAGGGTGCTAGACCTCGACATGCAACCAAGAAGGGATTAATTCAAAGTGACAAGTGAGTCAACATGGATCGGGGACTGCTCTGTCAGAATGTCATATCACCCCATGACACGGAAGCATTCGAACCGATCTGTTGTTGACAAAAGTAGCCATTTTCGCAATTGCCCCCTTGCATTCTGCACAGGAGCTAGTAACGGCATGTATCCTGTGAGAGGAGCCATGCGATCCACAAAAACAACAAAAATCAAGATCAGAACATAGTGTGTCACAGAACTCAAGAGAATTCTAAAAAAGTAACATGATGCACATTGCAGTGATTGTGCATTTTAATGGAATAAGGGGAGGCACACAGAGGGAGACATGAATCCAGGCTGTACAGCTAATTGGCTCTATGGCCACTGTCATTGCAGCAGAGAGCCCTCCTGTGTTACCAATGTTCTCCCAAAATGTGGAAATTTAAATGAAGTACATGCTGAGTTTCAATCGGCTATCACCATCATTACCAGGCTCTGTTATATTTCTGAGGTAGGACACATATTTGAACTACAGGTGTCCTGAGTATATTTGCAAAGCAACCTACCACAGTTTGATCACTCCGTGAAGTTTGCAGCCTGTGCATAACTTGCCTGTTTTTTCCACTTAGCCTGGGTTGCGGGATTTAGTCTGTAGGCCACTGACATATAGGCAAGGCACCACTGGTTTTCCTGTTTTCATCTTTAACAAACCGATGTTACATTTGAGAGAATTTGGCACTGTCATCAGCCTTAGTTTGCATCTGTCAAACGATGCTTTAGGGTTAAAGCAAATTAGATTAAATAAATATGTGGAAAGCAATATAACATCCCATTCCATTCATCTCTTATGCATGTACCTCACACTGAGTGTGTGTCTGTCTGCATTATGTGTGTGTGTGTGTGTTGTTTCAATTAGTATTGTAGGGAAAGGGATTGGACAAGTCACCTAATCTGAATTGCTTCAGTAAATATCTGTCTACATAAATGGATAACATTATGGAGTTGTAAGCCGTGCAAATCATTTTAGATTAAAGCACGTAAAAATAGACCAGCTTTGTTTGTCAGTCCAGCATCGAAATTGGATCTTGCTTGTCACATGCATATTAAATCTGGTTTTGTGCATTTCATATTTTACAATTTGTGTTGCATATTCATGAGGAACAACAAAACTGCATAGCATTAGAAATGCAGGGGGTTGATTAGAATGGCAGACGTTTGAGCTGACTCCAAATGCAAACCTTCAATCTGTCACTCTGCACTGTGACTTTATTTGATGTGCAGTATGTAGTTAATGATTTGCACACATGCATAGATACTCATAAACTCACATGTAAATGGGTTTTCTTCCGCCTGCTCATTCACCTTCCACTACCCACACACACACATAACAAACATCACACACACACACACACACACACACAATCATTCTCTTTGTGGATGGATATAGTCACACATAATAATAAACAAAAGTTTTGCAAACAATAATTGGACATTACTTCGTTACTTCCAAACCAACCTACTTACACAATGTTTCAGCAGTTTCATTGCATATGTTATAAAATTGTGACTGGTTAATAATAAATAGCAGTTAATATTTAATTATTATACATCTAAATGCTAAATAAGAACACATGTGCATCTCTCAGATGTAAGTTGGCTTTTAATTTTAAGTTGGCAGTTAACTTCGCTGAGTGTTGAGATTCATCCAAAAAGTACTGTATCTAAAATTTCCAGAAAAAAAATAATTCTGGCACTATAAAATAATCAATTTTTATAGAGACAAATATATAACAATTTTTTATTTAATTACTATACATATATAAAGTAAATATCTAAATTAATTTGACATAAAGAACTTTCCTAAAAGAACTAAGATCAGATATCATTTGCTTGATTTTTTTTCTGAAGTCTTGTGCATGCATCCTGTGTATTGCATCTGTGCATAGCACTATATCTGCATCATTTAGATGTTATTTAATCATATTATTTAATAGAAGGATAATGTTTCTATTCAATTCTACATTAGAATGTTGCCTATTTAATAAAACATAAAATGTCATGCTTAAACTTATGTTTCATCTGATCCTGTCAATGTAGCAAAAACTAAATTTATTATTTATTTTGGAACATATAGCTAAAGTACTACATATTTGTTCTCACGATGCATCAGTTTTATAAGCCAGTATTGCAATGATTAATGGGCTTCTCACAATTTCACCACAACTCACTACCCTCTAATACACATCTGAACATACTCAAGACACATAAAACTAGTTTTATTTTCAATTCATCAAATAAACTAAGCAACAGTTCAGGACCATGCGTGACAGCCCCAGATTAACGGACCACGTGCCACCCTGGACGCTGATGCTTAAAACAAAACCAGATTTAAAATGAGAATACAAATATAGGTTCCATGTGTCACATTACGCTGAGTGGGCTTTGCCAATTTCTGATGCTGTTCTTCTGAGAATCCACAGGGAATTCACCCCTGCTCCAGAAGCTTTCCATCCTCAGAGTATGATGGCCTATGAGTAGACATATGTATGGAGTAAGTTGAAGGAGTGGGTGGGTCCTTCAGTGACAACCTATCCTGTGCAGCCTGCCCTCAGCAGTCGCCCTCTGATCTGGCCTGTTCCTCTGCAGAGCAATAATTTACAATCCTCCCTAGAGGATTCAGGGTCAAAGTTCACCTCTAATATCCCTTCTGGTCAATTAAATCCCACTCCATGCCAAGGTCCAACCTCTTTCTTTATGGGCCTATTTATCTATCAGTCTCAAACATGAAAACAATGTTGCTTCACTCAAATGAATCAATGCACTGTTCCTGCAGGCCATAGGACATGGTTTGATTTTCACTTGAAAAGTAACAGCACACAGATGAAAGTCTTGGATTTCAATTCACACTGTTCTGGAACAGAAATCAAAGACTGATGACTGGAATCTATATGTAAAAGTGGAAATGCTAGAGATCTATTTACAATATGCAAATTATGTAAAATTATAAAATTACTCTGACAGCTACTATGGGTCCTTTGATAAGTTAGTGGATATAATAAAATGTCTGAGATTTACTGTTTTTGCATAGAAATACATCCAATGGCCATTAACGCCTGAGTTGGTCAAATCACTGGCTTTGTCTGACCCCCATTTTGTGACTTTTAAAGCCATAATCTGTTTAACCTAAGTTTTTATCATTTTAATGGCTTTAAATCTCAACCACACCTACCTGTCTATCAGAACTATGTAATCACAGCCTTGCAAGTGCTGACATTATTAGGCAGCTTCAAAGTGTCTTTTTTGTTTGTTTGTATTCACTAAGACCGGGAACCATAACCTAGCCTGTTTGCCTCCAACCATTATTTATTCTAATCTTAAATATATAACTGGATTTATTATTATGCCTAACGCAGGTGAACAGCTATTTAAGATGATCTGTTCAAGGCCAGGAACCTACTTAATCTGACTGACAGACAACAGATAGATTGATTGATTTCATCAACCGGGAGACACCCTTATTTCCCTTCTTTTCATTTAATTTGTTTTTATATTTAACATAATTTGGAATAACATGATAAAGACATTTAAAAATCCTTTAAGTGTCCAAGTAAAGTTACATTAGAAAATAAATGTCCCCCATTTCCCGCCGTCTGGCTAGCCGGCCCCGATGTAAATGCCTCGTCTCCCGTCCTCGCCTTTGTGTCTGCTGCCTTTCTGCGCCTCCCAATGAGTGACGAATCTGACTTTCTCAAAACACAGACACGCCGTGAATACAAAGAGTGCATACATAACCACACACGAAATGTTGTTTTTATTTTAAATATTAAAACTAAAAAATGAGTATCGATTAAAAAAAAAAACAATGAACCCATCTTTCCCATGGCCTTAGGTTTCTCCCCTCCCTTAAACAGTGTTGCGCACAAGTCTGTGCCACGTTACGCTACGGTGCATTTTGTACAAAATCCCTTCTCTGTAATTTCTTGCTATGGGGGGACCGCTGAAGATATGTCTTTGCGGGGAGCGTGGAAGTAACCCTAAGTAGGACAACCGAGACCGGTGTAGTTTGCGCCTCTTCTTTTGAAACATATTCGGGGATCTCCCTAAAAGCACCAAGGGAGACACGAAAAAGGCTCGCAGACTTTGCTTTGGGGCGCGTAAACCGTGCAATATGCCGGGGGAGCAGCCAGTCTTTCTGCGCGCAAATAAAATAATGGACGAGAAATGAGAAGGAAAACAAAAGCTAAACGGGTTCTCGACCGCGAAGATGACGAAGACGAAGAAGAAGAAGAGGGAGACCCGAAACGACACGCGATCGACGTAAGGACACCGCACGGCAAAGTTTTGTGTGTATGTAATAGTGTTTCCTTTTTTGTTAATTCTGGGGAAACGGCTGTTTGTCGCGCAAATAAATTATAATTACACCGACCAACTGTCTTACAGCACGCGTTGCAGAAAAGAAGAAAACAAATGTACCCTGCCAAAGAGAAAGCAGACGGGAATTCATCATCCGCCACCGGCCTCCAGAAGTTGAAAATGAGGGTTTGGGCTTATTATTGTATTTTTGAAGCAACGTTTTTTCCCCGTATATGAGGGAGAGACCCCGTCTGGTTAGATAATTGTATGTTTATGTCCGTAGTGCATCATTGTTTTAATCGTGTCTAAAACTGGGATACGATTGACCCTTAATTATTTCTTGGTAATTGTAGTAACAAATATGCGTCAAAAGGCAACGCAAAGCCTCCAATATGTCATCTCACTGCTGAAGTTGAGGGGGGAGGTAAAGCAGTGTAAACCAGGGCAGCGATGGTTGACTCCATTTATGCATGGTAAAGATGGGCAGAACAATAGGGTAAAGCGTGGTAAACATCAGAAGAAAGGCGAGGCATCATTTCTGCATGGCAGGGTACCTCTGTACCCAAAAGCTGCTGCCTATGCCTCTGAATGTGTAGGTTCAGTCTGTCTTATAGTGACAGACAACAGACTACTCAAACTTTTCCAGATTGCTTCCAATGTGAAGTTTTAAACTACTCTCGTAGAAGTTTTGTACTTTTGTGTTTGTGCCTGTATTTTTGAAATATATGGCATTTACTACTTTCCTGTGATAAAGTGCATGAAATAATAATATGGATTTATCAGCATCTGGGGCCTTCTGGAGATAAGTACAGCTGCCTTACTTTAAGATATAAATAGCTTTAAAAATACCGAAATAGTTTTTAAAAACACCCATACTTTTCTTTAGCCTGGAATCCTGGAACATTTAGTGATGATACACATCACACAAAATCACAGTTCAGCATGCAGTGGTGTGCAGACTGGAATTTCCTTTTGAGTGCTAATTAACAAGACATTCACAAACCTATATTGTTTATGGATAAAAGTTCACCCCCAGAGGCTGAACTTTTTGAAAAACAGGTCATCTGATTAATTTCCAGTGAATTGCCTCTCTACACATTTCAACTAAGTCATTTGCAAGCGTTACATTTGCAGTGACACATTTTAGCAGATGTTTTCATACAGTTCTATATCGACAGCCAGTCAACTGCACTGCTTGCGTAACAGTGAAGTTTGCATAGTACCATGATACTATCACAATGGTGAGTTGGATTTAAGTGTGGAGATGTTGTGTAGATTTCCTCCACATCTATCAGGTAGGCTTTCAGATCCTGCTGCTTTGAAGCAACAGTTGTGTGCTGAAAATTTTGGCCGCTTGGAAGCCTTGTTAAGAATTCTAACAGCGGAACTTGTATGTGGTTCCACAGATATACACCTGAATGTGATTTCAGTGTGAGTGCACACTAGCTGTTTTCAAGAGTGATTCAATGACGACACTTTATTCATGGATAGAAATTAGTATTAATCTGCAGTCTGCGGCTCATTGAAGAATGACACATGCTAATTTATAATATTATGCTTACAAGAAGAGCTCACAATCACAGTGTATTTGCTCATTTGCCCAAAAAGTTGCTGATTTAGAGTTTGTTTAAACCCATGTCTTTGTTTGCTGCAATCGTGTAGAATCACTTTAATAATGAAGGCAATAAGCAGTAGGTTTATGGGAATTAGACCCTCATTTCTGTGTTTAATTAGCTCACTGGTCTGTAACTACAGTGAATTGCTGTTGTTATTAGAATGCTGTCATTTCAGTTACTGAAAATTTAGCTGCTGAAATGTCAGTGCCGTTGAGAGCCAGCTTGACGTGAATCTCAGCTCCTGGTCCAGCTGTCTCCATAGATGAAAACTGAGAAATGAAATTCTGGGATGTTTGTCTCTGGTACCCCTGCAGGCGTTTGAGTTTGACAGCCCCACTGTGGATCACATCACAGACAGCAACTCCACTCCAGAGGTAAGGTGATGCGTGTGTGTGTGTGTGTGTGTGTGAGAGAGAGAGAAACCTTGTGTCTTTTAGTCTTTCCTAGCTTTTCTGCAGAAAGGACCCTGACATTCTCCCTCATTTCAGGAGTCAGGCTACCTGCAATCCTGTTCGAAGGCGGAACTCGTCGCGATGGTGCTGTGCATGCAGAGGGAGATGGAGAGCTTAAAAGAGCAAATTCGGTGCCTTACAGGTCAGCTGCCATCCCATAATGATGGACCTCCAGGACTCCTGCATATGTCACATTCTCTGTTTTCCATAGCTGCTGGTGAAGATAGAGCTGTTATTACAGATGCAACGATGGCAATTCTTTGGGTCCAAGGAAATCCCTCTAGGCTGTGAATCTGAATTATATAGCTGTAAGATTTTCAAGTCACAAGCTCGCACACAGTTCGAGCTCCATTCTCGTTCTTGCTTCATGAAAATTGTTTTCTCTGCGTGAGCAAAGTTAAGAACTGATGTTTAAAAATAAAACAGCAAATCTGCTTTTAGAGTCACAGAGTCTGTTAATTTGGCAATTTGGTATTATTTGCATTGCACTGCACACTAATGTGGGGTTGCCAGATGATGTGGCAGCACCTTGAGTGTGGCTGTAAATTGACACGAAAGTCAAACATATGTCAGAGATGCTTGTGGGCCAATCGCAGCGTGTGGGAAGCTGGCAAGGAACCTGGAGGCGTTAATCGAGAGAACCCAGGTGTGGTCAGGCGGCGACACGAAAACTTCCAGCATGGCTGCCGGAACCGTGGAGGGAGAGGCGCTGATGCCAGCGCTGCTAAATGGGCAGTGGGTGAAACAAGATGCCTCGTCACTGGAGCACAAGCCCGAGCCAAACGAGAATTCCCAGAGGAACGGACTCTATTCCGAGGTACATCCCCTTCAAGGATTCTGGAGTTGGATCCGTGATCTTGAGCCACAGGGTATAAATTAAACATTAATTTAAAATCATGCTAATGTGAAAGTGATTTCCACCATCCATGTCATTTCAAAATGTGTCTTTGACAGCAGAGCGGTCGCTGGCACCTGGTACTTTGTGAGTAACTGGGGGGATGGATAGATTGATAGATGGATGGGTGGCGCAGCAAAAGTTGTTAATTTATATTTACATTTATTGTGTCAGCCATCTGAAGAAATGTCCCATTTTCTTTTTGGTTTTGCTGTGCGTTTGCTGTAAACTGTGTCGGTGAATAAGTTTATCCTTGACAGTTGAAATATGGTCGGTGTTGGGGCGACGCCTGTACAATCCGATTCTACCGTTTGCTCGGCCGCTTTCTGTGCTTAAGGGGCCCCCGTGACTCCCCGTCTGCCCGTGTCCGCAGTTCATTACCCCCCAGTTGCTGGAGCGCTGTAACACCGGAACCACAGCCCAGAAGCTGACCAACGACCTGCTGCGGGGGCTGTACGAGAGGGAGTGCCTGGCGTCTCACTCCATCTCGGGCATCGTGTACAACAAGCGGGGGCAGCCCAAGCCCGCCCTGCCGGCTGACGAGGTCCAGGCCATCCTGAGTACGCGGTTTGCTCTGGCTCCGCCTCTCCGAGCCCCGATCATCTCTGACGATTGACATGCCCTTATGACTTGATATTTAAGCTTCAACTCTTCTGCTTTCCTAAGTAATGCATCTTTTATTATGCCCTTACCAGCAGTGAACACTACCTTTTTGTTTAAGCTCAGGATCTTGAGAGTCATGTGATGGTTTATAAGGGACAGTAAGTTAAAAGCACAACATGCTGATGAGAGCCGGCTCACAGATGGACTTCAATCAGCATAAATGTTTTATAACCGTTAAGATTTACTACACCTGGAAAGTTAATTTGGCGAATGTGAGTATAAGTATGTGAGGACTATGAGAATTCAGCACGGCCGACTTGACCTGTATCTGAGTCATGAAGCCAGCCGCTCTCTGATCAGACGCCGGCGATGTGACCCCGTGACCCGACGGTATGAAACGACGCGGGAAACTGCAGCGCCGCTGACACCCCTGTGCAAACCTCCCCGCAGGAACGGTGCAGTACTTCTTTCCGGGGAAGACGGACGCGGAGATCAAGGGCTACATTCGGCAGAAGCTTCAGAACGAGGCCAAGCGACTGCGGAGGAAACCCCAGCTGTGCGTGAAGACGGAGGCTCACGCGGAGCCCCAGGAGGTGGAGGGCGCGTACACGTAGATGCGGCGACCTGCCGGGCCGCGCAGACCCCAGCCCATCCCGGTGTGGGGCGGGCGAAGCAGGTGCTGGACAGGTCCATAGCTAGGAATAAATTCTGGGGGCGTCTACTGTTAGGTAGGAGCTGCCAGCTGGGGTGGTGGTCCCCATTGGTAGAGTTCTCTGACTGGGGGACAGAAGCAAAATCTGAGAGGGGTTCAAACTGTCATAATATTGCTACCTGGCTACATGTCTGATAGGTTGCAACAAAAATTGGGAGGGGGGGGGCAAACCTGTAATTTAACTGCATGGCTACATGCATGGTGATGGGGATGTGCATCTCCACAAATTTGAAGCAATTCCGACAGTTATGAAACCTTTGTGTGATAGGTGGCAAACGAGCCCCATTTTTGCCCTGTCGAGGTGGAAGTAGCAGTGCTACGTTTATATTGGCGCGAAAGGAAAATGATACCACTTCCTGCCTTTTCTCAGTCCACATTCTTCGTAGTTGAAATCCTGTATTTTTGGTTCGACACCTGAACAGAAGCTTTGGGGGTCATTTATGGGCTTCATTCAAATACAAGCTTCAGTCTCACCTGGTCCTGTGGCTTGTTTTTGTCAGCAGTAGATAAGCAGTGTTCTTACGAAGATTAGCTGGTGAATTGAATTTAAAAATTCTGTCTTAAGATGATGATTCGTGCTCTGAGTTCTGTGTGCAACGACAACTTATGATATGATCATGGGTTCTGATTTGATGTTGTACTTTTATGACTCATTGAACTAAACCTGTACTTCATTTGTTAGTTTTTTTTTAACAAAATCCTCTTGATTAAATTACATTTTGATTTTCATAAGCCCTGTCTGTTACTTTGTGTTTCTTAGGAGAATAATGTGTCCGTATTCCCCGTGCTTTATATGATCAAGAAAATCTAAGTAAAGTCACTGTGTCTCAACCTGGACTCCTGGACAGGTGGAATATGGGGATGGGAGGGGAGAGGTCAGAGGGCCCCACACTGTAGGGGCCTCACACTGTAGGGGCCCCCTGCTGTTCACAAGTTTTTTTTATGTCTTAGTGAAAACAGAATATCCATTCCAAACCATTTGTATAACTATTTTGTAAAAAAAATACACCATAATAACATATATAAAATTTGGCCAATCAGTCCACCAGGGCGATATCCCCCCTCCCTGATCGGCAAATTTTATTTTACCAGCAGCACAACCCCCCCTTGCCCTGATTGGTAAGTTTAACAGCTGGCACCCCATGCATTGATTAGCATATTATTGATGTTCCCCTACCCATCTGAGCCTAGGGCCGCCAAAGCAGGTGGTCCCCTCCCCTGCCAGCAGTCCATGTTTTTCTACCTTCACAGCTCCTAGTAGGGTGCTGGGAAAAAGAAAGAATGTGGACTGTCTGGCAGGAAGCTGAGCGGGAGCAAAAACACGGACTGGCTGCGGGGCCCCGAGGAGCGGATTGGGAAACGCTGATCTTTCAGGTTCTGCACATGTTTTAGTTTCACAAAGTTGTGGTTTTAATGCTTGACCCCTGCAGCTGCACCCACAATATGCTGCAGCCAGTGAAGAATGCAAACTAGTGTTTGATTTGTAATTAATATCACAGAGATGGTAAACAGACACTGAATGTCCAGGAGGGACATCCCTGGACTCTGAGGTAAGAGAGACGTTTGCTGCCTGTCTTACATAACATAACGCCCATCCGTTATCTGTGTGACTTGGTGTAGGTCAGCCAGAATGTATGCTGTCAGGAGCTGGATTACACGCTAGATAGGAGTGGCGCAAGAGTGCAGAGAAATAGAATGATTAGTAGAATCTTACCACCAGAGGACACAGGAACAGGGACAATTTCAAATCCACAGAGCCATATGCAGGTTCTCTTTGGGTTCTAAAGCGAGTGACCTGACCTTCTAAAGGTGCAGAGCCAGATGTTAGAATGAACTGGACCCAGAATGCCGATGACTCCCTGGACTGTGATCTTTTACAGATGTCAGATGGAATATTTTCACAAGCTAGTTTTCAAATTAAAGAACAGAGGCAAGATTTTTTTGCCACCCCATTGACCTTGAACAGGAAAGCATGTGTGAATGTGTGCTTTGCTTTATGCTTCAGGACAGCGGAGGGTTGATAAAGCTAAAGTGTGTTTCTATGAATTTCTAAAAAAAACAAGGACAGAGACGTTATGCACATGAGAAATTTGAGAAATTATTTAATTAGTTTTCATGGTCATGACCATATTTCCAAACATCTTGTAATATGTACATCATAATTACATTCCTCGTATATGAAATACAATATTCAGATTGATGAGTTTATATCGTATTTGTATCATTCATCATTTAACGAATGTATACATTACTGTGTGAGTAAGGGAACTGGTTTTGTGTTTGTTCAGAAAGCTAAAGTAACAGTGTAGTAAAAGTGTAGTAAAAGACTTCTTGCTTGGTCTTCCACCGTGGCTCCTTTTGCCATCATCAGTTGATCGTGAAGACTGCCGATGCTTCACCTCGGCCCACCGTACAATAACCTCCCGTGTTGGAGCGTGAACTGTACTGCTGGATTTGGTGTTGTGGTGCGATGCACAGCGGGCAGTCGGTGGGTTGTTAACGTCATCACTGTGCTGTGACTCTGCAAGGGAGCAGGCAGGTCACAGTGCAGACGTGCCTGACGGGAGAACAGACACACGCTGTCTGTTTGCTCCAGTCACATGACATCTCACTCCGCTCCAGGGCGACCTGAAGGGCGAAGTTCACACAGTTTTACGCAACAAACTTTGATGCAACAGCACTGGGAAAACGGGGAATAAATGCAAATCCGGCTAATGTTCACTGCGACGTGCAGTCACTCTTTACAAACTAACTGTAATGTTCCCATACCAAATAAAGTTTATAAACCAATTAAAACATTGAATTTACAAGGATACGGCAGCCTTGCTCATATTTTACTTTCAGCACCATCTTTTAAAACGTAAACCTATTCCCCACTTCAGTGCTGCATTGCACGTCTCCCACATGGGCTGCTAACTTACATTTTGAAAACCCATTTGAAGGCCCCTGTAGCTGCACGGCCCCCTTCTGTCCCTGCTGGTCCCAGACACACTCACTCTCAGCAGGCCCTTTGCTGGCTTGTTTTAAAGCTGGCAGGGAGGGAAATTGAGATTAAACAGCCCCCGTCGAGGCTTAATATATTATTTATAATGATCCCCCATGGCATGTGTCGGAAAAGACACGTTCCGATGTGGGCACCCTAGAGTGTCGCCACTCGCCGCCCTGCGCCACAACATTAATTCTTCATTCATCTTCCCCTTTCTGTCAATGCAAAAGGCAGAAGCGGAACAGGCAGGCCCGGTGAGATCGCCCCGGCACCAGTCGAGCACATCGCACGTCTCTGCTGTCTGGAACCCGGTGGCCCCGTCCTCCAGCACCACCCAGTAATAACCCGGGCAAACGTCGGACCGGAGCGGACTCTCCATCTCCGCCGCCCCCACCCACCTTCCCCGGGCCGGCGGTGTGCAGACAGGGTACTAGCAACAGTGACATTTCAGTAGTTAAGGAAGCATGTCTGGCACGAGAAAACAAAATAAGAGGGTTTATTGGAAGACCGAGTCTGTTGTGGGCCGCAGCCAGTAAAAGGAGTCAAGAGGAATGTTTGTCATTTAGTCGTTTATATGGGGAGCCAGTCCCCAATCGCTGTGATGGGTAAATTATACAAGCTCTTTACACTTCCTCGGTGAACGTTTAATAAGTGTGCGCCTTTATCTTTTTCACTTTCGTGGGCTGCCTGCTCTCCTTGCGCGCTAAACGTATGTTTGCTGAACAGAGAACATCTTCATTTGTGCGTATGTGTGTGTGCGTGCATGAGGGCATGTGTGTGTTAGTGGGGGGGGGGGGGGGGTCCCACGGGCAGGGGGTGGGAGAGGTGGGATA
>JABFEA020000098.1:28264593-28275377 GCA_019775915.2 Cyphomyrus plagiostoma | reverse complement strand
TTTGCCGTTACACCTATTCGGTTCGCTGTATTGATCCGCTCCTCCCTGTCTAGGTCATGACTGACTCCGACGTTCCGCCTCCTCTTGGGGGATTTCGTTTCACCTTTATGTGCTCTCGGTGAAGGTTTTGGTGCCTCCCGTCCCCTGCTGAGAAGAACGCGACTTTCTCAGCTGTCTCCAAGACGGAAATCCGGCAATGGTCAGCGACGGAGTTTTCTGGAGGAAGAAGGGATTCCCGTCGCGCACGATCTCTCCCGCTCAGAGGGCATGCAGACTGCCCTTCACCTCCCCGGAGTGCCCGGATCCTAATCTTCCGTACTCGCACTGGCCGCCTTCTCTCCCCCGGTGCCCGCTATTCCTTTGCCGACTGTGCCCTCTTCGCCTCCTGGATTGCTCGCTTCTCCGAAACCCCCCTCCCCCCATATCATGTCTACTCGATATGTTTAAATCGGTTTCCGGGTTGCACGACATGGTTACTCTTTAGATGACTGCTGTTTTTCTGACCTTAAATTCTGGATTGCGTTTTTCCGTCATTGGAATGGCATTTCCTGTTTTTACGCCAAATTTACCGATATGTCCCACTCGCTGTGCTTCTATACGTACGCCGAACCATCTGTCGGCTTCGGCGGATATTATCGAGGTTCTTTATTTTCTAACCTTATTCTCATGGCAGAATACATTCCAGGTATTAAGAACCAAATAGTTGACTTCCTGTTGCGCTTCCATTTTCAGGAATTCCCGACTTTTTCAACTCGTACACCTACTTCAGTCAACCACCAAGTACATTAGATCAGGTCTTTCTGCGTCTACCCTAAAATCTTATGACTCCGCCTGAAGAGCTTTCAGTTCTTTCTGCTGCACCCATACTCCCTTTTTCCTCATCTGTCATTTGCACTTTTCTTACTTTTTGAGCACAAACTCTGTAGTCTGGTGTCAATTCATGATTTGGTGGCAGGTATTCAACCCCACGCCAGATGTACTAACCCTTCCTTACCTAGTCTGTCTTGTAATCCTTCTGTTTCACTCTTACTCGGAGGCTTTAAGAAATCCATGTCTTACCCCTGGTTTCTTGCCTCAAGTCTCTTCTATCCATGGGATCCCTGACACTCATTATTCTGGGCACTCCTTTTCAATTGGAGCGGCATCTGCTGCATCTCATCAGGGAGTTCCGCCATCGATACTGAAACTCCAAGGAGGATGGTCCTAAGCATTTCCATAACGCTTCATCGTATTAGCAACAACTTACCCCTATGGAGACACCAAGCTCTTCTATAACACCCCTGCATTACTATAGCGGCTCCATACTGCTGGCACAGCGCTTGGCATCTCCATAATGCCATCTCATTTCACTAGTGGCTCCCTACCACTCTCGATCATTCTCCATGCAGTCCTACATAAAATCAGAGCCTCCATACTGCTCTCAAGAGGCAAATTTTTTATTTCTATAGTCCTTCAATGGTTAAGGTCAATTTCCACACATTCAATTAGTCAGGATGTCATTATCTAAACATTGTTCCGTTTCCTCCCAGCAGGTCTAGAGCCTCACTTGATAGCCCAAGTAGTACAGTTCTTACTCCTTGCCCTCTTCATACTATTAACTTTCCCGGTTGGCTCCTTCACCTCCTGCCTGGTTGCCCAGCCAGATCTGTCAGCTTCAGAGTCAATGGAACCAACGACCAGGAGACAGGCTTTGCCAAATCACTGCTCACCTAATCTATTTAAATTGCTTCAACAAACACTCATGTCTATCTATTAAGGTCTCCTTGGTTGAACTACCATGGCCACCTCTGGGTTGTGAAGACCATGGCTAGAGGGGTGATTTTCATCTGCATTATGATTATTTTATTATGCTGGTGGGAAAATGTACATTTTAAACAGAATTTTGCAGCTGAGTGGTGGTTTTCGACATCTCAGATGAATCAAGCATTTTTCCATGCATTAAATGTTAGAAGCATACACAAGAAATCAAACTCACCAGTGGCATAAGGAATAACTTTTTGCATTACTCTGTTGATGAGTTGTATTTTGTAAAAAAAAGAAAAACCTAAATGTTATATATTTATTGCAGTGCTAAACGAGGCAACTGTCTTTCTTCTTAAACTGCATATGCTGAAACAATGTCCTGCACCATTTCATTTACCTCTAAAATGTTAATTGTGGGCATATGGAAGAATCAACACTGAGCCCAAAAATCCACAGGCGATCAGGCTCCAGCCCACATGGTAATGCTGACTACAATTTCACAATCACTGCACTTTCCTGCTCAATCTGTTTTTACTTTACTGGGTGATAAAGCAATCACCCAGGGTGATGCTGAATTACCAGCCTTCTGTTGTGCGCTCATGCAGCCAGAAAAAAGCCAAGCCTTGTCAGGTTTTCTCCTGCTCTGATTATACATCTTTAACAAAAAAAAAAACCTTGGGAATTATCGAGTCATCAAGGATTATGTGTGCCTTAGAGGATAACAGCTTTTCATCCCCTGGGAAGGGAGGAGAACACCCGTCTGGGGTGGAGTGTGTAGGAAAGGTCTCACCTCCCGGCTGGGGATGACGCTGCTCTGTCTGCTCACTGCTGCAGCGATCTGACTGCCCTTGGGTCTGGACTGGAAGTAGTCAATGGAGGACTGGTGGGGAATACGTTCCACAGGACCCTCGATACGAATCTGTACAGGAAGCGAGAAATGATGGCAGAAGCACATCACTGCTAGCATACATGTGCATCAATGACACCTCAACCGTGTTTTAGCTATTACTATATTTAGTGTATTTCAATATTGTTTAGGTACTATGGGAATCTTCATTCCCTCCCCTCTTTCTAACTATAAGTTCTTCATGTACATTTATGTCCTTCCATCCATTTATCTATCCATCCACCGCTCTTCAGGGGCAGGTCAGGTCAGGTCACAGGGGCAGCAGTCTAAGCAGGGATGCCCAGACCTCCCTCTCCCCAGCCAGCTCCTCCAGGGGATACCAAGGTGTTCCCAGGCCAACCGAGAGATATAATCTCTCCAGCGTGTCCGATGGCAAACTTCTATGTTATTCCTAACTTCAAGCCATTATGCTGCCAATGATGTTATAATGGAAGTCACAGTTGCAAAATATATTTCATATGAAGACATAATACACATTCACAGAAATTACAGAAGGGTTGTAGTGAATTTAATGTCACAACAAAATGAACTTCTTTTAAACAGAAAAAGAAATGTTTCCAAATTATAATATATTAATATTATGACATTACTTTGTATAATTAGCAGTTTACTTTTATGGGGAAGGAAAAGCATTTACTTAGATCCTAGATGTTAAATGTGTCCAATAACTGCAATAGTTATCTGACAGTATATATGGATGATCTTGCTAAACAAACAGCACTGTTAACTTTTTAAGGAGACTGCAGCATGAACATGTTAGAATTCATTTAACCCACATTCTCCAGCCATTTGTATTACAGCTCTGACACCGTAAACATTAATAGAGCTGCTACAGTAAAATCCCGTTATAGTGGACTCGCTTATAACGGAATATCGTCTATAACGGACGGGGTCTGTCGGTTCCGGCCGTGCACCTTTACGAACATGCAGAAAAATCATCTGATGTAACGGACTCGCATAGAACGGAATTTCGCTTATAACGGACAAGCAATTTGGTCCCCAGGGCCATTTTCAGCTGTAGATTTGTTCGGCTATAACAGCCATGCAAGCTCTGCCTACAAGGCGCGTGGCGTGCCGGCGATATCCAGCGCAGGTACGTAGTCGGGATTATTAATAGTCATGCATCCGGTCAGGTAAAGTTGGATTACTACATGTACAATATAATAATCTATACCACAAGTGTGTCTGCTGGGGTGTGGCATGAGTAAGTGGTGTCTTGTAGATGTGTTCTGGGCAAACAGCAACTCTGGTTATAACGGACTTCGGATATAACAGACTGTTTTGCCAGGTCCCTTAAAGTCCGTTATAATGAGATTGTACTGTACTACAAAAAGTACATGTCTGGCTATACAAAATAATCTTGAATTTATTTACATTTGTTATTTGTTCTCACCTGTCGGTTTAGAGGCTCCCAGTAAAACACAAGGCAGGCGAAAGGATTACTATCCTACAGGATATAAAAAAACAAATGTACAGTTGTGACCCTGTTAATAAATCTGACAGCTTTTTAGTTATATGCCATCCCCCCTTCAGGTTTGCTCCTGAAACAACAACAGAATAAGCAGTCAGGCCTTACAAGAAAAAAGACAAAGTGCATTTATATTTATTTGTATGTAATAATTAAAGGAAAATGCTAAGGTTTGGGAGAATAACTAATTAAATAATTTTATGTGGTTAAAAATAAAGTATTAGAGGTTGATCTCTTGATAACTCTCGATTAATCATGTCACCATTATTCATCTTTACACAAGTAAACAGCAGGTAAAAAACTGCAAGGAGTACCAAGCTGAGCGGAAAACGAAGACACAAAGCTATCAGAAAATACATCCGCTTGTCAAAATTTTCTTCCGTGAAGAAGTTCATTCTTTTTCTTGGAAATGATGATTTGTTAAAATTAGTAGTAATAATTAATTGTCAAATAAATGAACCGATATAATTTTAGGCAAAACTAATTAAATGAATACAGATTCTTTTACTCAGTATGCCGCATAACGTCATGCTTAATGAATATCTGGAGCTATTAGGCAAAAAAGCTTTGAGCATTAGCACCATGTAATGTCAGTCAGGCGGCAACTTTGAGCAGTTCTCCCTGCAGTCTGCGACTCACCAGCTCTGCCCCCTTACGGCTCTCATAGTTGGTGAAGAAGCGGAAGCCCTCGTGGCCATAGCCCTTCAGCAGCACCATGCGGGCAGATGGAATTCCTTCCCTGCAGGGCAATAAACCCTCTAAATTACTTTAGCCTCATGTTTACATACCTTTGCAAATGTAGGTGACAGAGCTGCATTTATGATTTTGGCATTAAAAAATAAATTAAAAAAATTATGGTTAATGATGAATTAACATGGAATCAGTACGTAATGATGGAGGGTGTTTCGTCACAATATTCAATAAATAAATGTAACTCAAACGATTATTTATAAATGTCATTTAAATAATTATTTACATATTTATTTATGGAATATTATCAGAAAACTAAACTGAGTCTCTTGTTAATGAATAGGTCTGTATTAAATAAGAGTGTTCTACTACAGCAGGGCTGTCAAACTCCAGTCCTGGGGGGCCGGAGCCCTACACAGTTTTTGGTTCACCCTCATTTAACACACCTGATTCAACTCCTTGTGCTAATTACCACACAGCTCTTGAGCTGAATCATTTGCAGTGGAACAGGGAAAGAAATAAGCTACACAGGGCTGCGGCCCCCCAGGATTGGAGTTGTGCCCTCTCAAGTAAAGTGCTACCAAAAAAAAAATCATTTTTTAAAATATAACGAGGAGGAAAAAAAATAAGATAAACATGTAGTATAGCTTTTATATGGAAATTAACATAATATTTCTTCTTATTATTATGTTCTCATTGTGGAAATAACATGTACACTGTCATTTTGAGTTTGTGAGAAATAAATACAATACCATGCAAAAGTCTTGGGCAGTCATAGAAAATCATGTTTAAATGATCTTCATGTGGGGCGGCATGGTGGTGCAGTGGTTAGCACTGTTGCCTCACACCTCTGGGACCCGGGTTCTGGTCTCCTCATTGTGTGTGGAGTTTGCATGTTCTCCCTGTGTCGTCATGGGGTTTCCTCCAGGTACTCCGATTTCCCCCCACAGTCCAAAAACATGCTGAGGCTGATTGGAGTTGCCAGAAGGTGTGAATGGTGTGTGAGCGTGCCCTGCAATGGGCTGGCCCCCCATCCAGGGTTGTTCCCTGCCTTGTGCCTGTTGCTTCCGGGACAGGCTCCGGACCCCCCGTGACCCAGTAGGATAAGCGGGTTGGAAAATGGTTGGGTGGATTAGTGATACTCATCTAAGTGAAGATCACATTAATGATTTTATGAAGCTTTGTGTATAATAAACATGTTTTAAATGCTTTTTAAAGATATCTTCAAATCTATACAAATGCAAATGTGATTAAAAAGGAATAGAAACAGGATAAAATAAAATGTTTAGACGCTGCTCACTAGAGAGTTGTGCTATTTTTAGAACAGGTCCGCGGGCGACAAATATGGTCCTTGGGGGCATCCTGGTGCCCGCGGGCACCATGTTGGCGAGCCCTGGACTACGGAAATCACTTTCTATTTGGAAAAATAAAGCACCTGAGTCATGCAGGTATGAGACGTAGGGGCGTGCTTCAACAAATTAGTCTAACTGCCGACGTGCTGAACACTACGTCGTTATTATTGAATTATTTATTTGGTCAAGAGTGGCAACTTAGGCAAGGAGGGTAGTACCAATGATCGAGTGTGCACCCTGCGATGGGGTGCCGCCCCGTCCAGTGCTGGTTCCTACCTTGCGCCGCGCCAGTGTTTTAATTTTATTTAAACTATTACTCCTTTAATCGTCAAATCAATCGGTAAATTATTCGATTATTACTATGAACGATAGTATCAACCCTACTGTAAACTAACAAGATAATCACATGTTGATTAAACAAAATTAAACTGACTGTTGTTGAAATTTCCCTATAGACGCTTTACTGCTCCCTCGCAGTTGTATCCTGATTTTTGAAGTCATTCCTTACTTTGTACATGTGGCCAGACACATGGCATTCGGCTCTCCCACTTCCGGGCACATGGCCGCTTCGTTGAACCAATCGCCAAACTGCTTGATGGGATCCAGGGACGCCAAGTGACCCTCCTCAAAGCACTGCCAAGCAAGGACATCGTTAATCAGTCTCATACCCCAGGACTGATTTGGAGGGAGTCACATCTCTCATCACATTAACACGCGTAAAAATATTTTAAACATAGAATAAGCCTCAGTTAAACACTGCGTTTCTCTGAAGCGCTTCTAATGTACGAAATAGTACAGTTCGTCGTACTCACTTTGATACGGCGCGTTTGAAAACCTAAGACAGCACCTGCGGCTGTTAATATACATGATTTGACTATATTATGAATACATGTCTAAATTTACACGTACGCCTCAGTTTCACTTTTTTGTTAAATTTAAGTGGACACAATATATTCAGACGGTAATAGGAGAAATACGACCTTGATCTTAAGACCTTGAACCAAGCAAGACAGCCATTAAATAATATCGTATCACATCTGTGTTACGTGCTTCAGAGCTAGCATGCATAACTGTATTTCATGTGCCTCCTTTGGAAGACACAGCGAAGATTACAGGTACATTTTATGAATGGTCAACACAGCTCCACAGCCGAATGCAGCAAATAATGCAACGGACACGCATAAGCTAACCTCCTCATCTGCCTTGTATGTCTTTCTCATGTCACTGAGATCCATGCCTGCACTGTCCTGTATCGGTCCTCTCCCGAAACCCGAAGTAGGCGCACTAAAGAACAAGCCCGTTCCAAACGGAAGCTGGATTTCACTCCAGAAATTCGCCGTCCGCTTTATTGATGTGCTCAAATTGCGCATCACGATTGTGCAACGCAGCCATCGTGACATTTTACCTGACGTAAATACGCACATATTTGCGCATGTAAATCCCAGTAGGATCCAAGTATGTTTTTCTTGTTGCTTTGGCGATAGCGCTAGGGTGAAATTCATTAATAAATAAACTACTATTCATAATTTTAAAAATCTACCTTTTGTCTGATAGTTTATGTAATTATATAACAGTACCAACATACCACTAATTTTCAAATGTATGTCTGACACTGGAATGGTATTTGTTTTGTAGCATTAATATCAGACAATTTACGATAAATGTAGTATGACAAATGTAAAACACAATGAAGTGCGATTATTTGGAACTTTGTTGTTATATTTATAGATACAGAGTATATTCTGTGTCTAACTACTGAACTAGGTATTTGTACAATCTACATAAAATCCCTTGCAAATGTGGTTATTACCTATGGCAGGGATGACGCGACAAGTTAATTTGGTTTATGATTGGAACAGAATACCTATACCATGATTGTTTCACATTACTCCTCAGTTTTTATTTTTGTAGTGTCTTAGAACATTATGAGGAATATTTAAGCATCGTCCATGTCAATGTCAGAAGTACGTAGTATAGCAGATATACTACAATTCGATTGGTACACCGATCATAATACTAGGCGATACATAGGAACTGAAAAAACTACAATGTATACGCCTACGTTTATACGTGAAACGACATTTCCGGTCAAAGATGGCGGCGACCTTGTGCTTCACGTTCCTGCCGAAGCAAGGTAAGATACTGCAATTGCAATATGTAGACAGATGATTAGATATAAATAAAATTGTTTAAATGCGTGGAACATTCAAACGTTGTGCTTTAGACGAGCAACGACGCTTTAGAAGTCAGCATAAGTAATAATTAGGCTGGGTGATAACAGTGTGTGATAACGAAATTATATTTCCAATAGGTAAAGGACACATTGGGTTTTCCTGTGTTTAATAATTATATTATTTGCAAATAATCTGAACAAGCGTTGTTCAGCAGACGTTTGTGATTCTTTTTCATTTGCGGCTTTGGCTCAATAGTTGCTCAGCTTTCAAGTGGTATGCTCTGCAATTTAGTAGTTAGTGTAGTAATGTGAAAAGTAAAATTTTACATTTTGCGAGGTTGAAATAAAAACTTGTTGTGTTTGAGTGCTGCTGCACTGTGTAAAGCTAACACATAAATTGTTATATTTATTTCCATGCTTGAATATTCTGTATGACATTGTTGAAAGTTCTGAGGTTATGTTTAATTGTGAAAATGATCAGTTACTGGATTATCTCTAGCAGGATGGCTGCCACTGAGACAGTGTGTTCGCTATGGCTCCAAGGCTGTCACCAGGCACAGGAAGCCAGTACATTTCCTTAAGCAGAAGCTCCTGGCTATTACAGAATACATCCCTCCCAAACCTGAGGAATGTTCCAGGGTGTCCCGTACCAGAGAGACAAAGCAGGCAAGTCAGTAGGTGGTGACTTGTTAAGGTTAACAGAGGCAGAGTGCCACTGAAAGTGTCATTGGTGTTTTGTTATAACCACATTGCTATTTCATATTCTTTGTACCCTCATCATCATTCATTTTTGTTGTAATCTGAATGTCTGATAGTTATATATTGGTTTCCTGCATTTTATACTATTTGTATGTTGCCTTTATTCAAACTGTATTGTATAGACTTAACCAAGAAATACACTTAATTCAAGGAATTACTCAATAAATGTGCATTGAGTTTTCATTGTATTTATACTATTTTTCAGTATAAAATGTTTCATTAAATAGAACTAAAATCAGTATATTGCCATGCACATGCAGTTTGGTCTTATTCAATTTTAAAACAATGTAACTGAACAGAAGACATTTGTTCTAATATTAAGATAAACTTTATTTATCCCAATACAAACACATTGGCTGAAAAGTGAGTTAGTGATAGGCTATGCGAGTGTCCACCAAGGCTACGGATTTGCAGAACACTGAAATTTTTACATTCAACAGATCTTGGCCAAAAACTGATTAAGAAATATCCACTGATGTCCAAAGGTAGTGCGTATAAGTGTGAGTTAGAAAAACTAAATTCTGATATCTCTAGCCTATAATGTTCTTTTGTTTTGGAAATGGTGAAATATATTACCTGTTGATTAGCAAAATTAACTCCGTTTGATGCTTTACTCCATTTTAAAGTGATATCTTTTATCTCCACCTCAGTTCCTTTTTTTTCGATTGCTCTTTACTGCATCTACGTGTTGTTTTTGTGAAATCGCACTACAGTCAAAGGTTGCTGCTGTCTGTATAGGTTTTATTTACTGATTAGTGTTCTATCTTCTCATCTGCTGCACTAGGACAGCAGAATGACTGCCTTCATAAAGAAGGAGGTGCAGGCCACATTCCAGCAGTCTAAGATGATTGTCGTGGTTCAGAACAATGCCACCACTGCTGAGGACATGCTGCAGCTCAGACACCGGCTTCACAAGCATGATGTCAGTGTCAGGTTCTTCCCAAACCAGGTGAGGCTGATTTCCAGCTAGCTTAGGAAGGTGCCTCCTTTGAGATGAAGCTTGTAGCTGTGGTTTCACTGTGTTAAAGGGGCCACAGAGTTGCAAGGCTTTCCTGCCTAGGCCTGCAGTAAGCATCAGATAGACGTGTGTGTTCAGAGATGATTCAAAAGGCACTGGGAGCCCAAAACATACCCCACCTAGCATGGTAAAATTTATTGCCTTTATTTTACTTTATTTTAAATTGAGGATATCGGCAAAGATAACTCAATAAACAACAACAATTCCTTTGTTTTCATTTTACTGTGAAAAACATAATACACAAATAAAGCAGATTTGTCGTTGCGATATACTATGTCAACCACGACCCTCAGCTGCCCCCACCCATCTGGGGGCCTTGCCTGTACTGTCCCTATGCCTCTATGTATATATATTCAGCCAGATGTGCTTGATATGTGGAATGGATTGTGCATTAACACATTTACTTATGATGATCTTGTATGATCCCTGCCTTTTGCCATGCACGCAGGATAGTAGGTATGCTGTATCTTCTGGAGCCCATACTTCAATCCATGGCTTTATTAGCTGTGTTTGCATGCTCCAGATATAAAACAAATCTTTCGAACTGAAAGGTATTCCGCAGGTTTATTTGGTGTGTGGCAGGTGTCCTTTATAGATTTTATGTCAATACGGTAAAATCTCATTATAGTGGACTCGCTTATAACGGAATATCATCTATAACGGACGGGGTCCGC
>JABFEA020000098.1:28237859-28256717 GCA_019775915.2 Cyphomyrus plagiostoma | reverse complement strand
GTTTTGGTGGTAACTTTTTTTTTGTCATGTGGGGCCAACCTTCTTAAATTTTCCACTTTTTTTAAAAAATAATAAAAAAATTTTACCCCCCCCCCCCCCCCAAAAAAAAAAAAACAGGAAAATCAAGCTTTGAATTTGCACGTCAGTCTCAGTTTATTTTTGCTGACTTCTTCCTATCTAATGAAAAACTGGTTTTTCTTTACCCTGTATTGTTCATACCGGCATGAAAAAGGCGTGTCCTTTCAGGATGGTTTACTGTCAGCAACCAATGTACAGTTTAGGATTGTCTAAATAGTATGTTTTTTTTGTCATTTCCTGGCATGCTGCGGCATGTCTTGGTAGGTTCAGGAATATTAAACAACATATCAGTTTCTGTGCCCATCGGATGTTGTGTCCTGACACCACTCCCTCATTCCCTCATTGTGCACTGTCCATGGGACAGTAAATTGTTTGATTCTATAAAAAGAATCTTTGAACCTATTGCAGTGTTTCTTTCTTATACAATAATGAATTGAATATTTATTGTTGTGTTAAAGGCCTCCCAGGGTGTCATCAGCATGCACTAATTTCCCTGTAAGGAAAGAGGGGAGTGAGGCTCCATCAGTAATGAGTGGTCTGGAAAAGCCCCAGTCGGGCTGGAATAAGCCTCCATTGGGCTGGAATAAGCCCACCCACTCCCGGAACAGCAGCACCTCCTCCGCCAAGCACTCCCGCCAAGTAAGCTCTGCCCACACCTCTCTATTGTCTTCTTCTTAAAACATTCCAGAAATTTAAAATCTTAGAAAGGTTCACTGATTTAAATCATCATTACATTTATTAATCATTATTACATTATTACCTGGAATGGAATTCTTTTGCACGCTGAAAATACTCATATCACAAGACGCAAGTTTCACCAGTTTTGTTAAATTTTGTATTTCTCTTTGTATAATATTTTGGTATAAACTTCTCACAGCTTATCTAAGAATTGCTCAAAAATGCTTTGAGAATTTCGACCTATTTCATCCATTCATTGATGTCCCATGACCATCGAGTGCTGGGTCTTGGCGCACTTTACTATGTAAATAAAGTATTTTCTTTACAAATCTGAAAGTAACCTTTGGTTCCTTATTGATACCCCTTTCTAAAGTGGTTAGGAAATGGTTTAGATTTACACAAAACCATTATATACGTAACAATGTAAAAATGTAACTATATTGTATTACAGTAGCATTTGGAACCTTTTGGGCCAATGGATATATATTTTGACTATGAGTTCATCGGAGAGTTTGTGCCTGTCTGCTGGTGCAGGTGGTGCCCATTAGGACACTGTGACCTGGCAGAAAAGTGTAGGTGGGATGGTGGCAATGAGTGACTCTGCCAGAGCAATGAACAGGGGGCATTTTAAAATCTCTTTTAATGTTTTACAACCAGTTCTGATAGTTTCTTACCAGAATACCTCTCTTCAGAATTTTTACTGCCTTTAATAAGTTTAATAACTCATATGTAATGATTAATTTGTATTAATTAATTGATTGATTTTCATGTTCATGTAATTGATTTTCATGTTCAGCTGCATGTTTTTTTAAATTTACTTATGAATTTGGTCCCCATGCATTTTAATATAAATTCCCTCAACTTTAAATTGCCATACTTTTCAAGGGGCAATTTTTGAGGAGGATTTGAGTGCATTCAAGTTTCCTGGTAAAGGAAAAATTTTCCAAGCTACTGGAAGACATTATGGGTCATCTGTGATAAGTGTTTTATGAGAATATAGATTCAAGCTTAAATATGCCTAATTGTGCTGCCTGGATCATTGAGTTTGCCTTTGGTGTGGATCCTGCTTCCAAACAGAAAAATAACTAAATCTGTGACCCCCAAATTGGTAAGGTAAAATGTTCTTCACTGGAGACATGATGCAAATTAGCGTGACAGGATGTTCCACATACCCCGGGTGCTTGCACACTGAACAAAGAAAATAATCCACCGTTATTCAACCCCCCCCTTATAAAATCTTTTTTGTCCGGATTGGTTGCCATATAACATGTTATCCTCCTTTCTCATGACCTTTGCCCTTGTTTATTGCTTCAGAATGTTAAAGACTGGGAGGTGATGGACGACAGTCACACCGAGATGACCTTGGGAGGGGACCATCAACAGGACACCACCATGCCAGATATCTGTGAGGACTTTCTGATGAAGAAGAGGAAGTGGCCCCTCAAGGGCTGGCACAAGGTGAACGGCATGCTGGGAAGGGAGCATGGCGCCACCTAAACCACAAAACATCAAGCTGCTGTTTGCTGTGTGAATACCCATGTAAATGTCTGCCCTTTATTTTCAGAGGTACTTTGTGTTGGACAAAGGAATTCTCCGATACGCCAAAACCAAGCAAGACGTAAGTCAGATTTCCTGCGTCCTTCTTGGTGGAACTAGTTCTGCAGGTCTGATTCCTAATCATATGTCTTCTTAATTTTGATTCTTTTAACCAGATTGCAAAGGGGAAACTGCATGGTTCTTTAGATGTTAGTCTAGCAGTTATGTCAATCAACAAGAAATCAGAACGCATAGACTTGGATGCTGGGCACAGTCTGTATCACATAAAGGTACTGTCTTTTTTGTTGGTATTTTAATATTGCATTTGTCTTCTTTTGAAATGATTAATCTATGAAATATAAGAGTTATGTTCATGTCTTCGCCTGCCAAAAAATAGCTAGTCAGCAGAAACCATTACAATATTTGTTGCTACATGACCAAGTCCAGTAGAAATTTGTGTAGAGACACCTTACTACAGTCGGAGACTCCATGGTAACAGACAATTAACAATTAGGGCGTGGAACAGGCAGTGAATAAATACAAGACAGAAAGTGGTTTAAATGCAAAGTAGGTGATAAATACGATGGTTTGTACAAAAATGAATACCTAGTTAAGTTTTTAGTTTCTGACACATAAGACGTGCTTCTACTAATATTACTAAAATATATAGAAATGGACAGGAAGAAATTTTTCTTATAGAACTGACCAGTGGATGATTGAGTTGATATTCATCAAAACCAAACTAATTACTGTAAAAACATGTCAGTAAAAACACAGTAAAACCATGATTGTAAAAGTCCAGAAAGCATAGTGGTTAAAAGGGGTCCAGCGCTTGCCTAACCATCGGTGGGTGTTCTGGTTAGCTACAGCTGGCTGTGCTTTTAATTGGTTGCTTTTCTCATGCAGGCGAAGAACTCAGATATGTTCGACATCTGGGTGAAGGAGCTGTGTGCCCATCGCATGCACAAAAAGTGTGAGGCTGTGCATGCACACAATGGCCTCCTGCAGGCCCTGTCCCAGGGTGGCAACGTGCTGCCCAGCATGCTGCCTGGCGTGGCCAGCTTGGCACACAGGAACCAGGGCATAGCGGAGATGGTGAGCTTTTCACAAAGCTTCATGACGTCTTTCCCAATCTGAATGCTAAATGAAAATAAAGTCATTTCTTATTTTGACATAACTCATTGACGTAATTAGTCTTAATGAAATTGCATCTTCACAATGTTTACCTGGTGTGGTCAAGTTCAGAGACATGATCCCAAAATATCATGGGCTTTAGAAATCCCACATGTAACGCGTTGTCGCACGGAGCAGGGGTGCCAGAAAGGGGGCAAAATTAGGATGATTCAAAAAACTTTGGAACATGATTGGATTGGTCTGGGTTGGGGGCCCAATATGATATGATTTCTTTGGGCCCAAAATCACTAGCAGCACCCCTGAGAATTCTCAGCTGCCTTTGGTGTTACGTGCTGTTGATGTTAATGTAAATGACCTATTCAGTAGATCGAATAGCAAATCATGGCTGTTGGACCTCTAACATAGACCAGTGCTTTTCAAACTTGTCCTCTGGGACCCCTAAACAGTCCACAGTTTGCTTACTCCCAGCTCCCAGCAGGGAGTAAAAATGTGGACTCTATGGCAGGGAGCTGGGAGGGAGCAAAAATGTGTACTGTCTGGCAGGGAGCTGGGAGGGAGCAAAATTGTGTGCTGTCTGGCGGGGAGCTGTGAGGGAGCAAAAATGTGTACTGTCTGGCAGGGAGCTGGGAGGGAGCAAAATTGTGTACTGTTTGGCAGGGAGCTGGGAAGGAGCAAAATTGTGTTCTGTCTGGCAGGGAGCTGGGAGGGAGCAAAAATGTATGCTGTCTGGCGGGGAGCTGGGAGGGAGAAAAAATGTGTACTGTCTGGTAGGGAGCTGGGAGGGAGCAAAAATGTGCGCTGTCTGGCAGGGTGCTGGGAGGGAGCAAAAACCCGGAGTGAACAGCCTCTTTCCTTTGTCTGACACTGGGTCACAGGCTTCCTACGCACCCTACTATGGTAACACAGCACATCATCAGAATGAAACGCCCCCCAGGGTGGAGGAACCGCCCACCCTACCCCCGGGGGTGAACGGCAAGGTCTCTACCTGGCTGCATGAGAGCCAGCAAGGCAACAGCTGCTACCAAGGTACATGGGTAATGGGTCACTCATTTGAACAAATGGATAGTGATGGTCAAGATACCTTTGAAAGTCTGTTATTCTCATTAGTGGAGCCCTGCATCTCCCGAAAGTCAAGGTAGCGCTTTGCATTGTATTGCTGCCCGTGGCATGTGGGCGCTTGCAGCACTACGCCCTGTGGCAGCCGGTGTGGTGGAAGTGACAAGCCCACTCATAACCTCTGTGCCGGTCCGCAGAACTGAGCCGCTGCCAGGCGGACCTGAATGAACTGGGCCAGCTGGTGCAGAAGCTGTTGTTGATGGAAGGAAGCAAGCCGGTTTCCAATGCAGACCTACAGCGATTTATAAGCATTCAGGTGCGGCGCCCTTTTGAGGCACATTCTGAGTAACCCAGAGTACGAGCAGCAAAGGCTTATGGGTCTTTGAATAAATAAGACAGACATGCACAAGTGAAGTTGCCTTTCGAAAAGCTGTTGACTCCTTGGAGAGTCTCTGCACCCTGCCCAACAGGGCGGCCTTGTAATTTTACTTTTAAGGGAGTTTTGATGTTACTGATAGCTATGTCTTTCTAGAATCTGTCTCTAGAGAAGCCGAAGAAGAAACCTGGGAGGATATGGGGCCATTCTCGCACCCTGTCCCAGGTAATGATCCTCCGGACGGGGGTGGGAAGGGGTGTTAGGTTATTGTGCTGGGCAGTAATCCCACAGTGATTAGCCTGCAGTTAGTGTGCACTGTCCTTCACATTCACTTGGAAGCAAAGTCTTTATAGCATACACGTCTGTTTGAGCATCACCTTGAAATCGTGAGTTTCTAACTGTGATGTAGCATTCAGTATTTATAATTTTTTTTTAACTTGCAGCCTTTTCGTGTGATCAACAAGTCGGTGAGTGAACCAAAATATGTTTAAACATATGTTAAAATATGCATGCCATATACAGTGAATGTGTTGTGGTTCTACAATGATCAAACACATATGTTCCACCCCATGTCAGCTGTCCTCCAGCCACTCTGCCAGCCATCTGGGAGCCTCAGCCCCATCCATCCCAGAGATTGTGGGTTCCCAGGTGACCCCATTAAGCAGCGCTTCCCCTGAAGGCAAGAAGATCCAGCAGGATATCTGCAACGTGTCCCAGAGGGGTGAGCCATGTCAAGTAGCTCATGTGTTTAGTAGGAGCTGTGGTCCTAGAAGGACCGCTTTGTGTATGTGTCCCTTTGTGTAGTTAGCAGGAGGATATGTAGGGGGTATGTAAGGGATATGTAGGGGATATGTATGGGATATGTAGGGGATATATAGGGGATATGTAGGGGATATGAAACCCATCCCGCATCCATTTTTACTGACCCTTCCACTTCAGTGTGCAGTCTGGGTCTGTAAGCCAATGATCGCTGTCAGGGGCCTCCAACTCCGGTCCTGGAGAGCTACTATCCAGTAGGTTTTCTTTCCTACCTGCCTCTTGATGAGCCACATCTGTTCTCAGATTAGATTACAAGAACAGGTGTGGCTCATCAAAAGCCAGGTAGGATAGAAAACCTATTGGAGAGTAGCTTCCTGGACTGGAGTTGGAGACCCCTGCTTTGGACAAATCTGCTCTTTAGATAGTTGCACTGGCTGTCGGTAGAAGAGAGAGCATAAGCCTTATTGGTGTTGATGTTTCTGTGATCAGTGCCAGTTTTGGGCCTCCATGTATCTGACCTTCCTTTGGCTTTGATCTCCCGAAGTTCACGTGTCCCTGAAGGCCGTGCATGAAGCTCTGGCTCAGGACTGGCAGAGGCTGCAGGAGGCCTGGGCTGCTCCTGACCTCCACCAGTCTACCACCCAGCAGCTGGCGACCCTTTGCACCACCCTATCGGAGGTAAGCTTTGGAAATGCCGGTCCCACGGCCATCTGCGTTCACATCATGCCCATCTGCTATGAGTCACAAAGTCTTCCGGCGCAGCGACTGTGTCTGTTTCTACTGACCGGACAGGTTGAGCACGTGGTCATCTGTCAGCTGACCCCTGCTAACAGAGATGGGGGTGGGAATGAGTCACATAATGCATGCTATGTAAAGATGTGGTGATGCACCTACTTTAGGATTGTGTAGGTTGGAGAATCTGACTTGCTATGGGCCTTCCCCTTTCTGTATTCTGAATATTTATGTAAATCTGTCACTTGCTGCCTCCACCTCCAGTAGCATTTCCCTGTCTTTTTTTTTACAGGTTTTCCTAACAGCTATTGGAATTATTGCCCTAATTACTACCCATTGACGTGTGTTTGTGTGTATAGCTGGAGATGCAGTCCCGTTTGACGAAAGTCCACTCCCTGTCCGTATCTTCAGACTCAACGGAGGACTCCTTCTGCACTGTCCGGCCAGATAAGGTGCATTCCTCCTCCTTATACTCTTCTATTTTTCTTTTATGGGTATCTCATAACTCCAGATTTATGAAAAGCTTCTTTAGCCGACCACCCTCCTGACCTTATCATTGCCTTTCTCTTCATCTGCATTCTACAGCCTGTGTCATCAGCGTCTAGCCAGGTGGGCGTTCAGCGCACTCCTTCACTGGCGTCCACCTACTATGATGCCAGTGATGTTCTGCAGGACAGGCCGTACCCTGAGAATGAGGCGTCTGACGAGTCTGGTCTGAGTGATGGTGCCTCCACCATCTCTGATCTGGATGACGACCGCGGTGAGGCCACACCTGTCTCCATTCATTGGCCAGAGTCACATTTATTTCAGGACGCTTAGAAATTAATGTGTAACTGTTCCTACAAAATTAGCTGCAACTGACACATATTGACACACATCTTCCTCTTCGGCTTTGTACTGCAGTCTTACAAGGGAATGTTTTTTGTTGGCCATCTAAAAATATTTAATTTTGAAAAGGCATCTTACAGAAGTTGCCATGGCGACAAAGGGATCTGGTCACACCCAAACTGAAATATCCATTTACAATTTATACATGCTTCCTGGGATTTGAATTCATGACCTTCATTTTTTAGTTGTAGGAGCCATATATGTAGCATGTATCTAAGAAATGTGTATAAAGTGCCTGAAACACCCTGCTCTAAATCCTTCTTTGATGTGTTTTTGGTTTTTGAGTGTATCGGCAGTGAAATGACATGCCATCCATTTCCATCTGATTCTAGCTCATTTTACCCCGGTGGTGGGCACACTGGGGTACCGTGCCAGCGTGGCCCACGCCCCGGATCTGCTGCGGCCTGTCACTAAAGACACGGGCCACCGCACTGTCCTGCCTGCCCCCTGCCCTGACAATAGTCACATTGGCCTGATAACCATCCTCTACAACAACATTGGGAAGGACCTTTCCCGGGTGTCCATGCCAGCCGCCCTCAACGAGCCCCTGTGTCTGCTGCAGAGGCTGTGTGAGGAACTAGAGTACTCTGAGCTTCTGGACATTGCCAACAACACCCAGGACCCCTATCAGAGGATGGTAACTCCCCTAAGCGTCCTCCTGCCTCTCTGCTTTTTGTCTCCTCTGTCTACTCAAGCTACAGAAATGTCTAGAACTGCATTCTTTTCTTATTCTTAGTGATGTTCTACTGATCACCTTCATCGATTTTTGGATCTAATTTCTTGATCTTTTTATCCCAATTTTTAAGCCCAAAGCTATCAAAATATTTGCTTTGGCAATATGCAATATTCTAAAAGTATTTGTCAAATACATAGATACATATTCCATACAGGTTTATATTACATCCATCCATCCATCCATCCATCCATCCATTCATCCATTTTGTATAAATATAGTTTCAACTGAAATATCTTTATTCTTTTCCCTCACAGGTATATATTGCAGCTTTTGCCATTTCTGGCTATGCCACTGCTCGCTATCGCAACAGGTATAAACCGTTCAACCCCGTCCTCGGAGAGACCTTTGAGTGCGAACGGGAGGACAAGGGCTTCCGATATGTCAGCGAACAGGTTAGGACCGAGTGGGAAAAAAATGCTCGTCTGAACAGACGCATGACAACCAGAGGTTGGATGATAGAAAGGGCTGATTTTATTGGCGCCCTTGGGATGCGTAGGAGAGTCAACCTGTGCTACATGCAAGCAGCCATTTAGTTCTTAGCTTAAAAGGGCAAAAGAGCTACCGCTCTGTCTCCTTAATGCACAGTGGACTTGCTTTATGCTCTTAAATAATTAGTTTCCATTGAGTAGAGGGGCTTGACCCCCCCCCCCCAAAACATCCATGTCCCCCCTGTGTCAGACATTATCACTGTTATGTTAGTCGGTTAGTAGGATGCTCAACACAGAACTGCAGTACAGGAGACAATGGCTCAGGAAGCAGGTGCTGATGCTTTAGAATTGATGCAGAAATGATAGCTTTGGAAATGTACTTCTAAAATGCAGAAATTATATGAATTTCTGTCAAATGTGAGGTATGCAAAGATAACAAAGGCAGATGTTCTACACTCTGGTCACATTTTTACTGATGTTAAATGTGTAACACTACTGTAGTAGTGCAATAAGCCATGGCTTTTGGTCAATGGAAGCTAATCAATTATTAGCACTTAGTTCAGTGCTTCCCAATCCAGTCCTCAGGGCCCACAGACAGTCCACATTTTTGTTTCCTCCCAGCTGATAGATAGTTGTGGATTATCTGGCAAGGAGCTCAGAGCGAGTAAAAACATACGCTGTCTGGGGGTCCCTGAGGACCGGATTGGGAAACACTGATTTAGTTGGTTGAGACAGCTAAACAACCCCCACTCATGGTTATTTCGGTAATTTCGGTGAAATGGGATTTGGTTTTGTGTAACATTTCACTTGCCTGTAGGTCTCCCACCACCCACCTGTCTCTGCCTGCCATGCTGAATCTAAAAACTTCTCCTTCTGGCAAGGTAAACCTGAAGTATACTGTCACCATTGTGTACATCTACATATCTGGTTGCATTTACAATTGCACAATTCTTAAGTTATGTTAAACAATGCGATACATCTGAGTTTTCATTTGCAGTAAAGATATTTGTAGATTAATGACATTTAATGCATCATTTGCTGCTTTATAACAGACCAACGGTGGAAAAACAAGTTCTGGGGCAAATCCCTGGAGATCATGCCAGCAGGAATGGTGAACGTCACTCTTCCAAGGTCAGTTCTATGTCTTTGGCCAAATGCCCACAGGCCATTGTCTCATAGCTGATTTGATTGGACGAAGGTATATCTGACTGCCCTGGGCCTTCCTGCAGGTTTGGTGATCACTATGAGTGGAACAAGGTGGTCACCTGCATCCACAAAGTCTTGAGTCAGCAGCGGTTCTTGGAGCATTATGGTGAAGTGACTCTCCGCAACCTCAAGAGCGACATCTGCACCTGCAAGATTACTTTTGTCAAGGTAATCCCTGGCAGGCCCAAAATGTCTCAGTAATTAATAATGATGTGATGAATGGTTAAGATGGAACTAGTGGCACTGAAAACCACAAATCCTTGGATTTGAAAATTGCTGCCTTAAGCTGTCCGTGAATATAAATCATGTATGATGTGTTAAAGCAAATTACTCAGATGCGTTGTTAGTTTATAACATGTGTCCACAGTTGTTTTGGAAATCTCAATACGGAAACATTTAACGCGGTGGGCAAGACCAGTGTGACTGACGACCACAATATGTTGTACTCTTCCTGTCCTTGTAGGCCCGTTACTGGGGATCAGATACAAATATGAACGAGGTGCAGGGTGTGGTTCTCGATCAGTCTGGCACTGTTGTCCACCGTTTTGGAGGGTACTGGCATGAGGGTATCTACTGTGACACTCTGCCTACCCCTCAGTGCATCTGGAAGCCAAGTGAGTATCAATCAACTTTAAAGGGAATGTTTAACAGGACACTTTTGCTTTTATTATAAAGGACCATGTGTGTACATACCTCAGCATAAACTTTGTTTTTAATAATGTAAACATACATCACTATGCAAAGGTTTTAGGCAGTCAAAGAAAAACCCTCACCAGATTATTTAAGATGCTTAAATTTCACCACCAGCTTAATCAATTAATTTATTGAAAGGCTGAGGTGCCCCTGAGGAGAGGTTTTGGAACCAAAATGGTGTTCATTTAGCCATCCAGCAATCAACAAATATAAGTTACTTTATGGTGAACAGAAATTCATATATTTTGATGTGTTACTTCACACATTCACAATATTCTAATGTTAAGTCGTACTTTGAGCCAGTACCCAGGTACTACCCAACCTACTACCCAGATAAGTATCTTAAAAATGTTGTTTGACTGCTTAAAACCTTTGTGCGCTACTGTATTTCAGCTTAATCAAAGGCAGAATGTGGTTATAACATATTTAATTATTTCTCTGTTAGAGTTTAGTCAAAGCTTATGTAAAATTACTGTCGTTCTGTAGACACTCACAGATGCCCATGATGCTGACCAAGGCACTCCTGTCTTACCCGTAACCTGTATTCATGACTTCCTGCAGACCCTCAACCAGAAGACCACGTCCTGTACTATGGGTTCTCCAGTTTTGCCATGAGACTAAATGAGCTGACCCCTGATTTAAACTCTTGGCTCCCCCCAACTGACACCCGTCTGCGACCTGACCAGAGGTGAGTAGCACAGCTCAGAGCAGAACATGGAATTTTTTGACCAAGGTTTTGTTTCAACCAGCCAGTTGAGTACTCTGTGACTTTTTATACTCAACTGGTTGGTTGAAACCAAACTTTGCTCAAGATTTGTATTTTCCGGACCTGAATTTTCCACGTCTGCCTGTAATGGATTACATTTGCGAGTAACTTCACCAACACTGTCCACAAACTACAGAACCTCAACATCCGCTGCACTCAGAGTAGTCTGAATGTCTGGATCTTATTTGAAATGTCTGGATCTTTTTTGAAAGATCGGTTCTAACAGTCCTAATAAGTTGTTTGTTATACACTCCCAAAGACATGCAGTATTTAACTCAATCTAGCTGGATTTGACAATATTTTTTAAGATTTCATATGTGGATAACAGTAGTTGATTTTTTTAGCTTATTTGAGCACAGGAACTTAAGGGAAGCATGTATGTAACAATGTTAGCTGTTGATGCATCTAAAGCAGCATGTCTCTGTTTTGCCATTAGCTAAACAATTTCCCATTTTTTCTTTTTAGGTTGTTAGAGGAAGGGAAGGTAAATGAAGCAGACAAGCTGAAGGACAAGATAGAGGAGAAACAGAGGGAGCAGCGGAAGATCCTTGCCAAGAAGGGAGAGGAGCATATACCTCGCTTTTTCAAGTTGGTCTATCCTTTGTTTGTTATATTTGTGCATGTTTTTCACACTTACATTGATGTTATGAGAGGTGCATATGTGAGGGGCTACTCAGAATTACATGGCATGTGGTTTGTGTCTTCAGGAAATCCCTAGATGCTGCAGGCCGGGAGGTGTGGTTGACCAACGGAACCTACTGGGAAATCCGAGAGAATCCGGGATTTTCTCACACAAAAAATCCTGACCTCTGGATAGCCCTTTAGATGGGACTGTTGCCATAGAAAAAAATAGACATTTCTTTCACATATGAAAAGGCTTTAATTTTTCCAACGAGCACATTTCCGCCTGTAAGCTGATAGAGATGCAGACGTGCTTCATCATGAAATACAGTTTGCCTTGGAGTGTCCAACGGGCAGGTTCATTCATCTTCTCTTTTATTCCTCTCCTTCACTTTGAATTCTCCTTGGGGCCATGGTGACCTTCTCTTCCTCCCTGTCTTATCCCCCGACAGCTAAGCTGAGCTGGAAACTATTGTATGCAAACATGAGAGAAAATGTTGCTTCCTAGCAATTTTTAAATTTATTTTTATTTTTCGAAAGAAAATCATGTTATGGACGCTACCATGATTTTATTAAAGACCAAATCTTTTATAATCTTTTTATGGAGCCTTTAAGTATACTCTTATGAATGTAAACCATTGTGTTAGTTTTATAACTGCTGAGATTAATTGGATGTGTGGAAAATGTCTGCTATATTCATAGTTCTGTGTATACAGTTGGAAAACACGGAATGATAATTGATCTCATACGATATGCACTATTAGTGGTGAGTCGTATTTTTTATTGATGGGTCCTCATATATGTAAGGGCCTTATATTCAACTGTATCTGAGATTTTTTTTTTACATATTAACTTGCACATTTGTTGTACTTATCTATACATTAGTAGTGAGATTGAATTGGGTATTGGAGCTGCAGACTCTAGACAAGCAATGTTAGATAACAGAAACATTGAATTGCAGTGTCAAATGAGCAGAATTAGCTTATATAATTGTAAATACATATCACAATAAAAACTGTAGTAATACCGAGCTGTGGGAATGTCTTTACATTTCAGTTCCCAGAGAGGTCATGGGGTCTTCAGTTAAATAAAGCTATATGTTTTGCTCATAAAGGGCATACAGAAAAGTATAGCTTTGTATAGTATATAAGCTATGGTATAGTTTTACTTTAGAGTTTTACTTTATGACTTCAGTATAGTGTGCACAAAATTGTCAGATCATATTTTCCAAGAAATAACTAGACAATTATTGAAGGGAAAACACTGCATGAATTAAAGCAAGACTGACTGATTGAGAAGACCAAAGTTCTGGATATTTATCTGGTGGTGGTTATGACTGTTCAGAAGTTCCAGCAATTATTATATGTAGAGACTGGAACATTGCTGTAATTTTCCATATATTTTTGGGGATGTTTACAATATACCATTCATCATTTGTGGGTTGCATGATGGTTGTTATACAATTGGACATTGAAAGGAACAAGTTTAACACCATGTTTCAAGATGTGCCTAGTCTGGGTACAATGCCACTACATATTATTATGAATACCTAGCATGAAACTTAAAAAGAAAAAAATCATTACTGAATAGTTTACCTACATAATCAAAGTATGTGAGATCAGCAAATTCTTATAGGTGCAAAAAAGATATGATCGATGCTAACTTTAGCTATCGGCATTCTTATATTTTGTTATCTGCATGTCAAAAATAAAAGAGCATATGTAATAAGTGTATTTTTTTTCATGAAAACGCCTTCCATTAGAGAGTTACACAATTTCCTGGTATTTAAACATTTATTCTGAATAAAAAAAGAAAATCATTACAATACACCAGGTAAAGTCAGCTTTGAATAAATAAATGTTTTTCCTCATTGACAAATTGTCAGATAGAGCTAATTTTTCATTATGAGAACATACTGTATTTAAATTCCTCATATTTACATGTATTATACTGTGGTCACTAATATCTGAAACGCTTTCTCCATAAGCTTCAAAAAGACATTTTATCCAAAAACAATTCTAAGGTGTATCCATAGAATGGATAACAGGTTTATAATTCCATAAACAGATAGTGCAGACGGAACATGAGAAGAAAAATATCATAAATCCGGTCTTCTCTGGAATCCCAAGACTTCTTAGCATGACCACTTTAGTTAATTTGTAAAAATCAACGACTGTTATCCACATATGAAATCTTAAAAAATATTGTCAAATCCAGCTAGATTGAGTAAAATACTGCATGTCTTTGGGAGTGTAAAACAAACAACTTATTAGGACTGTTAGAACCCATCTTTCAAAAAAAAAAAACATTATGGGTCTTCCTAAGCAGAGACAATATGACATGACTTCTCATTTTACCGTCCATTCAACCATCCAATAGTACCAGGTCTGGAGCCTATCCCAGACAGGACAAGGCACAAGGCAGGGGACACCCCGGATGGGATGCCAGTCCGTCACAAAGAACACACAGTACAGGCAATAGAGTCACCTTTCTTTGGAATTCAGGAGTGCTTACCAGGGGAATAACTCATAACGGGCGCAGTGAGGGAAAGATTTGAACCCCAAACCTTAGAGTCGCGACACTACATGGCTGCCCACAAATACATCATCGTTTTAGCCAAATACAGTGCTTGAACATTTTGCCAGTGTATGTCAATTTTTGTTATAAAATTTCGTTTCAAAGTCCAACACAAAAAGTATATATATTTAAAATTTTATTTATTTAGCAGCTGTTATCCAAAGCAATGTACAATTTTACGGAAAAAGAAGGTCAGACAATCCCCGAAGCAGCAGGGGGTTAAGGGACCATCTGTGAGATCACTCCGTCAACCCTGGTATCTGAACTGGTGCCATCAATGGCATATCAATGACAGATTTTACTTTAATTCCACATGAAAATTCTGATATAGTTTTAGCTATTATATAAGTTGTAATAATGGGAGAAACAGGACTATCACCAGCTATCTATTACTCACCGTTCTAGCTTTTTGCCATTAAACAGGCCGCCCATGGCAATCTCACCTATTGCAGCTTTTGTATTTACCATTTTTTTGTGCATAGAGAATTTGTTTTTAGAAGAGGATTTGTAATTTATTTATTCATTATGTCAGTTTCTAACTGAACCTTGTGTTATTCCAAATGCAACTATTATGACCTATTTCCAGTAATCAACAATGACTTGCAAAATTGTCCAAGGCACTTGTTCGTAACACTAGATGGCAACAAAGCACAACAAATGCACAGAGCAAAAAAGTCCCAGGTTTATAATTCCAGTTTCCCTCCCTTAAGGACAAACTTGAAAATAATACTGAAATGATCACAGTGGCAGAAGGGCTTAAATTTACACTGACACAACAAGTCTAATATGTTATTTACAAAGTTTCCAGGATGTCAGAACAACTTTTAGAGAGATAAGGCAAATTTTCCAATATGGGGCAATTCGATTAATCAGTGCATTTACTGGGAAAACAGACATTGATTCTACTATTTGGACTACAAACAAAAGAAATTTTCAACAGATTTATTTTACATGAATCTATGTTCGAGATTAATGAGTCATTGTTCTGACGCACAAGCAAGTTATGTAATATTCCTGGGGTCTTGTACAGCACACCATCTCATCATTCTCTGCGATTGTCTCTATTTGAGAACCAAGGTTGTCTCCTTAAGCAACTCTGCCCAGTATCCTTCTGTGAAAGACTGTCTTTGAGCTAAGCTGCCTAAATCTAAGCTGCAGGCACAGATGCCCTTAGTTTAATGTCTCTGTGCTCCGCTCATGATCTGGCTGGCAAAACTCACTGTACTGTCACTGTACTGACAACATCATGTCCGCAAATGACTGGCTCATTTTAACATACATTTTCTTGCCAACATTTTAAATCTTATCTTTTAAGACTGAAGAACAATTTACTGGACAACACTCCACTTTCTAACGCAGACTTTCTGTGGGGAGTCCTATACTGATCTCCATTTGTCATGAACTAGCCCCTGCTTCCTAACTTTGGCAGTCTCTGAATGTATCCTAAGCAAATGGAATATGTATTTGGGGGATTGTTGCTGCACTCTTTCTTAATTGTTAGCTACTAGAATGTTGGGATTTTTTTTTTCAAGTGAAAGGGTAAGTTGCTATTTACTAGCTAGACTGAAAGTATGAAGTTCCAATAAAAAGAAATCATTACAATAAAACCAGAATATTTATTTTGAATAAGAATGAATTAAAAGGCAGCATACACTATAGCAGAGGTGGAAAGTTCAGGTCCAGAAAGTACAAATCCAGACCAAGGTTTTGTTTCAACCAACCAGCAGAGTTCCTTGTGACTGTGACTCTTTATATGTTATTGGTTGGTTGAAACAAAACCTTGGTCTGGATTTGTGCTTTCTGGACCTGAACGTTTTCATCCCTGCACTATAATACTAAGACCATCATCTCTGTCTTTGCTATACTACTTCCAGTGTGTCTGAACATCTCATCATTCCTCAGTCTGCAGTAAATGCTACTGTGGTGATGTCATGGGTCATTCAAGTGTAAAGTAGGCAGTACTACAACCGAAACACCTACGATGTGACTTTCGCACATCTGTCAAGGTCCATATAACATGCTTCACTTTATTTCTGAGTCCTTCTCATTGGACAGTATCAGCATGGCCCTCAGTGCCCCTCCAGAGCCTCAGTTCTTGTGTATGTGAGTGTGAGAGGGAGCACATGTTCTTTTCATAAAAGGCAGAGTTCACTGGAGGACACACAGAGGATGGGATCAAGAGCTTTGCATCTGCAGCCCACATGCTATCTAATTACATATGATAACTGCAGCTTCGGCAGGGGCACTAAGACCTGTGGCCTGTACTATGAAGCGGGGTTTCTGGCTTATCGGGGTAACTTGTCGGATTTAAGGTACCACAGTTTACATGGACTTCATATTCGTTCACTTATATTTCACCCAGACTCCCTTAAATCTAACAAGTTACCCCGATAAGCCAGAAACCCCGCTTCGTAGTACAGGCCACTGTTCCAGAAGCAGGGGATAACAACCCTAGTGCAGGGATGGAAAGTTCTTCCCACTTCTGCTGTGGGGAGAACATCAGAACCTGTGAAGGTGAAATATTTGCAGGTTTGTATCATGTCTCATTTTGTAGAGCCACTGTTTGCACTGGAAGAGACTCTTCAGTTTGATCACTGATACTCTAAACAAGGTGTCTAAAACATCTACCCTTCACATAGATTACACTGAGGAGCTTTATTGCCTTAAACATTTTGCTTCTATAACTTTCTGTGTGTGATGCAGTAATATGGAGTATATATGGAGGGATTTTACAGAGATGTAATAATTAGCTAAATACAAAACTTTGTAATCCATTTTACTAATGTCTCTGGAGGTACTGGATGGTAGGGTTTTATTCTAGAAGACAAAAAAAACTGGACAAAATCGTGACACTTGTGTTTTACTAATGGTCTTTTAAGAGATGATCTTCTAACGTTGTGTTCTGTACCTCTCCTGCTTTGCCAGTTCTGTGTTTTACCACCATGTGGTGCTGTTGGACACTGAAAATAAACACAGTATTAGAAGCTAAATCAAGGATGAGTTTATCAGGGACATACTCATTCTAGAATCAGTTATCTCCTAGGCCCAAACCTGTACAACACTACAAGGTCAGGCAATGGTCCCAGTTGCATGCATGGACCTGGGTAACTGAGAAACAATGCTTAGGGTACAGAACTGGTAAAACAGTCTGCTAATGGTCATCAGTGCTGAACTCAAAAACCACTTCATTTGCATGTTCATAGGGCAGCAACATATACTTGCATCACCAAGGCCTTTTTGTTTTCAAAGACCCCTGCCCCGATTTTAAGCCATTCTCCCTGAAAACAATTATATTTAAAGGTACCTATTGAGCATATCTCACTGTGCAACAATTATTTCTATGTTATTTATTTTAGGAAAATGATCCAGCGTGAGAACCTGAATGAACAGACTGACTGAGGTATCTTGACTAGTCTAGCTTATGTGTAATGCACTCCTGGTCTGGCTTTGATGTTGCTTTCATGGTAGCAACATAAGGAAATACCCTCAAAGCAGGAACAGTTCCTTCTCAGGTCGGCTCCAATGCAGGATTTACTACAGAAACCCTCCAGCCTTGCACCCTTCCACAGTCATCTCATCTCAAGTCTCTTTACCTTCACACAACCTTCTAGGAAAAGCTACTGTTGGGTTGAATGGATGCGTATGCAAGTGGGTAACGAATGATGTTTTTTTTTGGCCTGGGGTGTGGATCGTTTTTTTTCAGTTGTTGTAGAAGCCATAGTAGCCGGCATCGCTGCTGTTGTCCTTCTCGTTGGACTCGGTGTTGCGGTTGGGGGGGGGGCTCTCAGTGCTGGAGGCATAGGGTGACACCCTCCGCTTCTTGCTCTCCATGCTCTCGTAGAGGCCCGAGTCGGCTGAGTCCACCGACTTGACAGAGGCGGGCTCTAGCCAGGCGTCATCTCCCGGCTCCTTAGGTTTGTCCTGCAGCAAAGGTGGGGGCAGCGGTGGCTCAAGGAGAGACGGGGTATGCAGCCGGTGATCAGTGGAGGACGACGGCATGGGACAATACCAACCGAGGCCTGGAGTGGGCTTACTGGGCAGGGAGTGGTTCAGGTACTGAGGTGAGGGTCGGCTGGTATTCCAGACCCCAGGAGTGGCCGTGCTGATGCTGCCAGAGGTGAAGGGGTGGTCCGGATAGTACCCCAGATGAGAGTGCGCTGGCCCCTGGAGGGAGAAGGGTTTGTAGAAGCCACTACCAGAGTAGTCTCCTTCGTAAGAGTTGAAGTCCAGCCGGCTGGAGCCCGTCCCCTGCTGGCTGGGGAGATACCAGTGACTATGGGGGCCGTTACTGGCATCCTTGGGTTGCTGGCCTATGGTGACCCGCTCTCTGTTAAAGAAGCGACTCTGGGGCAGGGCACCCATGTACTGGTCGGGAAGGTAGGGCTGGTGGTAACAGCTGCCAGGGACAAGCTGCTGGCTCTCCGAAGGGGAAGGGGTTAGCCGTTCCGTGTCGGGAGGTGCATATAGCCTGGGGGGGGGGGGGGGGGGGGTCACACTTGTAAATAAATGGTTTTTCTCACCAAAAACCCAAATTATATAAAAGCCAATATAACCTGTTCACCATGTAAGGATTTTCCAAAAAATATTAAACACA
>JABFEA020000098.1:28203311-28237759 GCA_019775915.2 Cyphomyrus plagiostoma | reverse complement strand
CCGCCCCCCCCCCCCCCCCCCGCCGACGCTCTTACAGGTCCTGGCACAGACAGCAGCAGAAGGGCACATTTACGTGTGAATGGACGGCGCCTCAATGGCCCCTACTGTGCCTGAGTGAGATGGATCTTGTTGCCCTAAGACCTAAAGGGCAAGATCTCAGCACTCCTGTGCATGATCAGGCAGGCATCTGCGCATGGCTAAAACCTTAAGCCCAAATTAATGCATCACATTCAGATTTTACATTACAAACTAACACCTCCTATAACAGTACAGAAGGTGGGGTGGGGTGGCTGTAATTAGTTTCTGGACCTATTGAAATGATTAGATATAGTAATGTGACTTGGTCTTGTTGCTCATCCCTTGTTTTGTCTTTTAATAAATATATGTCTTTATTTGCTGCAGTGTATGTTGACCAATTCTACTGTGCCTTTTGTCATTTAATTCTTAAAAAGGTTGTGTTTGGTGTTTGAGCATATGCTTTTATAATTGTTTCATATTGGTTCATTGATTACATTGTATTGACATATGTATATCATCGACGTTACTACAGTTTTGTGTTAAAGTTTTTAATAATCGAATGTGTCTTAATTATTTCTCTGTGAATGGGGTGGAGTGGGAGGCAATGGAGGGACAGGACGTAGAGCTGTAGCATGGGTCCAGACAAGCTATCATAGTTATTCTGTAGAATTTCATTTTCAACCCGCTTGTTGAGGTACTGTGCTGGAGAGAGTGACCTGTCGATATGTAATATGTGGCATTTCAAACAGTCCAGCATTAAAAAAGGAGGAAAAAGAGAAAAAAGACAAAAAAGATAACGTTAACTCCCTTATGAATAGTTTCTGTCATCAAACCTGCTGCATGATTAGATTAAAATTAATTGCTAGCTGACTCCCTGTCTATGGCACTTTCCACATCAAAGATGGCAGAATTGTCTGTGTTGAAAGACTAGGAGGAACTAACAAGCCATTGGTTGTAAATATATAATAAATAGGCATTTTAGTCTGTGTACATTATTCAGGCAAATTACTGATTTATCAGATGCCAGCAATCAGGAACACATCTCTTACACGCTGTAATGTGAATCCTCCAGTAGGATGGGCGAAAGGCCGGCAGGCTCTTCCTTCATTGAGAATTTTATGACGGGGTGAAATTGTCTGAAGTATAGAGATGGGAGATAGCAGGGGAAAAGTAATTATGCCCAGTTGTGTGTGACAAATCTTCTGTACCTGCTATCAGTGTAATCCCACACAATAGGCTGCTTGTTCAGGACTGTAAAAGCTGAGCAGTTAAGCGAACAGCATCATTAACCAGCCATAAAACCCGCGCTGCCTCAGATTGTCTAAAAGGGGCTTTTGTTACCTGAAACAAACAAACAGGTGTGTGCTGCTTTCAGGCTGGGGGGGGGGGTAAGAACATTGGCCAAAACCCCAGAGCTGCATGATGCCATTTATTAAGGTTTTATATGTTTCTGGATTCAAATGAATGCTTGAATTCAGGAGTGTGATTTTGGGGCACCATCAAAGTACATCACGATGGGCCCCCAACCCAGAGCGGCACCTGTCACTCAGAGGTCCTTGGAATTGTCCTAACTCCCCCCCCTGAAATTCCAGGTTAAATGCCTAAGTATCCTAAAAACTACAAAACATAATTGGGGTTGAGGTTGTGACCAAAAGCCAATTTAAGATGCTACCTTCAGCTGGATTAGAGCTGAAAATGAATAAATTGTTCAAGTGGGGAAATGTAGCCATTTCCTGGAGCCAAGGAGCCCAGAAATGTTATGAAGAATTCTCCACAGTCGGCCACAGCAGTGGTGACCGGTGTGGGGCTTGCCAGTGTGCTTGCTGCCAGCCCCTCCATGACACTCAATGGCAATCATGCAAGTTTCAATATTAGTTAATGAATGACACGAGATAAAAAGAGTGTAATAAATTACCTTTATCTCCTTAATGAGTTGACATTAATTTAGGTCCCAAGGTCTAGCTAGTAACGGTGTGATTTATCTGCACACTCTAACTGTGTGGGAATTATTCTAATTAACAGAGAGGTGGACTGAAAATTTTACTTAATAAAACAGCCATTGAGTCCCGAGACATTTATCACAGAACTGAAAGTTGGCTTGGTGCTAGAGTCCAGAGCCACTCTTAGTCTGTCTTCAGTCTCTGAGTAAAATGCCTTTCATATGACAATGAATGCTTTTCCAGCCAGTGGGAGTGGATGAGTAGAACCGATTTTAACCAATGAGAGGGCTCAAAAACCTGAAAGCAAGGCTACTTTTGAGTACAAATACAGACAAGGAGACATCAAAAATCCATGGTCCGATTAGTCTAACCTGATGACTGAATGGGGTGAGCGGAGAAGGCGGGCGTGTGAACGCATTGTGAGCGGCCTTTGATGTTTGCAGCCTGCTTACTCTGGGGAAACACAAAGGCCCTTTTTCCAGGACAGTTCTGGGCCGCTTATCAGCCATGAGCAAACTCTGCGCCACCTGGGAGTAAATAAACTGCTGACTATGACAAGGATTAGTGGAAAACAAGCGCAGGCAGAGGCTGCTATTTATTACCAGGATCAACTTTACACTGTGATAATGATTGAAAAATATGCCTGTAATTGATAATGAGCCCTTTAATGTTCTGTAAACTCAGCAGGCACTAAAGTTTATTGCTGAGGAATTAATTGATAAACTCTGACTCTGTGATGCAGTTTCGGAGAGCGCTGTAAGACAACCAGCCTCGAACTGTGTTAGAGCGCCTGAATAAGCCACTGATCCAGCAGACAGCAGTCCTGACTCTCCTGTACACAGACACATGGGAAAGGCTTCAGGTGTGTCCACCTAGTGCAGCCAGCAGCTGGGCTCCTCTTGCGGGGTTTCGCTGATTGACAGCTGTGGCTTATGGGCCACTCGGCACTGAAAAGCACGTCCACACACAGGCTTTGCCTCCGCTGTCAAATGCTTCTGTGATTTTTCCCAATTATATGTTTTTCATATAAATTAATAGTATTTCTTAAAAATACATTTGTGGGGGGATTGGGGTGGTTAGCACTGTTGTTTCATACGTCTGGGATCAGGGTTCGAGTCTCTGCCCTGGCTCCATATGTGTGGAGTTTGCATCTTCTCCCCGTGTCATCGTGGGGTTCCCTCCAGGTCACCAAGTTTTCCCCCCACAGTCCCAAAATATGCTTAGGTGAACTGGGGTTACCTAATTTGTCTGTGTGGGAATGGTGCGTGGGCCCAGTGACGGGCTGGAGTCCTGTCCTGGGTAATTTCCTGCCTTGTGTCCATGGATTCTGGGATGGGATCTGGACCCCCTGCAAACCTGAGTAGGACATGTGGGTACAGAAAAAGGATGGCTGGGCATATTTACTTAGAGGTTTGATTGGCAATAACACACAGGTGGGTAATGACTGCCCTGCAATGGACTGGCAGTCCTTCTGGGATGTACCATGCCTTATGTGCCCTGATGTGGCCCGATAGGCTCCGGAGTCGGGGGGGGGGGGGCCCCCCCCCCCCCCGCCACACTGGTCAATAACTGGAGTTTCTCACCAAAACCCCAAATTATATACATCCCAATCTCTCCTGATCACCATGTAAGGCTATTCCAATACATCTTAACCACTACATCTGATAGTCTATAACCACTCTTCATTTAGCAGCTACCTCGGTTAGCGAACATTTGTAAATACGATGGCAATAAACAATTCATTTTCAGACTAATGAACAATATTAGTTGAGTATGGAAAGCGAAAGTAAAGTCGCAAACACAGGCGCAGTCACGCCTAGGCTACGTGATTATCACTTAGTAACCATTTCAATTAACAACCTTGTTGTTGGAACAGAACACAGGTACTAACGAGGCATGATTGTATAACTTTACTTATTACTGAAAAGATACTGTGTATGATGGCATGCAAAACATTCTTCTGTGAACGTTTAACCAATTCCTGGCCCAAGGAATTTATTGGTCTTCATGGCTGCTGTTATAGATCAGGGCAGAAATCTCTGTGGCTAGTCAAAGTTTGTTTCACTAAAGCAGTATTTCTCAATCCAGGCCCTGGAGACCCACACACAGCCCACATTTTTGGGACTGTCTGGCCGGGAGCTTGTATGAAGCAAAAGTATGGAGTTGGGCCAACTGTTGGTCCCCGAGGAGCGGATTGAAAAACAGAGTAATGAGAACCACAGTCCCAACACTTCACGGGTGGACACACTTGGGAAATGCCCTCAAATGTCATGTTCAGATCATCATTTTAGAAAGCGGATATTCTTAGGTTGGATATAATCATAATAATGCCTTCAGGTACCTTCGGGATAAAATTCTCTGCAGTCCATAAACTGCCTGAATTAAATAGTTTCTTACTTACGCGTCATAATTGTCCCGGAAACCTTTGGCAAAGGGGTTGTGGTCTATTTTTAACTGAGTGATCTGTACAATAAATAGCAGTAGAAGGAGAGAGGACAAAGAAAGAGCAAACATAATTAGTAATGTCACGTAATTACTCAAAAGTAACCTCGAAGAACTTGCTCCACTTATGGAGATAACAACATATTCCACACATGGTGAATTTGGCAGGCAGCTCACATCTGCATTCTGGTAGGCGGTGACAGCTATGAACTGTGTCTCAGGAAAGACGAAAGTCAGGGTCTTGGAAGTCACGAAGGGATCATCAGAGCCATCCTCCTTTACTTCCACAATGTGCAGTCGGGGTTGATATTTATGTAGAGACTGCAGCACAATCATCTTTGGGGAGACAGAGATGTTACAGTGTAAGTCCAAGTGATTTTCTAAAGGGAATAGTCACTGGTGACGTGGGCGTCGTTGTGTTCACAGATGTGTACATGGCAGCAGCTTTGCACAACTGTGGGTCTGCTCGACAGTAGCGGAGAACCTGAACAAGGCTGAACAGGAATAACACAGGCAAACGTACACCCAACCATAAACATGCGTGTGTTTACCCACCTGTGCCACATTGTTGGAGCTTCCTTTGTTGTTGGTGAGCTTCAGTTTGCCAAAAGATACTTCCTGCCTCATCCAGTGAGCCCCTGTGTTGGGTGAGTCAGGATGCATATACATCCTGTTACCTGCAGAGGACAATCAGATGCAGACACTCAGCACCACTGCCAGATACAGTCAACCTCTGCTCCAATCCAGTCTACTACTTGTCTCAAGGTGTTGACCACATCCAGTGATAACAATAAATCTAGACTTAACACTCACTGTTGCTCATCCGAACGTTTCTAGTCACTCTAGAGAGGAATGGGTATCATTCAGCTGACTTACTAAACCCACTCTCAATTAATAATTTTGCTACCATAAAAATCCCCCTATTTGCATTATCTACAATAAACATCCAATCACTCAGTATGTCGTATAGTATATATTGCATGAATTAATACAAATTATAGTCACTGGTATGCAACATACAGTTTTGGGGAAGTTACTCACTAAAGTAATCCCATTACACACAGCGATGGAAAGTTCAGTGTTTCAGCCAGCCAGTTAAGCATAAAGAGTCACAGTCACAGAGTACTCAACTGGCTGGTTGAAACAAAATCTTGATCTGGATTTATAATTTCTGGACATGAACTTTCCACCTCTTTACTTTTGTGAGTAACATCTCTAAAACATATATTTTTCTTTCAACCCACTTCAACTTTATCATATCTAATATGCATTATGACCCCACACCAGCTCACCTAATAGATACTAATATTTCCATACAAATGAAAAGAGACAGTAGTCGTCAGAGGTGGGTAATTCAGGACCAAAGAGTAAAAGTCCAGATTTTGTTCAACCAATCAGATGAGTACTCTGTGACTCTTTATGCTCAACTGGTTGATTGAAACAAAATCCCGGTCTGGACTTTTACTCTCTGGACCTGAATTACACAACTCTGGGAGTCAATAGGCATGGTAGATAACACTCGACATTGAATTCTTCCCACCAACAGGTGATCACAACTGGGGAAAGACAAAAGTCAGATATGAACGAAAGGCAAACCTGGCATGTTTCCTTCAGCCTTTCCGCACTGTACCCACTTCCCACCCTGGTATCTCCAGTGGTGCTGGTCAGCCAGAACCACATCTACGTACACATTGTAGTGAGCAGATGGATCCAAAGAGCTAATGTTGAAGCTCAGATAGGGGAACATTCTCCTGTAACAAAAGAACAAGGCTCACATGGGTGTCATATAAAAGAGGTGTGGCCAGCAGGTGAGCCCATCGTAAGGTCTGTGTGGATCCCAGTGCCCCAGTACAGTGACGGGGACACTGGCTAGCATGTTAGTCTATCCTGTGGTCTGTGTGCATCTCAGTGCCCCAGTGCTGTGATGGGGACACTGTGCTGTAAACATGGCACTGTTCTTCGGATGATGGATGACACATAAAAATAAGGTCCTGACTCTCTGTGGTTATCTTTCAAAAGAGTCGAGGTGATACCCCAATGTTCTGGCTAAAATTTCCCACTATGGCCATATGAAATCTGGCCTTCTAATCATCCCCTATATCTAACTGGTGAATCCTCCCCTGCCCCTTCACCACCTTAGCTACTGTGTGGTGAGTGTACTGGTGCAGAATGGCTGCTCTTGCCCCATCCATGTGGGGGCTCCATGGTGGTGGTCCAACTGGCTCCATATTTGTTCTGTAAAGCACTTGGGATGTCTTGAAAAAAGCTATACAAATGGATCACTCATTCATTCATTTGTTCATTCAACCCATAACGGTATAAGCAGCCAAGTCATTCAGTGTAGAACTCGTTTGCCACAATAGAGAAGATGAGCCATTTGGCTCAACAATATTATACCTTATTATTAGGAAAAGACTTCAAAGACTCAGAATCTAAGGATGGAAACGGTACAGTTGAGAAGGAATGAAATGGAACCTGTCAAGGGAGACTTACTTGTATGGGATGGGTGAGGATGGTTAAGAGGCGGCTAAGACAGGAGGCAAAGTGGGGGGGCTGGTGTGAAAGTTTAATGGTGCTCTTTAATAAAACATGGTAGAGAAGCAGAAGTGAGCTGCACTAGCTGTATTTGCTGAACTTATTCTGATCACAGTGGATGTCACAGTCAAAAAGTAACCAGGAGGTCACTGAGTCCACAGGTGACACAATGAGGGCAAAGTCACCTAAATGCAGATAAAACCACACAAAACGGGACAGAGGCTTTGTGGCACATGTGTGTACAAATAAATGATGAAATTCTACTGTGTGAGTGACCACACTCCAAGAGATGCTGTTCAACAGACTTTTTCCATTAAAGATTCTGATGACAAAAAAGTTAGAAAAATACATATTAAATTATAAATCATCAGAGTGATTGTAACTAATATTCTGTTCGAGCAGAGCTTGGATATAGGTCAGCCGTAACTACTCAGTCTTGGCTCTGCTTAATGATGAAGCAGAGTACTGCCACCACTATACACAGATCAACCACATCATTAAAAACCACCTGCCTGATATTGTGTAGGTCCCCCTCCTGCCAGCAAAATAGCTCTGATCCATTGAGGCATGGACTCCACCAGACTTCTGAAGATGTCCAGTGGTATCTGGCACCAAGACATCAGCAGCAGACGTCCATGCTTTTTTATGTTCCTCAAACCATTCCTGAACAATTTTTGCATTGGAGTAAGGTGCATTATCATGCTAAATGAAGCTACTGCCATCAGGAAATACCATAAAGGGGTGAACTTTGTCTGCAACAATGTTTAGGTAGGTGGGTAAAAATACACATTAATGTCAGGATCCGAGGCTTTCCAGCAGAACATTGCTCAAAGCATCACACTGCCTTCGTCGTCTTGTCTTCTTCCCACAATGCATCCTACTGCCATCTCTTCCTCAGGTAAACAATGCACATGCTCCCAGCCATCAAAATGATGCAAGTGAAAACATGACTTTTCAGACCAGGCCACAGTCTTCCATTGCTCCATGCTCTAATACTGATTCTCATGTGCCAATTGTAGGTACTTTCGGTGGAGGACAGGGGTCAGCATGGGTCCTCTGACCAGTCTGCAGCTATGCAGCCCCATACACAGCAAACTGCACTGCACTGTCTGTTCTGACACCTTTAGCCAGCATGAACTTTTTCCGCAGTTTGTGCTACAGTAGCTCTCCTGCGGGGTCGGACCAGGTGGACCAGGCGAAGCTCCCCATGCCCATAAATGACCCCCTGACCCTGTTGCCCAGCCTTCCTTGGACCACTTTTGGTAGGTAAACAGCACACCGTACCAGGAACACCTCACAAGACGTTCTGATTCAGTCGTCTAACCATTACAATTTGGCTCTTGTCAAAGTTGATCAGATTTGTCCATTTCTCTTGTTTCCAACACATCAGCTTCAGGAACTGACTGTTCCTTGCCTACATAATGGGACCCTTGACAGGTACCATTGTAATGAGATAATCAATGCTATTCACTTCACCTGTCAGTGGTTTTAATGTTATGGCTGATTAGTGTAATTGCATGTAGCATAAATGCATCTTTAAAAAGACACTCAAACTTTTAGACACTGTACTGATATAGTACTTTGTTATGCTCATCTTAGGAACGTACCAAAATCTCAGTGTGCCTTTTTATGTTATTTGGCCTAAATATGAAGTTAGGAGCCCCCACGGGCAAAGGGTAGTCCCCAGTGAAATGCGACAGGCTGGGCTACGCGGATCCAAAGACACCGCCATGGTCTAGATAAAAACTTGACTAAGGTTGATAAGCATAACACCTGGAAGCATAAAACATGCACAGGTAGTATTTTTTTTTTTGTGCATTTCTTCATCGCAAATAAAACTGCATGTCACAGTAGCACTTTATTTAAACCGGGGCTATGTTATTGTGAAATCCGCTCTTACTGGTTTAATAACTACCCACGTGTATCCATCCATCATAGACGTGAACCAGTTTCAGCAAGAACGTTTCATGCTTTTGTGCGGCATCTGATGCGATCTGCACTATAAACAAATGACAACAGCAGGTCTCCGGGCAGGGCACCGTGCATGTGGGAGTGTTGTGGTTAGCTGGAGAGATGCAGAGGTGGGGGACTTATGACTGACTGTCGCTCCAACGCGCTCTGTCTGCCTCAAGAAGCATGTGGGGACGATGGACTGTCAGGCTCTCTGATCCAGTGCTGGCTGCACACTGGCAGTGGAAAGCCTTAGTGACAGATCCAGGGAGCTGCCTACCGTCTCACCGGGGCTGCAGCTGGGTACCTGGAAGGCTTCAGCAGTGTTCATTGCTAAAGGCATCAGTGTCCATCACCAAAAGTCCACGTTTGCAGAGATTTGGGAGATTACAATACGCTGATTTGTTATGCCTGCCACTATACTAGATTCCATGCCTTCTCCGAATACGTTTGAAAATCTCTTAAACTCTGATCTTAAAGAACAGTGTCATTGTTTCAGATAAATTAGTTGTATTCTATGTATTTTTGGAGAGTTTGTGAATTTGTATGTGTTTTAGTTTGTATTCACATTAATCATCTCTGTGTGTATGTATATGAAACTTTTGTCTTATTTTTCTTATGTGTTGCCATCTTGGCCAGGACTTCCTGGAAGTAGAGATATTATATCTCAATGGTACCTTCCTGGTAAAACAAAGGATAACAAAAGTACTATTCTATTTTCAAATCTTCTCTTTATGCTTATAGGGTCTTTATCAAGCCTGCAGTGAAAACCGCAAAAAAGGGAAAGAAAAGGCATCTTGTTTTGGTGATTTCCGAACTACCATAAGCTGCATTATTCAAACTAATGCAGAACAATCATGAGGAAAACCATTCATTTATAAAAATAATAATAATAATAATAATAATAAGTCTGAATCTTTTCTACCGTGTGACATTCTGCTCGGAGTGTAAAATGAGTGGCTTGTGTCAAATCAGTCCATAATTGAGGTTAGAAGTCAGTGTGGAGAAACACCAAGGCGACATTCTCCCACTGAAGTCATCTGGATGCTGAGCTTTTTTGCTCGCCCTGGCATCAGACAACAGGGCGGCACTCGCTGTACCATAACACTCAGTTTCCCATGACTGGGTAACTTGTAGCTTACAGGCATCTCCCATGTGGAATCGCCAAATGGTTACACTCAAGCTCCTGCATTAAGCTTGACTGCAAGGCCCAGCTTCTGACCATGGCCCTTGGAGCTCTGGGTCCCAGGAGGACTGAGGGGCTGCCCAGGCTTTTCTGAGCAACACTCACACCTCTCACTTCCCCTTCATGCTCTGTATGCTCATATATATACATACATACATACATACATCTGTCTGCTGGCTGGCATAGAAAATGAGGGATGAACCTACGTTTGTTCGGATCCTTTTAGCTTCTTTGTTGCAACCACAATGTGGATAAGAAAGAAAAGAGGAGACACAAGGCTTCTTCTATCTGCCAATATAACTGAAAAAAGAAACCGTAAGTACAGCCTCCTTCATGTATAGCCATGCTGAACAACTCACACTATGATTAAAAAAGAGACCCCACAAGACTTGCCATATTCTCCATATGACTGAGCACTAATCACTTATAAAAAGAGATCTCTTTTATAGGAAATCAGAACTTCTAGAGAGGAACTCAAGTGTACCACAGCGAGGCAAACTTGCATGCAGGGGAATCGAAGTTTTCATTGAAAGCACACTTGCTTGCAAGGTATATGGCAAAGGAAACTGTTGCTGTAGAGTGTAGGACCCTTCTGTCTTAAAATGGGTTGTTCAGTCATCAGATGAGGCAGAGGATGCAGAACCACAAGGGATCAAGCCAGAAGCTGGGAAACCCATGTAACCAGTGTCAGGCCAGAACTACAACTGGGCAAGTTAATCAGCCATCACTAATAAACAGAGAGAAGGGCCGTATTCCACACAGAGGGGAAATGTGACATCAGCACTGGCTCTCAGGACAAAACACTGAAAAAAGTCACCTCCCCATAAAGTGCTCACCCCATTTATACTTTCCACAAAATGCACATCTTACTCATTTTTACTCGTCTACCAACTCCTCCACCTCCTCGAGCTACAAAAATAGTAACACTTCTGAAGAACGACTTGAGAGTTTTTTCCAAATTACCTACCCCAGAAAACCCTAACACAGTGCCGCAAAATACATAGCATGTTTCTTAACTCCTGTATCCATAAACCTCATTTCCATTTACTATCTAGGAGTACATTCCAGTAAGTTCCTGAAAGATCATTACCAGACTGTGGTAATGATGTTGGGTTCCCAACATGAATCGGCAATTGTATCATGTCTGCTGCTGACTAAGAGCTGTAATCCATGACGTACTCAACAATCATTTGTTCGCCTGAAACACGTATAATGTGACATTCTACACTGGTTGTACTACAGAATCTCAATATATCAGATCAGTACAATTACCGTAACATGAGCAAAGAATAGGATTACTAGCATTGGTTTTCATTTTTATTTCTAATTAGCATGTAATACCTGATTTTACCTAAAGTTCTGTAGCTGATGGCAGATGCAATTGGGATATCACTTCTTGGAAATTATGCAAAGTTCAAACTGCATATTTACTTCAACAAACCAATTCTTCTACTAGGTGGTTATGTAGATTGTTGGATATACATTTGCAGGCTCAACTAGACCTTGAGCACATGGTAGGAAAGTTCACCAGCCAAACAATAAAACATTACATGTTTGATGCTGCTAATTATCATATGAATCGACTACTGCAGTTCAACGTAGTCTTATACGTATATCTTTTTATTTTTTAGCATTGAATGAATGTTTTGCTGTATGAATAGAATACTTGTACAATGACCGACCTAGATGTTCATTTTCTTAAGACAGACAGCAAACTAGATGACATAGAAAACATGGAGCAGCACCTCCAGAAAAGTTTACCTTTGGACAACAATGTGGTGGCAGCTAGTGTCATCATCTCAGAATGACTCAGAGAAAACCACAGATAATAAGCGTTCATAAATACACAGGAGCCACTTTTATAAAAATTTCAGTTGCACAGTGGCACAAAGTTCAAAAAGGAAAATGTCAGCACTAAAGGATGGGTGAGCACGACACTCTGAGCCCATTCACCAAGTCCAACAATGCAGGAAAATACTGCAAGGCGCTGTCCAACCCTCCTGCTCACTGTAATGCTCAGTTCTCAGAATTTTGTCATTGCTGTTTAAGAAGTAGTTCTCACCAATAGATATATAAAACGAGCATGAATATTTAAAAATTTCCTTCAGCAGTTTTCAGCGAGATTTTGGAATCCAAAAAGTCATATTTAGTTTTAGATAATTAGCGGTGTCTTGGGGGCATTTTTTCTTCACAATTAACAACTGAAATGAACTCGTGCCCTTTGAGAAGGAAGAACAAGGGTTATTTCCATTTTCTTTGAGAAGATGAAATAGAGGAGGGTGGGGGGATGGGGGGGAGGTGTGTGTGTGTAAAGCAGGTGCTCCGCTGAGCAGCTGAGGGCACATTGGGGCCTCTTTCACTCCAGCGATTCACCGATAAATAGGGACAGGGGTTCAGCTTCAGTCTGCATTAGTGACATGTACATGTGATAAAAACATGGTAGCAGGAGCGAAGCGAAGCACATATCCTGCTCTGTTCAGGTTCTATGACACACTATAACTTTATTAGCTGTAACGTGGAACAGAAAGCATTAATCTCCTTTGCAAACACGGAACCAGACTGATTCTTAATCAGTGACTGGACTCACGTCAGTTCACTATTAATAAAAGTAATGCTTTTTTAAATTTGGAATTCTCCTTCAAATCACATGACTAATGCCTAGAGAATAACATGTGCATGAAGTAAAACAAAGCAAAACCAGATTGTAATAAGCTATGAAGACATTAGATGATAAAACCCGATTACTGGAGCAAAAAATCAGGCAAAGTTGAAAAGTCTTATAGCTCATTTTACCTAGAATACGTATAGCTACCAAGAAGAGTTTGTTAAAAGCAACTGCAAGACCATGCACACCAGATGTGAACACGATCTGCTCAACAGGAAGTGTTTTGATGAGTAAAAGACAAAGAGCACACACAAGGCAGCCCTGAAATAGACTTCTGCATTTCCCCTGGTGTGAAACCGAGGAAAAGAACAGGAGAGTGTGAAGTAGCATTTCACCTGCATTAATTGACCTGAAAATAGCCAAAAGAACTTTGTAAAATCTATTATGCATGACAAATCATGGATGTGTAGGAGATTCTGACCTGTGACTTATAATTGCATTTTCACTGAATGCTACAAAAAGTAAATAAATAATAGCAGTAATCAAAGAACGGGATGATATTTCTTGTGTTACAACTAAATCTGCACAAATCCATGAATTAAAGAAGCACATATATGTGTATATAAATACTGAAATTAGTGTGTATGCTCTGCAACAAAAAAAAATTGCCTATAGAAGATCTACAGATATGACCATTAATGAGGCCTTTAGATCAAAAGGTGATGAAGAGCAGCACCCTGTGGCTCATCAGCTCTATGGGGACGTGCAAAACAACAACAGGAAGACCATTTATCATTAGGAAAGAAGCACAGGATAAATATAGCATGTACAACGCTCAAATGTAGTGTACTATACTCAACTACTTTAATTCTTCAGATTATCACAGTTAGCCAATTTGTCAAAAAAAACATGTTTTTAATCTGGGATTTGCAGATGAAGTAAATATGCTACACTATCCTCTGATATTAAAACTAATTTTCTGTTATACCACTAAGAAATTCTTTAACACAGTTACTGTAATGATTATGATAATAATAGCAATTAATAGTAATTAGTGAAGATCTTCAACAGATACATCTCCTGTATATAAGAAATCAAGAGCTACATTTAAATACTAGATTTTTTAAAGTTTAGTTCCCTTGACATCATGCCACTCTGAGTAATTGTTCTGATTTTGTGCAATATCACACCAAGCCTATTAACTAGTGCTGTATACTGTCAAGCAGGGTAACTTCTGGGCAGATTTGAATTGCTAGTCATATCAACTTCAGTGATGACTTCTTATAGATGTATTAACAAGATAGCATTAGTTGTTTAGTTGACAAGTACTGCTACAGACAGAATGTGCCAGAACAGTGCTGGATGGACTGGGTTTGTTTAGAGGGAAACTTGAAAAGAGCCAGTTTCAGATCAGCTATGTGGTTACTGTGCATTTCAAAGTTAAGGTTCAGAGCCAGGACCAGCTTCTGAAGGATCATGACTTGTTATTCTCTAAATATGCCAGAAGAGAGGATGAAGAAAGATAAAAAAAACACAGCTTCCCCCCTCATGCACTTCAAAGGCACCTCCAGTACTCTCTATTGCCATCATAGCATCAGTGGTGCTCAGACGTCTGCTTCCCCTCCCCTCTTCTTCCTCACTGCAGTACAATGAATTCTGCAGCATGTGACAAAGAGCCAAAGAAAGCCTTCCTGAATGCTTTTACAATTTCTCTGCTCAAATCAAAGAGTTCACCTTTTAAAACCACAGTGAAGCTGCTGTCCAGTCTCTATACTGCAAGTATCTTTCCAGCGTCAGTGCGCTGTTTTTTTTATTATTATATTTTTTTGACAAGCGTCCACTGCCAAATTCTCTGAAAAGATGACATGTGGGCAACCACAAACCTAGGTTGCCACCCTTATCATATACAAACACTGGGGCTAAACTTCCCCTTGTGTTGCTTGGGAAACAGCTGAGCGTGAGCCTCTGTGCAGAGAGATCTGTGGTCTGATGAATCCCCATTCAGTTGCTTTACAAATGCACAAAATCAGAGAGGGATTTTGCATGCCAGCAACTGCCATTCAAACACTGCACACATACTGTCAGGCAGGTCACAAATCAGGACAATTAATTCTTGTTCTTGGACCGTTCTGCATCGGCAGCATCATCCTCTGGGTTAATTGTCACAATCAAATCATGTTACCCAGCCTTCTATAGAAAAGAGTCCACTTTTATTCACTTTAGTTCACTTTAGTCCCTGTTTTTTATTCCAGATTAGACCACAATCTTCCATTTTTCATCTTTCTAATCGACACTGGATGCAGGATACCATCTGCATTATTTGGCTCAAAACAAACATCTTCATTTATGACTTAATGGATGGTGATATTTCTGACCCTGTTACAATCAGGCATTAAAACACACGTAGTCTAGGTTATGATCATTGAATCGCTTCTAGGAATGGAACTGAATTTTACAACAATGCTGCATCCCCAGATTCTTATAATCGTGGGCGCACATGCTAAGCACCATCACGTGAGCTGGATTTGTAACTGACAGGTTGGAGGTTCAATTCCCAGAAGGTGCTTAGTAGATGTAATCTGATCTGTAATGTATGATAGAAAAAAGGACAAAATTGGCAAGTGCTGTTGTAAGAAACGACTGATTTGTCTGGATTAAACACTTACTCATCAACCACATACAGTAGATGTTTTACAATAACTGCTGCACAGACTGTTAGATGGTGAACTTCCAAAAAAAGCAGCCATAAGTAAACTGGGATTTTGGAAGTCTGTTGCCATAAATGTCGCTCAACTAAAAATTTTTTCCCTTTCCCCAGAAGATTCTCAGTAAATTGATTACTTTTTAGAAAGCAGTATCTGCATTATTCTATAGAAAATAAAAATATATGTTAATAAAACTGAGAGTATTGTCAACTAGAGAAGATGAGACTACATGCACAGCTTTGTAAAGCAAGTGATAAACAGGAGTGCCACCTACAGTCTAGCTGTCTGACTTACTCAATGCCTGAGCTGTGCCGTCAGCAGGGAAACATGACTGTTCTATCTGGTTTGCACTTTACTGCAAGCCAGATAGAACTGGCTCCTTAAGTGGGCCTAAGCACACCAGTGAACTTTAATCAAAACATTACATGTTTGTAAAACGATATTGCAGGAGGCAAAATTGAGAAAATGATTTTCTACTGGGATTCCGTTTACCAACTTTGCATTACTTAAAATACACTAGTCTGTTTTCTGTATGTGTGCACGCACATGGTCACACATTCGCTTTATTGGGTGATGTCTGATTTTGATATAACTAGTGCTAGCAGATGCCATCCCAGTGATATTCAACATGAAGTATTTGATTAAAGTAATTTACACACTTCCATTCTGCCTTACACACATACACATGTTTGCGCGTGCACGCACACACACGCACACACACACACACACACACAGATGCTCATGTCTGAGCTTTTAATAGACTGAGGACATGAGCAATAGTGTGAGACCACTGCTTCAGTACTCAGATTGGGTTTCAGACGGTGAACAGGATACAACACTGTTTCTTTTCTCAATTATCCATTTTATTTAAATAGCTGATTCAAAAACGGCACATCTCTGACTGACTGACAGCACTGAAAACATGTGTACAATGTGTCACAACAATGAAAACTAATAATAATTTAAAATCCAAGTTGTGGGAACTTTCCCAGTCTTCCTCTGACACCTGAATGATATTCATCACAGGTCCAATGAGTCTATGCAGACAAGCCACTGGGGTCCTTCCTTGATCATCTGCCCTACGGGCATCATGTCAACTGATCAGCGTGTCTATGCGAAAAGAGAGAAGTGGCATTCGACAGTGGAAAATATTTCTGAGTCGCAGGAAGCCTAATTATATCTCATGTCAAATGCATATTCTCACAATAGCATAACTTATATTGCTCACATATAAGGTATCAATGGCAAACAAGCAAAACTTATTTATGCTGCACAGAGTAACATTGTTAGACGGGGTTATGAGAAACGACTCTTGCCACTTGACCTTCATGCAGCAATATCGAGATCGTGGAAACATGTTACTATGCGTCAGCCTTTATTGCGAGATACACATGAAACCTAAGTTCTGATCTTGCAGGTTTCTCTTTGTGAAAAACCTCATCCATTAAATTTGGCCCTCAACTGCAAAGAAAGAAGTTTTAGTTCCAAAGCCAAAAGGTAGGTATAAGACCCAAGTAACATTCGCAGTGAATTTACTGACATACTCAATTATTGTTACACAGCCAGTGTAAACCCAGCATCTGAACATCTGAAATTCAATTAGCTGAAAGTTAAGAATATTTCAATCCACCTGCATGTCTCTGAATATGAGCATCATTTGTGAAGCATTTATAAGATAAATGTTAGCTGGCAAGCTGTGATGCCACTAATTGAGGTATAATAAAGACTATTATGCCATGTCACAGATGAAGCACACTCAGATCGCCAGATACACTACTGACCCGAGGACCAAGCTGTTAAACCTGCAACAAGCAGTTATTGTTTGTCGCGGTATCATGGTATCAAATGTTGGGCCTGTCTGAAGATACTAACTGCAACTTTACTGTGCAGTTCTCAAATGTATCAGTAAAGCTTTAGATCCATTTGGTTAAAACTATTTCTTTGTTATTTTATTAACAGTTTAACCAAAGTAACCACAGGGGCCAAAGTTTAGAAGTCTACATTTTCAAAATATATTTATATATAATATCACATTTATCACCTTTCTTGGGACAAGTTTCACAACTTTGGAACCAACTTGGACATGTAGACAACTATCTTGAACAGGTTTTCCCTATAAATTAAATACAATGGTTCTACCTGCATCACACATATCACATGGCAGTATATAAAGCAAAAGTCTGCAACATATGTGTCATGATGCAATTTACATTCTGCAGGCATGACAAAAAATGCTCAATTCAGATTTTATATGCAGTTGACTTATAAATTCTACAAAGAAAATTTAAAAATTCTGACTAGCCTTGTTTTTTCGGCACTAAAAATTTGACATATTGTAAGTCGAGAATATCTATCTATTTATGTATTTATTAGGAAACATGAATGATTTCAATTAAACTCAGTCACCACGCATTTCTGAAAAAGGAATATCAATTTTTAATATATCAGAAAGGCCATATATTTTAAACAAATATGACTATTTAAAATGATGTACAAACGCTAGCATACCAAAACCCCAGCACTGCTTCATACAAAACCGTAACAATCAATCACGGTTGTTTTCCGAGTACATTCAAAACGATGTTATACACATTCTGCGTGGGGGCTCTAAAATACTGGAAACCAAACATTTGATCGCAATTCCAATATCTCTTAGTGTTGTAAATAATGAATTCGGGCCCGAGGGGAAAAAAACGTATTCCGATTATTGAATTAATCAAAGAGTAATAATTGTAATGCTAGGTGTGATCCGAAAGGTAGGGGGCTGGTGAATATCGGGACCCCAATCGCACTTTTATCACCCCTCCCCTTTCCTGTCGCACCTTGGGAGACTGAAGGAAAATCAGAGACTTTTGGATATAGAATTACAGCCATCATTCCGCTGACATTAGGAGTGCTGCTGAGTTTCGTTCGAACCATACAAAACAGCAACATGGAAAACTTTAATCGTCAACATCGCACGACTTTTTTCATGACGACGTGTCTACCTTTCAGTGAGCTGCTGAACTATTTTCAGACAGTTCACATGAAGGAGACCCGCACCGACAGAAAAGCACCAAAATAATATTTAATGATGACAGAGTACGTAGGAAAAATGAATGGAAAATTAAACCAAACATCCGGTATACCAAGATCTGATTGCCGGGTAAATTTAGACAGTGAAATTTAATTTATAGCAAACCGTATAGATGTAGTATATTTCACTATGCGCCGTTTACATAGATGTACGTGTTGTAACGTGCAAAAATATGTAGCACCGCTTTTTAATGGGACACATTTTGTACGGTGTACGCGAACCTTCTTGTATGCAACAAGTTGAATAAGTTGCATTTTAGAATATACTGTATATTCATTCTCCCTGTAATAGTTATAACGTCAGACGATTAACGTGAGAAACAATTACAGCGGCGGTCAATAGTAATATGATTAATGACAACAAATACGCACCTATATACATTTCTCCCATTTATGAATAAATAGCGGTTTACATCATAATACTTAAATTTCTTGACAACTTAAGTGTGCAGTTTCAGACATTTAAGGATAGATGATCCTACAGGACGTGTCGAATTCATGCCAAAACCGCTGTGTTCGGCAGTCGAAGCGCGAATACTTTCAGTCAAGCCTTTAGTAAAGCCTGTATTCTGAGATAAAGAAAACTGAAAACCGTATACACCAGCCTAAGTTTCTTGTATTCAACTGTTTAGAAGGCTGCCTGTTATTGAGCCACCTTTGACAGACCCTTTGCTGGTAAAAGTTTAGTACAATATACCATAGTCAATCATAAATTCACTCTTAAAACATTTGAGTGCGCAATACTGTACTTACCGTCCCTGTTTGGTAATGATCATTTCGGTTTGATATTTGTGGAACTTGGCCCAAAGTGGGAAGTTGTTCAGAAGAGCTTGCGTTTTTCCGCACACCTGTAACCCAGGTAAAGGATATAGGGCTGGTCGCGGATACGGGTGCTGGAAGGGCGAAGTGTAACTCTCTCCACCAGCCTGGTAAACGTCTTTGGCCGTCGTCGCAAAACCGTCCCCTCCTGCCGGTGCACAGCCCTGTCCCGGGCCGTTTCTCCCCTGGGATCTCATGGTATTGAAAGGACAGCTAGTGAGCGGCTTATGCGGGTAATACCTCCCGGTTTGCGCTTCGAATCCGGCCACAGCCTGACCCGCATGGTACGGGAGAGACAGATTGTCCGGGCTGTTTTGGATAGGGTCTTGATAATAAAATCTGGTATCTTGGATTCCCATTTTAAGGTCAGTTAAATCCTTGGTGCGGTAAACGTGGTTGTTAATATCAGCGTCTTTCTCAAAACTTTGCGTTTCAGTCCCATTCAACATGCTGGGGTAAAAATTACCACCTATACCGCCCATTTGCAGCTACAACCTGAACGTCTTTGAAATTTCATAAGTTCACAGTGTCTGTAAGTTTTTGTAAGAAAAAATAAAGGCAATGACTACGAAAAATACTACTCGTTACTCAAAAGAAAAAAAACGTTACGGCTGTTACATCGACCTTGGTTATTGACTAGTTTGTATGCTAAGCATAAAGTTTCACATTCTTTTTTCAGGTTCTACCGTTAAAATACGTATTAAATAACAAAAACTAGATTTAAACTAACATGTAACATAATAACACTCTTCACTGGCTATTTTTAATTCTAAATCTCGGAATACATTTGTCTACCCTTATTTTCGACCTAGCTTCCTCTGAACTCTTAAAACACATGCCTGTCTTTTCTACAAATAATATATACATCTCGTGTCTGGGGATCGCTTTGGGGGCGGGGCAGAGGAGGGCGTGTGATTGGTTCACGCCACAAGTTTCCGTGCTGCGCCTCTTGACTGTTTGTGAGCGTTTTAGTACCCCGAAAGTTACAATACAACACCCCAAAAGTCGTTTTATGATGTTTTTTGCCACCGATTTTACTGTAAATATACCATCACTATTTATTTTCAAACTAATTAATAGATTAGTGTTTAATAAACTTAAAATGCACACTTCTCCCTGAGCATCAGCTGCAGGTGGTGTTACGAGGTAACTCTACACCAATTACGTAGACAACATTGGTAATGTGCCGTGAATTTCTTTGTTACATCCTTGTTGCTTCTTTAAGCAATACGATTTACAGGATGTTTTAGTAATTAATTTGTGTTTCATCTTGAAAGTTTAGGGTGAGGAGGAGGAATACCTGATCGAAAGTCCAAAATCGGAGCCGTATGAGTATGACATTATTAAACCACAGCGGCTACGGTGTCAGAATAATCGCATAAAGCCTTCCACGTGTTTCTCACCACTAATTTAATACGAGAATGACAACTTACATGTACTTATTTAGCAGACGCCATTATCTGATGGCACATAAAGTCCCTGGAGTAATTGTGGGCTAAGGGCCTTACTGATCGAATTTGCCTATAGAATCATTCAGCTGCTTGGATTTGAGCTAACAACCTTTGCACTACAAACACGGGGTCTTAACTCACTGAGCCACACATAACTTAATTTATGTCGTTCCGCTCAGATTATGGGAAAAAAATCCGTAAATACATGACGTCATGATTATTTTATACCCTTAACTGCAAGTATGCTCTATTGACTCTAGAAAGGCCTATAACTTTTTAAAATAAGCATAATTCAGAGGAGTAATTTCTTGTTAAGGAATCATATTGTATTTTCGGAACCTTTAAAATGAATTGGATGTGGATCTGTACAATTAACGTTTTAGACCAATTATACTGTTACTTTATTATTTCCCCCCATTTAATAGTTTTAAATTATGTGGTTAAACAAATAAATCTTTATTTCATTGCTGACACAACCGAGAAATCGTGTCTTTCCTGTAAAGGGAGTCACAGAAGCATTGATTCGCGACTGGTCGTGTGTGTAAAAAAATTGTTCAATTACCAAAAATGGTTCAATTGCGAATAATTGTTTTCTGATTAATAACCACAGAACTATTTTCTGACACAGAGAAAAAGACTGCGCACATGATTCTGTGACAATATGTGTAGGCAGTCTTTAATTACGTGGATTTAAATCCTATCTTGGAATGCAGAAATGTAACATTAAAGGCTGCTTCGTAAGCGACGGAAGAAAAGTAGGGCTATACAAAAGAAAGAATAGAAGCACACCTCCAGACAGCCAGACGGAATTCAATTGCCCAGTTACATTATTTATTTTAAATCTTATAATAATCCACCTTCTTTTCAATCAGAACTCATTTACAATGATCTTAAATGCGTAATGTCAGCCTAATATAGCCTATGTCATCTATGCATATATAAATGACTATAGGATATATTATCAGACTGGTGTAAAGACTGTCATCACGAAAAATTATGTAGTATTCGGTGGAACTGTTTTTATTCCCTAAAGTAAGCGGTGAATAATTAAAATAACTGTTATTAGGCTTGCAGTTTCTGTTAATTAATGAAATATATTTGAAAGTCTGCTGTGCCATTTCTCTTGATATTTGCTATAGTTAATTTAAATGTGTGTTTAAATCAATAGCAGTTGCAGTGTTCTGGGGAATTAAAGGCAACGTTCTTCCTAATTCACAGAAACAACGCGGCAGTTCTTTTTAGGAAATCTGACTAGAAAACAACCCACAGAAGGTCGGAGATAACGCAAAAACCCAGCACCGAATGACTTGGTACACGACGTAACCGTATTAATAACAACTTGCACTGTCGGTGAACCATGTGTTCACATCGCACAAGGTCATATACAGACAATCAAAAGAAGGGAGTCGCGCCCCTTAAGACATTTAAAAACCTAAAATTTTGGTTTTGGGTGAGATACTGCCAAACGAGCGCTGATCACCCAGCAATATCCAAATGAACTCAACATGCAATACGTAGAGTGATCCCCGCCTATTGCGGAAGCTACGTTCCAGACCGATCAGCGATAGGTGAAAATCCGCGATATAGAAAGACCATAGGCCTAAAATAAACCTTTTTAAAGATAGTTTAAGCTTTAAATCGTGGGTCTTATAATAAAAGGAAAAGTTCACAAATAGTTTGCTCACAACAATCGGACCAAAAGCAAGGTACGCGGTAAGCAGAGAACTGTGACGCGTCGGGGAAAAATCCGCGATATAGTGAGGGGCACGACCGCGATATAGCGGGGGGTCACCGTAGCTGTATCCATCTCTCCATCTTCCAGCCACTTATACTGGAAGCTGTTGCATTAGTACATTCTGAATGGATTGCTTTCCATCACAGAGAAACTTTTGTAATTTCGATATTTAAATTAAACATCATTTTCCTAATTGGTGAGATTTTAAAATGTGAATGTGAAATGTAGGGTTGGATGTGGAGGTTTGCCTGTATCTTTTGGCAAGCCCATATAAAACTGAACCTGTGGTGAAAAAAACACATAAAAAGCCGCGTTAAACTATTAAAACCGATGTTCAAATTACCACCCCGTGAAATGCCTTGATGTGCACCATTCTAAGTCGTGGTAATGATATTTATTTGTTTTTGTAAGTTTTCTGGGGTTTGTAAGTTTTTAGCTATAAAGAATTTCATTTAGTTACTTGATTGCATTTAACTAAAACTGTTTTATATTTTTGTTTTTGAAAACATTTGCGTTTTCTCTGGAAAATTCACATCCTCTTCTGTGGAAATGGTGTTACTTGTAACCCACAATACGCTGCACGGAAAAATACAAGAACTGCAGTACTGTGGTTCTTCCATTGATTTTTATGGATTTGGCATCAAAGGCTTACATTCTGTACCAGAAATTCAGTGACTTTATTCACTTTGGAATTTTTAGGCTTTTGCTCTTTGATGACAAACACGGAGATATTGTGTGTTAGTTGCTAATGGAGGACAGAAAACCATGCCGTGACAAGGATGAGAACAACAGGGAAGGCTGTGTTATGGATAGTGAGAGTGATGTCACTTTACAAATTTCAGTTTCCGCAGCTTGAATGTGAGTTTGGAGGGGGGGGGGGGTGTTTGGTGGATGTCTCAAGGCAGGCAAAAATCGTGATAAAAGTATCCTCTTTTATGTCAGCCACTGCACACCAATAATTACCTAACACTCATTTCTGTCTGTGTAAAAACCCATCCAATCTCATACCCAGTTTATAATTCTCTACATTACCCCACTTGAAGAAAGTATTGTGTTGTGAGTTTCAGTCATATTGTGTACACACAACTTATTAAAGAATGTTGGGGGGGGGGGTCTGCAGAATTTTTCATAATTATGATTAAATTTGAATGTCACCGGGATATGGGAATCAACATTATATCAGAATTTAAATAGCTAGAAATTTGGATATACTGTAATGCATTCTGTCTCCCAGAAACACACTCACATGCAGAAACCCCAGTGCAGGTATGACACGGCTGTCTTTTGACTGGCATCGCATAAATGTTACTTCCTGTGTGTCTCCTAGCAAGGTGAGCTCACAAGGGCATGTGGTGACATCATTTGTCTTGACATCCTGGACAGCGGGGATGCGATGGGGTGACACCGCGGTCAGACCGGCCAGCCGGGTCCTCGCACCCTCAGGCAAGTGCTCTCCTTCCTACTATTTTCCTCTGCAGGTTGAGCCTCTTGGAAGTTACCTTGTATACATGATTACATCATGTTAATTGTGTTAATGTGAATAACAGATGGAGTGGGTGGTCTCTTACCTCACATGTACGGGTTGGATGGGTTGAACAGACACAAGGTGATCGCCATGATTTTCAATTCAGGATCTTGGTAGTTATTAAAATCACAATCGATTTTTGTTGCTCATTGATTGTGGAAGAATGATGGTTTTGCCCTGATGCTCCATATTAAGAATGTTAAATGCTGCTTTCCTACAAAGCAAGAACCGATTTTACAGTATTTGAGAAGTGAGGGAGTTTATGTGTGTTGCCAGTTGTCCAGTGTCCTGTTGATCAAGGAGTGTAACAAAGGACTGATAGCCATAAAGCAGCTACATCTCACTGAGCGCAGTCAGGAAACGGGACAAGTAGTCAATCGTCGTCTCATCAAATAAATCCTCTCTCACAACAGTAAAAGCACAAAGGCTGTGTAATACCGGTGGGGACAGTGTCCTGCTAGCTGAAATTTCATGGAGGCAAGTTCTTTTGTATTCTCTATACTGGTGTCTGTCATGCCTAAGTCTGTCATTCAATGTTAAATTTCCAAACAGTAAACATATGGGCTTCTATGTCCGTTTTACAGCCTCTTACCCTGGTCAGGGTCACTTGGACCCTATTCCAGGTAAGATGAGGCTGGGGCACAGCCTGGACAGGACGCCGGGCCATTACAGGGCACACCCACTCAGTCATTCTTTGTGAGCATTTTAGAGGTCCTAATTAGTCTAATTGCATATATTTGTGTGGTAGGAGGAAACCAAGTGACCCACGGAAGAGATGTGGAAAAGGTAACTGCCACGCAACATACATGCTTTACTTGCTGTTTAGACGAGTACCCTGTAATGCTTCTTTCCACCAGCCCCATTGGTGGTATTTTCAGTGCAGAGTCAGCTAACGTGCAGTGCCCCTGATGCTGGTGGGTTAGGGGCCTTGCTCAAAGCCCCCCAGACATGTGAGTGTTCCACCTGGGCTGGGGTTTGAGCTGGTGGTCATATCTGCTAAGCCACTCACCATCGCCAGCCTCCATTGGGCCACCATGTCTATCCTGAAGTAGGGTTTATGAATTTGGAAAAAATAACCATGGAATATTTTTTTGTGTTTGCCTCTTTAACTCTTGTCCATTTCAGGGGCCCAGTGAACCTGAAGCCTGCATCAGGAAGCCTTGAGCAGGACTCAGGGGGCACTTTGGACAGGATGACACCATTATAATTAATTGCACTTTGTGTAGATAATTAAACAGTGAACTGATCCAATACTGTTATGTCCATTACTAATATAATAATATACAATGACAGTTACTGAGCACATGGGGCCTCTTACCACAGCTGTGTGGAGCTTCCATGTTCTCCTTGTGTTCTGGGGCTTTCATACTGTTGCCATGGTTTCCTCCCACAGTTCAAAGACATGCAGTTGGGTGAATTTTATCTTTGAATTGCCACTTGTGCATGGCAGTGGATGATTGGCATCCCATCCAAGATGCTCCTCTGCCATCTCTGGGATGGGGGCCAGACTCACTGTGACTCTGCACTGGATAAGCAGGTGGGTGATGGATACATGAATGTTACAGTATGAATTCGTAGCATGGCTTCTCACCCAGCAAAGTGTCTAGTTGGAGAAATTGCTGTTACTTCATATTGTAGGTTGATTTGTTATAGTTTTTTTAACTTCAGTACATTAAACAAATGGCAATCTACTGTAGATCTTGCCACTTACTATGCTCATTTAATGAGTCTAAAGGGGCAATAATCCTGAGTCTACACACATTTATACAACTTTTCACTTCCAATGCATAGTAAGATCATATCAAAATACTGAGACGGAACTGCTTTCTGGAAGTTCTTTGGTCATCTGATAAATGTTCATTGCTTCTCAGGAATTTGTAAATATTATGCCTTCAATACAGGTTGGCCAAACCATATGACCACTGTAGATGTCAAGCTGCCTCACTTGGCATGACGTCACAAGTTTGTCAGATCACTTTCGCTGGAAAACGGTTGGGTTACACTCATCCAAATGGGGCCTACAGCTGAAAAAGCATATGGGTGAAACCTGAGCGAGGGCACAGTGAGCAGGCCGGAGCCACATTATTCTACACCATCATTTCTCGTTTTTTCATGTCACCACATGGATCTTCAGCCGACCATTTATCATGCTGATACCGGTAAGCATGCTCATACTTATTTGGTGCCCCTGACAGAATATAAGCCCTGCCCTCCACAAAGTCCAGTGCAAGACAATATAAAATGAAGGGCTTGTTTCTGAATGAAAGGCACGTTTCTGTCATGGTTATCTACAAAATAAGGATGCAAAAATAACGCAAAGTAAATTCAATCAGTAAAACATGGATGAGTGTACATCTTAATTCTGCACAAAACTAAATCAGAGTATTCCTAATGTTAACGTGTCCTTAAAGTTCTTTCCATTTTCAAAAACAAAGCCACCATAATTCTTAAGTAAACAACCAGATGTCTTGGTCCTGCCTTCTGTATGCGCTTGACCCACCTCCTCTACAATCTGATTGGCTATCTCTCTGAACCAATAATTTTTCTTTCTTTCTTTCAGCATAGCCATACTGGTCTACCAGCTGCACTAGCACCAAACCAGCACAGCAAAGCATGGAAATCATGCTCTCTGCTGGTTTTTCAGCAGGGAGATGAATGTATTAAGGTGCTTTTAGCTTATTATCCTAAAATTCAGCTGGACTTGCATATGACCATAATCATAACCTGAAACAACAGTTAACAATAATATTCTGAAATAGGGCTGGTGAATAAGATATAAAGAGCAAGGTCACTGACAACAGCTTAGCCTTAACTTTGTTCAAACTAATGAGCTCCTTGAAGACATCAGAGAGAACGCCAATCAAATGGCCACTCTGTAAAAGGCACTGATTAGGAAGACTTAGCTCACTGTTTAAAAGGCACTCAGAAAGCATCATGGCACCAAGAGGTAATTAACAGGACATATGTTTATTTAAACCTCCACACTGAGTGTGAAGACAGGCTGGAGGAGGTACCACCTGGAGGTGCTGTGCGAGGCGGGCAGAGCCGCGATAGCAAGCGAGAGGGAGCACCAGGCAGAGAAAGAGTGAACGAGGAAGATAGCAGTTAGCATTCTGTGAAATTCGCACCTGATATCACATGAACTCCTCATGTATTCCACTGCAACCCTAGAAACAAATAAGCTACCATTTCCTTGGTTTATAATTAGCCGGTAATCAATGCTGGGTTCCTCGGCGGTGAGAAGGCAGCTGACCCTGCTTTGGGGGCCCGCTACGGTGGGCACAGATGTTGGAATTCACCTTAGACTCTGCGACAGGAGACCAAGCTACGCTGCACGATTATTTGCATAGATATCTTGGCCATTCTATCAGCTGCTACCTTCATCCCCATCCCATCCTGTAATCCATACCTGTTTCTAGACATGCTATTTAACAAATACAGTGTCCAGTGTTATACTTCCCCAGCATAAGAGTAATCGAAGATACAGTTGCTTTTTATTGTCTTACAAAGCCCAAGAGATCAAGGCTAAACTATTAATTAGAGGAATCCCAAGAAACTAATTCTAGTGTATCTGCAGCATCTGAGTCCCCCACAGACTGGCATAGATACATACAGGATCTCCAGATGCATCATTATGCCCCCTGACATTTGTTATGGCAACAAAAAAATATGAAGCACTTGAGGGACAATACGAATCTCCAAGGCAGCTTGTGATCCCCTGCCCACCCCCATGAATGCCTCCCCTGACCAATGGCCCTAGCCATTTCCGGAGCCTTCCTAGAGTAGACTGAACTCCCTTTGTATTCCTAGGCTGCACACATTGTAAATGTTACCGATGACAATGAGCCCAAACTGCCTTGAACTTGAAATCAAAACAGTGCCATGTCTAGTATCCTTTTCTATTATTTTTCCCCAAGTTTATCTATTAAGTTTTGCAAGAAGGGAGAATCCCTACTAAGACACTGCAGAACATTACAAACCCAACGGTGGTAAGAGGGAGCTAGGGATGATATCTGCTTCAGCAGTATTAGTCTCCATGCCAGAAGGATAGGGAACAGGATCATGTCTGGTATCGTTTTCTGAATGATATAAACAGATATTCATGTGAAACTCAAGGTAAAATTGTAACCCATAAAGGGACCATCATTAGATGCCCTACAAACACAGTGTATCAAGCAGAGTTTGTCATTACACTACAAAATCAGAGGCCAAAGGGTAGTATCTGCTTTTCTTACTCATTACCTGATCCATTGTTGAGTTTAAAACCAGCGACAGTTTCAATCGGACATGTTAGACCTGTTTGGGGTTTATGGAGCCGCTTTGGTGACGCTATCGCCGTGTGTCTGGCTAGCCTGCTGTAGATGGCTGGATTGGCTGGATTGGCTGCAGTGGGCTCTACACACGACAAACTCTGATGCTCTGCTGCTCTGACTGCAAGTTGCATGGATTTGATGGAACAGGGCAGCTGCTGGAGAGACACATTCCTTTGGCTTGCCCTAGTGCTCAGAACCAGCCTCCATGACATGGTCTTTCCTTAGCTGACATGCGCGAAGCCCCCCAAGGTCCGATAGCTCTGTGCTGTTTAGTTAGTTTCTGTTTCTTGGGCAATGACAGTGGCAGTCAGTAATTACAGAAATATTATCACACATGATTTTTTAAAACAGTTTTTACTTAATTATTATATATCCTAGTATGTTACATTTCCCTGCTGTATGAAATGAATGAAAGGTATTAAAGGTGTGACTAAATAATAACATTAAATGAAAGCAAAATTAAATTGGATATGACATGCACTTATCTATCTATCTATCTGTCTATCTATCTATCTATCTATCTATCTATCTATCCATCTATCTACCTGTTCATCTTCACACCATTGCTTCTGGTGAAGGTTGCATTTCAGTTTGCAGCTTTATATTATAATTGATGCCACAGAGATTAGCCATCAATGGGTCATTGATAAAATCAACACAAATGTATTGATAATTTTACTTTTCAAATTGCTATGACTCCTCATGGGTCAAATTGCATTTTTGGTTACTGTGTGTTACCTGACCTCATCTTCTACCTCCGGGACAAACAGAAACCTCTGGCTCTTCCTCCCACCAAGTGAGACCCCTATATGCCTACAGCCAGAAATGCTTATTACTGACCTGGAAAGGCAAAGATATCTGTTAAGCAGATTTTGTCCACTTCTAAATATATTAAATCTATCTGGGGAAATGACATGATGTTCAATGACAGGAAATTGACGGCATGACAGGGAATCGTCTCCTGTACAACCTGAACATCCTTAAGTCCTCCATTACTGAACTAATACATATTTCATATGATAGCAGAGGAATCGGATAGTAGTCAGCTATGAAAGAATTTTACATACAATGTTATACCTTAAATGTTATCTCTTTATAATGTCACTTTAAATTGGTCTGCAGTGTACTTTTTAAAATGTTTTTGTCAATGATTAATATTAATAATAATAATACCTTTTATTTGTATAACACCTTTCACACATACAGGTAGTTCAAAATGCTTTACAGAAATGATAAAAAGAGAAAGAATGAGACACCTAGAATAAAAAGTAAATGAAAATAATTATCAGAGAGAAATATAATACAGTACAATAAGACTGTACAAAATAAATTATAGACATAATTTATAATGAGATAGAATAAGAAAAATATACATATAATGGTATGATGAGTAAACAGTCTCTCTGTATTTGGGTTTTTCACGCTTTGGTTTTGGTCGCTATCTAAGCCCACTTCTTTGAAGCTGCAAGTCACCAAGCCCTAACCCTAATATTCAGCTAATGTCCTTAGTCTTACACTGAGTGTTCTCCCTGAAAGCCGGGAGCCGACCACACAATGCTGCAGTTGCTAGTCCATGGCGTGTGCTGTTTTTTTTCTTTTCTTTTAACACTAATCGTTTTAATGCTGAGGCTGTCTATGGATTTTGGTTGATTTCAAGCATCGTGTCCTGTTCTCTTTTTTGGGCTACTGAGGAAACCTGATGGTGTGACACCGCCATTTCCGTTGGCATGAAAAAGTTGGCACTGGGACTGCCGTGAATCTTGAGGGAGAAGGAGAGATCCTGCTATCGTTTGGTGGCAACATCCCCATACGGGGTGTGCAGGGAGGTGGGGGTGGGGGTCAGAGTGGGTCGACTGTGACACTGCAGAAGTGGCTTCTGCTGGTTTGCAGCATGTATATAGGATTGTTCAACAATTTCTTCCTTGTTTTGGGAATACTATTATTATTTTTTTTATGTTATCCACCGGTTTACCTAGGTAGTTAGGGACATTTATGAATGTCATAAAAGAAAAAACACGAATTATCTCTATTGCATTTCATTTAGTTCAAGACAACTTCCATTAATATATAAAATTTCATTGTGTCTGATTTTATGACATAATCACAGAATTATGTAAATAAAGTTAGTGTCTTCCATTTTCCATCGTCATTCCTAAACTCAAACAGACATAAAAGGGTAATTACCATGACTGAATTCCCATGAGAGACAAACTGCTCTGGAACTTGGATGACTCTCTTTCATGTTCCGATGCTCTGGGTCACTTAGCAATTGATCTCTCTTTTAAACTGGAAGAAATTTTCCCGAGTTTTAATATTTAACTACATATTCTGCCATGTCACATAGTGTCATATCTCCATTACATCTGATCACCCACTCACATCACTCAAATGAGGTGGATGATTTTCCAATACTGTCTTTTGATCATTTCTGAGAAGTTCAGTATGGCATCTTCTGGGGGGGACAGCAGATTCCTTGGGGGTTGGCAGCCTGACAGTTTGGGTCTCAGACAAGACCCAGGAGTGAGATGTTTACCCAATCAAATTATCCAGGTGTATAAGTAGGTGAACACAATATGTGACTTTGGACAAAAGCGCTGCCTAGGAGAGATTTTTCTTTCATTTGAGAGCACAGTTAGTGGAAGTGCCCGCCGTGTCACTGGGATCTTACTTTGCTGTGGTCACACTTTGGCAGTGGATGAGGCTAATCCATCCTTCAACATGGCACTGTTTACCTACTCCTGCTGACATGCTTGGTACTCTGGCCTTGGCCAGTCGACCTTCTGTTAAGTCCAGAACAGACATTCGTGCCACTCTCGCAGTATTTTTAGCTTTTGTCCAGGAAGGATCCCTGTGGGAAAAAGGCTTGGAGAGAGATGTTTTTAGGAGTCCAGGAAGGAGTGAAGATCCTGTAATGATACCATCTCTTCCTCTTCTCTTATTCACTTTCGCTTCTTCTTGTAGGAAAAGATGTTAATTGTTAATTAGGCTTAAAGATGATCTGTTTTCCAAATAAAGTAATACAGTTAAAATGTGTAAAATTAAAATCACATTAAGCAAATGATCAGAAAAGGAGAAGAGGAAGTGATAATACATTTCTTAGATTGCTTACACTTGCTCGTTATATCTCTTAAAGAACTTGTAAAGATGCACCTGTTGAAGAAGACACCTTATACGGCTGACTAGTTCAACTTTCAGTTTTGTATGGGAAATAGCGCCTCTAGATCTTCTCCAATAACTTCCCAAAAGGGGTGATTTTTTTTTCTTGTAATACTGCAGTAAGTTATTCACTCATTGCTATAGGGGGTCATAGAAAGAGAACTGCTACATTTGGAGGCATTGATAGACACTTGCTTAGTGCAGTACAGGTGAACCCAGAGGGAGAGTTGAACACAGCGTTGTGTGTATCTGTGTGTGTGTCTGTGAGGGAGAGAGATCCACAGGTCCTGCTCTTCCTATGCGCCCACAGGGTGGAGGTGATTAAGCAGATGTGACGGTAATGGTGGCCGGAAGGTGTTTTCCCTGTGTGTGGCAGAAGATGGGAAGCATGTTTCTCCTCCAGGCAGGATAAACACAGGCAGTAAGGGGGTCCTGTTGGCTTTAAGCGGCCTTCTAATCTGACACGGCTTTTCTGACCGGGGCTCATTTTCCCCTCTTGCTTTTAATTTATGTGGCTTTATCAGTCTGCCTCTATCTGTATCAATCATTCAGATGTTTATTTTTAGCAGGATGTAGCTTGCTGTGCGTTCCTGGGGGCTTGGCCAATAACAGCCCTCAATTGGGCCGGCAGAGGCACCCTGGGACTGTGCTTGAAAAATAACACTTGCACCCCCCTCCCACTTCCATTTCCTCGTCCCCTCGCATCAAACCCCCCGATTCCTGGCCCAGAGCCCTCTGCTAATGAGTGTCAATCTGGGTTCCAGGGCTATCTTACAGCAGACACCTCTTCTGACTAACGCAGGGCCCAAATCAACACGCATTATGAGATGGTTACAAAACTGACATTCAAGCACAGCCCTCCCTTCACATCCCACCCACCTCCCCCCCAGAAACTTTCGGGAAAGAGACGTGTGTTTACGTTCTTCAGTTCGGAACTTTGGATAACAAAGAGCGCATGATGGAGGATCTTCTAGCCAGAGTTTCTTCCACTCTGCAGATGTTCTCTTTCTCTGCTTTGAATGTAGAAGAACTTGGACATCAGACTTTGTCTAGAACACATATCGATGATCTCATTACCTACCACAAAAAAAAACATGAACCTTTTATTGTGCGCAGAACAGATTGAGACATCGTTAGACAGTGAATATGACACCAGAATATCCCGTGCTCCTGTGCACCATCGGCCCTCGGTTCGAGAGTTCTGGGGACAGTAACTGCACACACGTCACGCTTCTATTCTGGCCAACCGGTTGTGACAGCCGGATGGCAATGGGGGTGGTATTCTGGAGGTGGGGGTGGGTAGAGTAAATCAGCAGGAAGAAGTGGAGAGGGGGGTCTCCCATTTCATAGGAGACTGATAGCTGAGAGGACAGAGACACAGGAAGAAGGCTGGTTGAGGTATGTAGGGTTAGGTGCCAACCCAGGCAGAGCTGCCATTCCGCATTCCAGCAGATCAACACCACGGGCTTCTCTTTCACTCCTTATCCATTCTGTTATTACCTCACTTCTTGCACCATCAGCCATTATTTTGTCTCTCGCTGGACTATGCTGATCTCCCTCCATTTCTCTGTCTTCAAGAATTACTTACAACATTTTCTGTGCTACAGACAGATGGGGATGTGCTTTGATTCAGTGAGTATGGCCGTTAAGTTTATTTTGAAATTGATGAACTCAAAATTGATAATTGATAAGATTGAAAAGTGATAGTGAAACATTACTCATATTTTAAACCAACTCGCCAGAATATTTTGGTCATTCTGTTGTAGTTGGTCAATTTGTTATAAACAAATGATTTTTTTTTTAATCAAATTGTATTACTTAAATTAAATAAACTTAAATACAAAAAATATTTTCCCTTTTTTTGTTGAGTACTGTTTGGGGAAGGGGGGATGGGGGTACGATGATATGCCCATTCCATATGATGGCTGTTGGGTGTAAAACTGCCAAGGCGTGACATATGGAAATGATGACCTCCAAGTCCAGGCCACAAGCATTATACTCCAGTACTTGTACTAAAGGACTCAAACAGATCATTGTTTCCACTCTGATCCTGAGCTTCGCACCTCTGGCCATAGCCCAACTGGCAGTGAGGGCCTAATCTGGGCTATAGCCCAAGGATTGAGTCAAAAGACTAGAGGTCACTGGAGACCCCCTCAGTGAGAGTGCAGCTTACTGTGGCAGGGCGCGAAGCTGGATGTTCCTCATGTTTCAGAAGCATGAAATGGGAACAGGGACAAAAGAGACATGGTTCCAGATTGGGTTATATACACCTATAACATTGAGACATTCATCTGGGCTCGATGACCACTTAGCTATTACCGGGTCATGGTGAGCCTGGAGCCTGTGCCAAGACGCCCAGGGGTCCTGGGTAAGATGCCAGTGCATCGCTGGGTAAACACTCACCCACTAAAGGTAATTAAAAGACACCCATGGAGACGCCTTTGTGTTTTTGGATTGCAGGAGAAAACCAGAGCATGCGAATCAAACCCCAACGTTAAGCACAACACCATGTGATGCAGCAGCGCCCAGCCCAGCTCCTTTTATCTTTTGTATGATCAAAACTTTCAATCAACTGATAAAATTTTATTAATTTAAAATACCCATTTAGAGATGCAATGCTTCACATTGAACGCTTGATAGCTAGCATTTCTAGAATGGAGAACTTCACCATTCTATAGATATGTCACTACCCATACAAAGGGCACATATTGTATTTCAGAGCATACCTCATTGTGAATATGGACCATTAAATCATATCCCTACACAAACCATCTGTAACTCTACTGGCACATCACTCCCCATGCAAAGGGCTCCCATTGTTCTTCATAGTATACCTCATTGTCAATATAAAATGTTTAAGATGCTGTCAGTCACTTTAATTAATTTTACTGCAGTTTGATGAAAAAGAAGAGTGATTGATCATTTGTGCGACCGGTTATCTGTTTGACAGATCATTTGTGCGACCGGTTATCTGTTTGACTGATCATTTGTGC
>JABFEA020000098.1:28166418-28191441 GCA_019775915.2 Cyphomyrus plagiostoma | reverse complement strand
TATATACGGAAGTAATGAGGGAGCTAATGAGAAGCAGCTGGGAGTGATTAGCCTGAGAATAAGGAATGAGAGGTAAGACAAACAAGTAATAGACATGGCTTGTTAGGACCATGCTAGAGAGGAGACAGCATGGTTCACTGGACATGGCAAGGCAGGACCTGATCTGGGATATTTTCATAAAGATTATATGCTGGTGATCCTGCACTTGTGCTTCCCATGTAATTTAATTTTCCGTTTTTTTGGTTTTCTAAAACACTGTTATGGTGAGAAATTACAATTAATAATTTAATATTGTCCTTGTTTCATCTTTAATAAATATATTCAGAAAACAATAACAATTTAACTCAAAAGCTATTTCAAGCCATTCTGCATAATGTTATTACTATTATGACTTTCCATCAACTAAACCATTCATTTGGATAGCAAATTTACCTCAGTACCTGATTCTTTTAATAACGTTGTTGTTTTCCTGTGAAAGACTTTTAAAACGCAAGAAGACCAAAATGAAACACTTCATGCTTAAACACCACAGAATTTGACAACACAGAATACATAGCCCAACAAAAACAATCGAGGAAAAGGTGCGAATAGATATGTAAGTTATCTGAAAACTGAAGCTGAGAGCAGCGTGTGTAGGAGGTCGTGGTGAGCATATACATCTCTGAGGGTGTGTGGTTATGGAACTGCTTGTACGGGGGGGGGGGAGTTGGTTCAAGTTGTTTGTGATCACAGACCTCAGAATGGAAAGACACTGAATAATATCCAAAAAGGAAACTTCACGGTGAATTTCTTTTCAGAGATTCTGTTTCCTATAAAGGCCGCACTTATACAAAATCACTGGACTGAATTTCACTCTACACTATAGGCCTCTTTCATGTTGTTATATATTATTCAGACACATAATTACATCAAATATTGGTACTAGTATTCATGGAAAAATACGTATATAAAAGTCTTGTTTTCTCATTTCATTTCTGTACTTAATTTCTGATTTTGAAATATAGACTATTCATTTATTGGAAATTTTGCCTTACTTAGCTAGAAAATACATGATTCGGCATAGCAAAATACGCCTATGTCTATCTGAGTTATACATTTGCACTTATGCAGTATGGAAATAATTATCAGTTTGCGAAAGCTTACACGTCCCGTCTCGCTTTACCTACTTTGGAGATTGTAATGATAATTTGTTTCTCTGATTGAGAGGAATAGAAAGGCTGGATAGAAGGGACAGGAAAGCAGCACTTGTTTCAACTGATCAGACTTTGATATTGTCTGAAGAAAAGAGCTTAGTTTCAGTGATCTGACCTCCAAAATGTCGGTCCAATCTTGTAGACCCAGGGCAAGAGCAGTTGCTCAGGAGAGATGCAGCCGTCAGAAACAGACCTCTAACAGGATCCACCCTTGAATGAAGGAGAGTCACACTCCATTGTTGCTTGACTTCTTGGTCCTATTGTTTACATTATAACAGACACATGAACAATGGCCTCTGTAATGCAGGCAGGAAGATGCTGCTGCTCGGCATTCAGGTAACAGAGTCGTTATCCAGTTATCTGTCTGAAAGGCGGCCCGGGTCATATCCTGCTTCTCTGCCATTTTGCAGTCTGTTTTCTTTACCTCCTTTATTTCAGATAAACAAGCCCAAATCCTGCCATACTTTGCTTAATTCTTCCCCCAACCCCCCATATCCAAGCATCTGCCTAACCCAGGTCAACAGGTCAAACTTCAGTGGTGACTTTCTCCTCCTAAGTTTGCTGTCTGGGGCAGCCCATCTCTTCTGCAGCACCCTCTGAGTGCAGGCTGTATAAATGTACTGTTTACTTAAGTATTTTCATCATATTGCTGTTTATTCATTGAAATACAGGATACAGCGAGATACAAGAATGTAATTTTTTTGGCATGTTGACTCAAAAGGTAGCACTGTCGCCTCAAACCTCTAGGTTTTGGTGGTTGAATCTCACCTCCAGTCTGTCTGTGGGGGATCAAGTGCATGACTTACTTTGCTGTGACACCTCTACTGCCTGGACCAGCATCCATCCTGCCGTCAGTATCACCTGCAAGCCCAGACATCAGCATCCAGGTCTCCACTGGACCGTCTGCTTTTAACAAACTGTAGCATTTAAACCAGGGCTTTGTTATTTTGGACTTGCTCTGCTGGCCCCCGGATGGACTCCCCCATTCAGTATGGTTTCTCCCAAGGTTTCTTCATACTAGGGAGTTTTATCCTTGCTACTGCCGCCAGTAGCTTGCTTAGTGTAATGTTGTGTAACTGTACAAAAAATAAATTGAATTCAAATTTAATTGAATCTGCATGATCTCCTCAGGTCACATGGATTTTCTCCCAATACCAAGGAACGCAAAGATTTTACTTGTGGTTTTGGCGATACCGGTCTTGCTAATTTGCCTCCAAGAATGAACTTAGGGTGCAAAGAATCATGGGATTGGATTCATTTGGCGAGGACACAATTGATATATCCTTGATATTTGCGGTGGGGCAAGAACAACATCCGGGGATTTTTACCATCCTCTGTACTTCTGATTTTGAGTATTGGAGCTGGTCTTTGGCAAAGGCAGATGACGTAAAACAGGTACAAGTATGGTCAAGTACTATATTGAGAAACACCCTGCAGTTGGGCAAAGTCACGTCTTTAAAGCACCTATAGTGTTTGAGTGTGACTATATATGTCCTGCAATGGAAAGGCACCTCCTCTGAGTGCTCTCCCGCCTTGTATTGTGTGCCCCCAGGGACAGGCTCCAGGCACGATTGATAAATGGTTGCATGTTTGTAGTGATACTGGCCGAAAGCAGGCTCATACTCAACTAAGGCACTGAAATGCTTTCAGCAAACTGAAAAGATATATTTACTTATTTATTGATCAATGAATTTACATTTAATACATTTTTATGAATATAGATTCATAAAACACCATGTGGATGGTTTTGTCACTGATCAAAGCCTGGAGTAGTCTGTACTTCTCATATACAAGGGCTTCTGCATTTATCTTTGCTTTGTTTTGTGGCTGGAGATGTCTGTATAAATATCAGAATAATCCAGTAACGTATTTAATGCCAGTTTGCTCATTTTGGTTTGTTGTCTGATGTCTAACTTCACCCTATATATATATTCCCACCGCTCTGCTCATTTCGCTTCCTGCACACACAGTAAATCAGTGTGAAGTCTGGTCTTTAAAGCATGTATGCTCTGTTGCCAGCTACCTGGTCATGCTGATAGTTTTGCGCAGCATCCAAAGCCTGATGTACAGTATGCACAAAGATTACAGACCTGGAAGACGGAAGGTCCTTTTGTATTCAACAAATGTCAAATCTTCTTACATTAGCAGGGGTGCAGATGTACATCACTGCTTGATTAGTGTGAAGAGCAAAGGAAACCGCTGACAGCCGATGAGCCGAGCCCAGCGACCGAGCACAGTGGAAGTACGTCACCTCATGAGTCTATACTGCCAGCTATCGGCTTTCTAAATCTGTTTTGGCTTTTTACCAACTACCACTGTTTTTTTTTTTTAATAGGTGCAGTATGATAACAAATAAATTAAATAAATAAGGGACAAAAGTTCATATTTTATATGAGACACATGGCTTCTGGATTTTCGTGCACAAAGGCATTTTTCACTGCGTTCTGAAAACCCATGTGATTTCCTGTTAGTGAAAAGATAATATTCATGATCTATTGTGAATTAAATGCTAGAATTTAAATGGGAATGCCAAGAAAACTTTAGAATTTAAATGGGAATTCCACCCCAAAAGCATATACAGTGTGACTGGTTAATTTCCTGTGTATATAAACAGACACACCCTTGAGAGACACCTGTTACTATTCAGGCGCTATATTAGTTAACAGTTAACCAATTACTTAATAATGGGAAGAGTTCACTTGGGGGTGGGGGGGACACTTAACAACTCATTTACTACTCAACAACAAATCATGGTTGATTAACGATGAACATGCATGGGATGAGTACTTAAGAAATACTTAGTTACTGGTTAATTAATGCATTAAATTAGCATGTACCACTATAATATTCACGTCCCCCCAAGTAAAGTGTTACCAAACGTTATATACCCAGAAAATTCTATTTTTGTTTACCCAGGAAATGTTATGTATTCCTGATATTTCTGCTTAAAAACAAAATTTCCATATTGCAAGTGGCATGGTGGTTACTGAGAGCTGACAGTATGTGAAGGGAAATGGCAGACTAGACTCATGCTGTATGAAACATCCATCTGTGATCAGCTTGCCAGGAAACAAAACGTGTAAATGCTTCTTTATTACTTACACGAAACGAAACAATTTGATGTAAATTCCTCCATCCGTAAGCATGAGGAGCAACATTCATGGTAATGAAAAGTGGAAGGATTATAAATGTCTCAAAATGCAGAAATATAAATAATAAATCAATAAAACAATTGAAAAGGCCAGTGGTTTGATTAAAGAAATATTACATTTGTGTAAATGAGAACAAATGAAGATTGTAATACAATGGATTATACTACGTATGACTGACAGAACATTTTAGTGAACCATCTTTTCTTATATCTATATCATTTGTTGAGTTAATTTAAGTAGCGTGTGTAGATTATTTCAGTAAAAATGTGTGCAGTTATGATGTAAGGCACGTGGCAGCTGTGAGAGCGATGATGTAGCAACAGAGTTTAAGCCCGACTCTCATTATTACGGGCGGGAGTAGAACTGGTTACATTTGATCCTTGGGAAAGGTCACTGTCCATTGTGCTGCAGCCTTTTTAGTTTCCCTTAGGCTGGCTGGCCACCTAGTGGACAAGACAGAGTATGCAAAAATACTAAGGGCTGGGAGTTGTACTGCTATCATTGCAACTTTGAGATTTATTTGAGATTTAATTACTTAGGTCATAACTAAAGTCACAGCCTGGCAAACTGCTGAAAATAAAACAGGCCTTCCAATGCACTTGAGTACAGTTGCCGTAACAGAAAATGTGATATTTAGTAAACAAAATCGTGTGTCCCTTGCTGTTCATTTAAGGCTGGAGATCGATTGAGAGATGGAGAAGTGGGGAGGTTGGTGGGGATTGAGCAAGTTATTCACTGTGAAATGAGATCACCCTGGGAAATCCCAGCACCATCACTGAATATTACCAGAGATCCAAGGCGGTCCCTAATGTGTGCAGAAGCACTGACAGGCCGCACCCTTCCTGGATTACCTAAAATGGCATGAAGGCTCAAAATCTACCTGCACTGTGTGCTTCATGTTCTATTTACCTGTAGTTCATAGATACTGCAGGTTATGGGTTATTTATGAGAGCTTGTGAACTGTCAAAGAAATATACTTAATACTCACAGCCTAAAGGTGGTCTATGTGGCAATAATACCTACATTTTGCTGGTTGATAAAAGTCATAATTCAACTTAACATAAGCTTTTGATAATTAAGTAAGTAAAAACAAAAAACATTTTACTTAACTTCATTGAAATGCCATATAGGTACCATCTAAATTCACACAAATTATATCATACCAGGATTTTTAAAAAAAAATCATAATTCTGAACATTTATAGAGGTTAAAATTTCTTAAGGAGTGCGTTCAAATGTGGAATTGGAGACTTATGATGGGGAATGGACAGTTTCTGTTTTTTGGTGAAGGCTGAATGTGACACCAAAAATATGGCAGCTGTGACCCTGCTCCTAAATAACCTCTCTCTGTCACATCATCCTTGTTACATCTCATGGAGATGTACATACCACGTGGCATCACATTTGACCCATAGAAAAGTGCCAATAAATCAGAGCATATTTGCTAGTCACATTTCCAGTAGCACTCCTGTTAACACAGCTATGAATAAGAGACGTGGCTTACAGCATCAATAAATGTAAAATACAGGGATCCTTAAGTCCATCTGTTTTACAGTCTGCATATTCAAGAGGGTAAAACGTCTTAAAAGTTCAAAGTACTTATGGAACTGCGGTGTAATCACGGAGAACATACTTTGAAATGAGAGCAGAATACAGCCTTGATTGAGGGTTTAAATCACAAGATGGGTACTGCTGTTATGCCTTTTAGGTTTTGTGTGCGATTATATCCTGATGGTAATAAACTGTATTGTGAAATGCATACAATAGTCTGGAAAGAAAATAGATGAGCTAGTAAAATGACAGGAGGCTAGGAGAGTTCCAGAATTTGACAGCACGTGGTTTGAGCTGTCGCCTTCCAAGAAGTCCTGCTTCGTATACTGTTAATGAAATGTCATGTCATTGAGTTTCTGTTTGTGAGCTACTTTGCCAACAGTCAGGTGAGAAGGTTTAGAATCTTCCTGTCCATGCAGTCATTTTGTGTAATCAAGTGTAACACTTTCACACTACAAAAAACGAAGGAAGCAATTTGTAAAAATACCTTTTCCTGCTAGCAGTCCCTTCAAGTTCAGCTCTAAAAATGTATTGTGCAATCCTTTAGAGGCTGGATATAACTGCAAATTAAAACTGCTTGTGATTAAATCTGCCTATTAGATTAGGTGTCAATCATTACACTGTATGGATGTATTTGAGGCTGCCCTGTATTCTTTGCATAAATCTCTGCATTTCTCAAATAGAAATATTTCCTTCTTAGCACGTATGTCTAGAAAAAAAATGTGCCTACAGTACTTTGTGGGGTCACATTCGACCTAAAGACATGCACCAATAAGTCCTAGTTACGTATGTAGTAGCACTCCAGCTAACTCGATTAACACAATAGCACAGCTATGAAGAGATGAATGGAGATATGGTATACAGCACTGATAAATATAAAGGGATCCTTAAATCCATCTGATTTCCTGTCTGATGACACATAAACAAAACATATTGTGCCTACTGAGAAATTTTATCACAAGTTCATGAAATGCAGTATAGATTTATCTGTCCGTGCATTCTCTTACAATGCACTCCATTATGTCTGTATGGTTTAGTAAAAATCAATGCTTCTAAAGTATTTCAATGAAAAACATAGATTATGCATTTTTAAAAAGGGCTAAAGAACAGTTACGTGAGACAGTTCTAAATGGTTATGTGATACCTGGGAATGGAAACAATCTTAAAGTCTTAAAATTCTAAAATAAAGTGTAAATGTTGTGTAGCCCTTTTCTGCACTGACCGAGTGGCTGTTGAATTCGCATCAGTACATCAATACAAGTTGCTTTCAGCGATTCTGCTAAACTACCTGGTTTCTGACATTTTATTTGCTTGTGGGGTGCTTGAAATGGAGAGAACTTGGTCTGAGAACGGAGAAGAAACGTATTTATGCTGTCAGATGAAGGTACTGGGGTTTATGTGTAGGTGGGTGGTCATAGTGTGTGTGGTGGCAGCGGTCGCTTCCAGCGGTGTGTTTGTGTGTGTGCGAGGTGGGAGGGCTTCAGAGCTACTGTTGAATAGAGAACAACAGCACTGACTTTGGGTCTATTTATAGGAGTTTGTGCTGTTGCGTTAGGGTCGAGTAAAAGAGGACAGGGGCCAAGAAGCATGTGCTGCACTGCAGCTGCCTCATAATGGCCCTGTGGTTTCCAGAACAGGATGGGTGGGTTCATCGAGTGCTTGCATGTCTGAAGCTTAGCCCTGTGTCAACACAATGAAACTGTGCCTTGTGTGCGTGCACTGCAGGGTTGGGCATTTCGGGTGCCGTTTTATTACCATTGCCTCGACTCATTTAGAGACGTAACAGGCATTATAACTGTTACTCGGGCTATTTGAAAGTCGGCAAATCATACAGACATTTGCAGGACAGATGATAATTTAACTGCATGCAGAACCACGTGTTCCCGGGGCCTGCATTTTTACGCATGCAGACAACTTGTTTCCAAAACATTGTTCGTATTATTCTTCTTACACTTATTTTTGCTTACATAGGAATTAGCAAACTTCTACTGATTGTTAAATACTCACAGTTCATTAGAAGGCTGTAATGCACAATTACTTTATGCAGGTGCCCTGTACATATAGTCTATTATCATCTCAAGGTTAGATTAGACTAAGATCCTTAAACAATGACTTTATAACTGACTTTTTCCACATAACACTTACCAGAAATATGGAAGTCATTAATAATAACAATTAATAGATGTAGTATTTCATTGAGAAAAATCAGAGAACATGCAACAGAGAATGCAGAAGTGAGACAATGTGTAATGCAGCTCCACATTCAGGTCTTGCCACATTTGACAAGTTTATTTACCTGAACCTTGGTTTTGGGTCATTGAACCAAATTCAAGCAGTTTAATTTGTTTTGTTCTAGCTGTTTTTTCTATTTTTTCTCTCGGTGCAGGAAACCCCCAGAGCTCTCATTCTTTGAACTCCCCCACTATCAGAGGTAACTTTACAAGTCTTCTGATAAAAAACCCCTTTTCTTGTTAAAAAGACCCCAAGTGACTATTCAGCACTCGTCTAAATGGGTGTTAATTCCTGTTGTGGTACCATATCGCTCCATGGTTCATGTTGCTACTTCGTCTTTCAAATAACACATAGCCTATTTAACTATTAGATGGACTGCTACTAAGAATAAACATTTGGCTGTGATACACGACTGTCTTATCTTGAGTGTAATTATCTCCCGAAAATGCCTGTAAGAGTGTCAGTGGAGTGTCTAGCAAGGAACTTCTGGAAACAATCACTGGTGAAACACAATGCAACACTGTGCAGATGATTCCAAATTGTCACTCAGACTGGAGAGTAGGACGTTGAAGAGCTACTCATCTGTAGCCTTGCACAGTAATCATTAAATTAAACTAAAGAAGAAAGAAAAAAAGAAACAAGTGAATAAGTAGTTTTAAAGAGTATAGTAGGGGATTAAAACCAACAGCCAACCACATTACTATGTATCTAGACTAAAAGCCATTAGCCCATTACTCTGGAGTATCCTAAATAGTAAAAGTACTTGAAATCTGAGAGGGAGTCTGGTTACATTGTGGCTAAATCACTATGTCTTCTTTTGAGGCTGAGTCGCCACTAGTCGTCTAATTCTGCAGTGAAGGCAGCATGGTGGCTCAAGGGCAGCCCTTCATATTCTGGCCCATGTTCTGCAGGTTTCCCCTGGGTACTTTGGTTTCCTCCCACAGTCCAAAGACATACAGTTAGCCTAAGTATTATGTATAAATGGCTGGCAGTGTGCATATGAGCACTGCAGGGGACTGGCATTCTGGCTCACTGTTTCCAAGTACTATAAGCAGCTGGAAGATGGATAGGTGGGTTGTCTAAACTGGTAAGTAGTGCGGTAAGATTTCTATTCAAAAGTTTCACCTTAATAAGATGATATGACATTAGACGAGATGATATTAAGATAACATAAGATTATATTAGATTAAGTAAACTGAATTTTTATCAATCCCATGGTTGGGAAATTCGAATTGTTACACAGCCGAAAGTACAGAATCCTAATGATCCGCCCTTATGACAAAGTGTAAAGCATTTTCAATATTATTTACAGTGAGAGAAATAATTATTTGGCTCCCTGTTTGTGAATTCTTAAATTGACCCATTAATAAAGAAGTGGGGGGTGGCATGGTGGTGCAGTGGTCAGCACTGTTACCTCACACCTCTGGGACCTAGGTTCGAGTCTCCACCTGGGTTACATGTGTGTGGATGTGCATGTTCTCCCCGTGTCTTCATGGGGTTTCCTCCGTATACTCCGGTTTCCCCCCACAGTCCAAAGCCATGCTGAGGCTAATTGGAGTTCCTAAATTGCCCGTAGGTGTGCATGTGTGAGTGGTTGGTGTGTGACTGTGCCCTGTGATGGGCTGGCCCCCCATCCAGGGTTGTTCCCCACCTTGTGCCCGTTGCTTCCGGGATAGGCTCCAGACCCCCCACAACCCAGTAGGATAAGAAGTGAGAAGTCTATAATTTCAGTGGTAGGTTTATTTCACAGTTACAAACCAATTTATCATTCATCTCAGGAAATAAGTATTTAATCCCTTGGAACACATGCTTTAGTAATGGTGGAATGACCATTGTTTGGATGCACAGGTGTCTGACATTTCTTGTAGTCGGTGACCAGGATTGCATGCAGATCATCAGGAGTTTTCATCCACTCCTCTTTGCAGAGCTCCTTCAAATCACTTGGATAGACGAAGCTTGAGTTCCCTCCATAGGATTTCTATGGGATTAAGGTCTGGAGACACGCTAGGGGACCCCGTGACCTTAGTGTGCTTCTTCTTGAATCACTCCTTTGTTGCCTTAGCCGTATGCCTCGGGTCATGATCTCACTGGAAGACCCACCCAATGAAGCGGTGGCTGAAGGAAGGAGGTTCTCATCCAAGATTTTACAGTACATGGCCCCGTCCATCTTTCCTTTGATGCGGTGCATCCTGTACCCTTGGCAGAAAAACACCCCCAAAGCATAATGCATCCACCTCCGTGTTTGACAGTAGGGATGGTGTTCCTGGGGTTATAGTCAGCGGTTTTTTCCCTCCAAACACGGCAAGTAGAGTTGATGCCAAACAGCTCGAGTTTGGTCTCATGTGACCACATGACATTCCTCGAAGCCTCGTTGGAATTATTCAGGTGTTCTCTGGCATACTTCAGAAGGTCCTGAACATGGGCCCTCTTGAACAGGAGTACTTAGTGAGCACTGCAGGATTTCAAACTGTAATGACGGGATGGTCTTCTTGCTGACTGTGGTCCCTGCTGCTTTGAGATCATTAAGAAGCTCCTCCCGTGTAGTTCTGGGGTTAGCTCTCGCTGTTCTTAAGATCATTCATGTTGCATGAGATAAGATCTTCCTTGGGGCCCCAGACAGAGCGTGATTGACAGTTATTTTGTCTTTCTTCCATTTTTTAATAATTGCACCAACAATTGTCACTTTCTACCCAAGCTGCTTGCTGATGATCTTGTAGCCCATTTCACATTTTTGAAGGTCAACAATCTTGTCTCTGATGTCCTTAGGTAGCTCTTTGGTATTTCCCATGGTGATAAGATTGAAGATGTAGAGAGGTTAGTGATCCAAGAATACTATTTAATAAGCAATCTCTTTCATCCGTGTCTGATATTTTCTGTCCATCAAGCAGTTATTTGCCCCTCCAAACTGTCTGCAATCAATTCCCTAAGCACTTGGTCGTTTTGGTTGTATGTCATAATCATACAACAATAAAACCTTTTCTTACACTAATAACATTTTGTTCAATGCACCTGCACCTTAACACAAAACAGTGTGGTAATGCCAACACATGATGCACAGGAATAAACCATAGGGTACTTATTAAAAATTTAATTGACACCTGTAGCATTGTTTTAGTGTTACCACATAGGATATTAACTCAGCCATCTTCTTCAGTCATATCACTGGGTCTCATTATGTTCATGCACAACAATAGTCACAAACTCACCTTTGGATATTGACAGAGAACTTTTGTACCTGGAGGAAATCCTCAGAAAGATAAGTGAAACATGCTGACACGTACATTGTCATATACGCTCTCACTTTCTTACTCTCTCTAACACACACAGCTTTGTAATTATTTTTGTGGGGACTCCTCATTCATTTCTATGGGGAAAACTCTATTCCCAACATGATGACCTTAACCGCTACCCAGCCCTAACCTTCACCATAAGTAACCAAACAACATACAAGCATTTTTCATTTTTTGATTGCATTCACTGATCTTTGTGGGGACCTGGAAAATGGTCCCCAAAACATCAAAATAACAGATTTTTATTACATTGTGGGGGACATTTGGTCCCCACAATGTAATATTAACATAATCCACTCACACGCACATACACACACATGGGGCTGTATTCAACCACACAAAATTGGAGATGTGATACTATATTACCCAGTGAAATATAATGAAAATGTGAAACTTATTATAAATGTACTCACGCTCTCATCCTTACAATGACTAAAATTGTTATCTTTGGTACTGATGATAAAGACTTGATCTGCTGAGTAACAATACAATTAAATGGCTTGAGACAGGACCAGCAACCTAAAACAGTGGACCACTGGATTTCGTGATAGCCCTTAGGAAGATGGCCCATCAGTTAAATGGGAAATGTTCAGTGCCAATTAACAATAAGGCTATAGCAATTTTGAATGGGTACATAGCTACCTACCATCATGTTGGGCCGACACAAAGCCCTATCTAGCTCAATACAAAATGATCTGCTTGAGATAACAGCATTTTATTGTTTTAGTCGCATGTGATGCCAAAAATATGGCAGGAGTAGCTCTACTCCTAAACAGTGTTGGGGATGTTACTCAGAACAGTAATCCATTACAAACAGAGGTGGAAAGTTCAAGTCAAGAAAGACCAAGGTTTTGCTTCAAACCAGCCAGTTGAGTATGCTATGAATGTGACTCTTTATACTCAACTGGTTGGCTGAAACAAAACCTTGGTCTGGATTTATACATTATGGACTTTCCCAATACTGCTGCTAAATACTCTTTTTGTCCTATAAAGAGTAAACCTAGAAAGACAACTGCTATGCAAATGTTTCCACATCTGATTGTAAACACTGTTATATCTCAGTTTGGGTGTGAAATTGTTTTTGGGTAGATACATCAGAACCTTAAAGGACTGTTGACTAGCTTACAGCCATAATGTGAAGGACCTGTCTTTCTGGAGAGGCTAAAATCAATATATTTTTGTTGATGCCACCTCCTTGGCCCTGGTGAAGAATTCAGAGAGTTTGTCAGGCTATGACAGATTTCAGCTTTCATTTTGTCCCAGCAGAGCAGGTCTGTATCACACAGACACAAATCACATCTGCTTCGCCTGGTCAAAGAGCTGAAGTGGAAGAAAAACATCAATCATCTGAAGCAGAAGTGAAAAAGTATGCAATCACACTTTGGGTGTAGGAGGTGATGAGTTGGTGGCAAAAGACTGAAGAATTGATTCCATCCATTTGTCACTATACAGGCTATGACACACGATCATGTATAGCAGTCACATGATTTCATGAAATCAGAGAACTCTTATTTTGCAGAGGCGAATTTCCCTGCTTCACGTACAAAACTGAAGGGGAAAAACACAACTTTCAAGTTCAATATAACTAATTATGATTAGATGATTTATTCATATTAGAAATTTGACAATCGGTAAAAAATTAGCATTCTGTGCACCAATTTGAGTATATCCATGCTGGAAAGATGAATAGCATAGAATTAAAAAATTCATGGTGTTCTTGTTATATTTATGACAATTATGAATCTGGGTGGTGGGGAGAGGGAGGAACGAACAAGGTTACACTGTAATTAAAAAAGCAGCCACAAAATAAACATATGAACAATGCTCTTTATTTATAAACCTCAAATAAGAAACTCTACGTGCACAAAATGGCAAACACATTTACCTAGCATTAATTTAGCTCACTATCTAACCTTGCACCCTACACTTGATAAATGGTTACAAAAGATTTATGTATGGATGAACTCTCAAGCTTCTTTCCTAGCATTTACCAAACTCAATATCTAGATTTCCACCTCCTTCACCTAGCTGAACTCCTAGAAAGCACAAACTTTAAGCCTGAAACCATTTCAACTATATAAATACGTAAGAGCATTTCTTTATTCTGGGTGAGGTCTCGTGTTTTCGCAGTTGCACAACGCTACAAACTGTCTATAATACGCTCATTCTTACCAAACCTTGGAAGCCAAGACCAAAAGCACCTGGCATGGTGACTACAGCAGGGGTCACACTTTATTACTAAGGAATCACAATATATTTGGCCTTTTAAAATAATTTGTAACTGGAGTATAAATTCTGGATTTTATTGTAGAGATTTTGGCGAAAGGGACAGATATGACCAAAAAAGGGCTGTGGAAAAGGGCAGAAAGGTAGCAAGCACAGCTACTCCCGTGAACTGCAGTTAGCGCCACTGCTGCTGCCAGGCACATTCCTTCACGAATCCAGAAAAGTAACAAGCACAGCTACTCCCGCGTGCTGCCGTTAGCGCCACTGCAGCTGCCGGGCACATTCCTTCACGAGGCGAGAAAGGCAGCAAGCACAGCTACTCCTGCGAACCACCGTTAACGCCACTGCTGCCGCTGCATTCCTTCACAAGTACTGAAATGAGCACAGTGCAAGTTTCAGTGCAAGTAAGAGTTTATTTTTCACAGTATTTACAAAACAAAAAAGAAAAGCTTTTGTACAATTTGTCTATTTCGAAATCCTCAAACTAGCAAGTGCTATCACAAAATAGTCCTATTAGTGTTCCCCAGTAGTATTACTTAAATGCCTTGAAAACTTTGGCTAGTGTTATTTAATCCCTGTGGGGGGTGAGGTGCCCTAAAGAGAAGCCATATTCACAAAGCTTTGCCCCCTGAGTTATTTAAGAACTTTATTCTCTACTATCACAAGTTTTTTTTTTGTAACGAAGCGACTGCAGATGGAGAAAACAGACGATTATAGAGAAGCTTCATGTTCCACGTTCACAGGCTTTATGGAACTGGATTTTAAAAAAAGAGCAAATCTTTAAATAACTCCTGAGTTAAATCTTTGTGAATAATGGCTAGACTGTCACACTGTTTTTGCTTTGTGGTATTAGTGGATTTGGATAATGCATTAAAAACATACAAGTATTTACATTGCGTTGAGTAATGCTATATACAAATTCTGATGCTTTAACAGCTGAATAATTAAATATGGACATTTTGCTCCTAATTCAACAAAACATCCACAGGTTAAACAATTGCAAGTTTTTACATTCTGTACTATTTACCTGCTTCCTAGTCTCACTTTTTGGCCTAATCATGATGGTCCTGTATGTATGCAATCGAATGAGTTGGTTGAAACAATGACTTAACAATCAACATAATGCATCGTGGCCAAAAATTCATGGAAGTTTTGTTAAATTAGGGCTCACTGTAGAGGAATTTTAACTTTCAACCTGTCCTTTACCACAATGTTAAGACCACATAAATAACCAATTCTTTGTACTCTATAAGTTATGCATTAAAAAAAATTCTAAGAAAGGGAGTTCCTTGGAGGGCTTGTTGATAGGACTACCACCGACAAGGCCTGACATTCATAATAAATCTATCAAGTGATGGGTGCATAATCAGTATTAGAAAAGAAAGCATGTTTCAAAAGGGATTGCTGCGGAGAGAAGTGCAACTTTAAGCAGCATGGGACAGGATGTAACTGGATGAATCTGACTATGCATGTGGGAGGGCACAAGGAGGGTGACAAGCATTCTCAACAGAATGCAGCGGTAGAAGGCAGCCACACAAAAGGAAAGCTTCCCTTTAGATATTTTTATGTGTGAATTATTACATCATTTGAACATATCTGATGCATTTTGATAGCCATTACACTTTGAAAGTCATAAATACAAATAATTGAAATTCTGTTTTAACACTGACAAAATGATGACGGTGTGGCACTCTGCGAGTAAAACACACAAGAAAAAAACAACTTTCACACTAACAGCAATTAAACATCGACAGGAGAAAATCACATTGATATATTCATTGAAAGTGTGCATGAAATGTTGTGCCTTTCAACTGTAGAATCAAACTGTAGTCAGGATCAAACGCATGCATCATGAAAATGAACACATTTGTTGTAGAGGTTGCGAAGAACCTGGTTTGCCACTGCGACTGATTTTGTAGATACATGAGGTGTTATAAATCGGGCAGCAAAGCCACCGGTTTGTGGCAATGACAGAAAACCATAAAGGATCGGTAAAGCAAAAAGACTAAAGTATAATGGTATAATTACAGACAAGCTAAACAGCTAAACAGGTAAATTAGCAAACAGATTACACAGAGAGACAGACAGACAGACAGATACATAGATAGATAAATAGATAGATGGATGGATGGATAGATAGATAGATAGATAGATAGATAGATAGATAGATAGATGGCACAGTTTTTATTGCTGATACATTAAATATTGTAAGAATTCAGTAGTTAATTACAGAGGACCACAGCAGATGTTATGCTGCAAACTGAAAACGTAAAACATGAAGACATCTTCCGCAGTTATTTGCTGAAACTAAAATTGCGGAAACTTTCTGTGACACATTCTATTCTCTCTGAGAGTCCAATCCTTAATGAATACATAATGAGTAGTTTCCAGTATGCCATACGATAGGTAGAAAAATTCTAAGCAAGTACACTAGTGCAAAAAAATAGCTACAAACACAACAGCTGAAAACTCTAAAATACTCCACTAGTTACAGTGGGGGACAGCTGGTATTTTTAAAAGTCACACTGAAAGTATTTTAATTAGCATCATATTCACACAAGGCATTTTAATCTACTCAACAGAGATATGCGACTTTTTTGCCAACGGTATCCAAATACATCAAGTCAGGGCCATGGAGTCACCACTGCTTCACCTCATGTCAAAAAAATCTTAGTTTTAACAAACTATATTTGCAGATCAGCATCAGTCTCAATGCAATTCACTGTCCTTGCCTATATTTAATTTGGGCATTGAACATAAAAATGGAGGGAAAAGGGAAAATACCTATGTCTAATACCAGGTTAGGTTACTCACAATATCAGTTTTCCGTTATGGGGAACCTGTCCTGATAACACTTTGCTATGTTTCATTTTCTCTTCTGGGTCAACATACATCATAGACATGCACACATGCGTTCAGTCACCTAGAGTCACCCTGAATTCCCCTGAACTGCCCCCAGATCAAGAGAGAAATCCAGAGGACAGGGAAGGAAGCCAGACAAATATCTGGAAAACATACTGATTCCAGACAGACACAAGTTCTAATAACAGTATGTTTCTGTTTTCTAGACACCACAAAATGGAGAAATTGATTTCAGCTACTACTAAAGTTTACACAAAACCATACCTGTGCGTGCCCCACCACTAGATACATGTACTTAAAAGTTCTTAAAGGTTTTGGCACTGCTCAGCAACCAAAGGTCAGTTAAACACTATAGCTCTTGGAGATTCAATAACATTCTTCTCCAATTAGCATCACCGATTAAAAAGGAACAGGAATTCAATCAAGTGCCTCAGTTGTTTTTCAAAGCAACATCATTCTGAGTTCTACAGCCAATCCTTATATTTTTGTTCTAGCTCATCTCTAGCAAATTGTATTCCACTAATTATGTGCTGGAGGATCACTTAGTTTACAGAAAAACTACATGGAATGGCTGTGGTTTCTCAAGGAGACATCAGGGAGCAACTGCCATGTACAATCTGGCCTTGCATTACAGTACATAATCAGCCATAAAAAGAGTGCTTCTGAAAGCCTCTGTGAATCTTTATGAGACTTCAAGATTTCAGAATCATCCAGGAGCTAAAGGTGAAACAGGCAGACTCAAAATGGAATCTTCTGTTCTGTGGACTGATTTCAACCAACACTTCAGATCATTGCAATGCTTCATTATATTTATAAACTGGTGGTTTGATGAATGAATATAAATCAGTGGGATCAGACAGCAAGCTGTCTGTCTGGTACGTTCATCATAAGAGGCACGCATCTGTAGGATTTGACATGGCTTTTGCGAGGTGCAAAAATGAATTAACGTCACCACTGGTCTTTCTTTATGGTCTCAGCTTGAGCTGTAAAATAAGCACTGCGTTCCTCTAATATTCAGGAAGATGTAACAAAAAGCAGCTCATGTGCAAACAACTGAAGGCAGTTAGTCATGAAACAGACGTCCTGGCACCTTATACTCAAAAACCATACAGTATCAATGTGTGTGGGGCAAAGTTATAAAAATTCAGAAATAAAACTTTCAATCACTTGATTGGAAAAAAAGAAAGAGCGATACCTTTTGTTTAAAAAATAAAATAAAATATATATACCAGCAGTACTTACTCCATTCAAATTAGCTGACAGGAAAGGATTTTGTCAGATCTGTATTCTCCCACTAAGTGTTTTTTTTTCCCTACCAAAAACTCTTAATCAAGTCACTTGCATGCACAAAGGAAACCATTAAAAGCAGCACACTTAATCTGAATTAAACCCATGACCTACAAGCTCATGACACATGGTGAGAGACATTTGGGCTTCTTAACCACATCGTCTGTCACCTGTTTCAATGCTGGCAAACCTGAGTACAGTTCTTGAATAACTGACTACACTTGCTCCCTGGATCAAATGAAATCTCGTTTAATAACATCCCAAAAAACAGGAAAACATGACAGATGACATGACTGCTTTGGGAAATACATCCCAAAACTTCCGAAAGTGAAATTAGTGCCTGTTCAAGCAGCATTTTATCCATTCTTGGCCCTGGACAACTGTGTACAGGTCTTCCTGCTCTCTCTTAGCTACTAACATGAACACAAAGAAAGCTCACTAAATTAGCTCAGTTATTAAAATAATTACTTTAAGCGCTTAGTTAAAATGAAAGTTTGTACCTACTGCTCCCTTTGAAAGATGCAATTAAAATCTACTGCTCTAGGAGAAAGGCTTTAGCTATCTGCTAAACAGTGTTACCAAAATGCAGTCTGTAGGTACCGTGAGTTTGTCAGAGGAATTAATAGATGTCTTCCTAAGATCATGAGGTGGGACCCTAAAGGTCTGGGTTCCATTGCCGAATTACACAGTAAAGGCCAGCCAGCAGACTGATAGCCGCTGCTCCGCTCCTCTGCGCATGCTGCGTGTGGCCGTCCTGAACGCATCCACGAGAGGACAGACAGTCGCTGACGTGAATGAAAGTACAGGCGCTTCAAAGGTCGCACATCTTCATTAGTGTGCGCTTGAGATGGCGAGCGACGGCGGCGGCGGTGATGGCGCCTTGAAGTGATGCGGCGGCAGGATGCTCCGCAGACATCAGCAATGATTCACAGCTGCCGTCGAACACCAGGACTCCACATCAAATCTCAGCCAGTTTACAGTCTCATCAAACAGATCCACCTGTCATTCTGAAAGTCCCTGATAGCATCGACCCTCACTCACCACGCTGTACAAGATATACCCTGGGATGGAGACTTGGAAACAGTCAATTAGTAAAGGAGAACAGGCAAATGTTTCTTCTATAATGGCCCTCTCTAATTGCTTTATTTATCTTTTTTTGCAGTTTCTGCTTCCTTCCAGCAATGCATGCATGACTCAACTCTGGAAAATGATACCCAGCTAACATGTGGTGCTCTTACAAAACGCTCTGAGACTGCACAAGGTGCCCGATGGCCGAACCCAGGCGTGTGCCTCAGATCTTGCTGTTCTCCAGGTGAGTGTCGATGTGCTTGATGAGAGCATCGTCAGGGTAACCGACAGGGAAGATCAGCTGACACAGCGGACAACTCCGGATGTCATTCTCCTCAGTTTCCATCCACAGCTGAAATCAATTAAAATCTACCATTAAAATACCGTCACACACGGCGTGCCTGTATGCTAACCTTTTTACTCAGGTAGCTGCTTACATTTCCCACAGGTTTCATTTCTGTTTTGTTCTATACTTTGCTCAACAGACTTGGGTTATTAGCAGCTTTGATGAATTAATCAAAATACTAAATTAATTTGTTTTGCAAAATGGCATGTTGCGCTTCCAGAAATAAATACGTAATTCTCAACATCTTTCACAACAATTTCAGCTTAACACTGACATCTCTATGAGCAAGAAAAAGGTGTTCAAGTGACGCAGCTAAGCCTCCCTAATTCATGCAGATGTACTTTTTCCGGAGTAACGTATCAAAGAAGATTCCGGATAATCTGCGCACTGACTCACGTTGATGGAGGGCCAGGACTGGGCGTGATCGGCGTGCATGTAGCCAGGTGGATGGCAGCTGAGAGTGTTTGGCCCTGTGGGGATCGGAAAAGCTGAGCAGGAGGATGGTCCCCGAACAGAGGAGGTGGCAGCTGACGCCCCCAGGGTGCGTGGGGGGCTGCTGGAGTGGGCACAGGCCCACTCCTCCTCATCTTCGGAGGACTGTGGCGGCACCGGAGGCAGCAGGGGGGCGGGACCCGGAGGCGGATCAAAACGCAGATGGGGTACCTCTGAGATGGGAAAGGGAGGCTCGCGGCTGTGGCGGGGGCTTCCTGCCAGACTACCTCCACTTCCCCCTGGGGGCCCAGGCTGGGGAACCCCTTGTTTGACGTAGCCCTCTGCATAGGGCCGGGGTTTAGGCAGCGTGGACACCGGATCCAGGGTGAAGCGAGGCGGCCGCTGGTAGGCCGAGGGGTCCGCCACCTCGGAGTAGCTGCGCCGGCCTTGGAAGCTGGCCCGCAGGTGGTGGGTGGTGGGCCGGCACGAGTAGGATGCCGGGCCGTCGGTCATCTCGGGAAGTGGCGAGCGGCGGTGGATGTCCGGGGAGAGGCGCTGGGGCACAGGCGAGCGGCGCTGGGGGATGGGGGAGTGGCGCTGGGGCACAGGTGAGTGGCGCTGCGGGATGGGGGAGTGCCTCTGTGGGATGGGGGAATGCAGCTGGACTGGGGAATGCAGCTGGACTGGGGAATGCAGCTGGACTGGGGAGGCACAGCACAGCGGCACGGGATCAGAATATTGGCCACATTTGGTCAACTACAGAGGGCAACAGCCCAAAGATACTCGAACAAACAGATTACAACAACAACAAACAGATTTACAAAAAAAAGCAGCTCTCAAAATCAGAATCAGAATCAGAATCAGCTTTATTCGCCAAGTGTGCTGGGGCACACAAGCAATTTGGTTCCGGCTGCTAGAGACTCCCTAATACACAGACAATAAATTACACTATAATTACACAATCTGTTTGCATCCTTATCCCCGCTGCATATTTATATTTATATTATATATATTTATAACTGCTTATTGTGCTGTTTTTCTTGTATTGTGCTACAGCCCTGTGCACAGGGTTGCCAACTTTGATCAGCTGGCTGGAGTGAGATATTCAATCTGAAACAAGTCTGTACATACAAGCACATGTATGTAACAGTCTAATTACCTTGTAAATAGTCTATAAGGTTTGCAAACTGCCCCAACGGTTTTGATGTAGCTGATTTTAGGTTTATGATGGAAAAATACAGATTTGCCGTAGGATTTCTTGTGTGAGCCTGAGAGTGTGAAAGCGTGAGCATCACGCCTGGCAACCCTGACTATGCCTCCATCCACCTATCCCCCACCTGCTACCATGGCACAAAAATTTCACTCTGGAACACATGACAATAAAGCTTGAAATCAGAACTCTATGAGGAGGACTCACACACTGCATTCTTTTTCTGCTTTCGGACCAATCGGCACATCCTAGTTTTTAGCCCAACCTTTATTCAAACCTTGATTCCAGTTTTTTCATCATCCATATGTGATGAGATTTGTGAGTAAAAACTGCCAATATTAAAGATCGTAAGCTGAATAACCAGAATCCATTGCCTTTTTCATGTTGCTTCCTGCCTCACACCTCACTGGTTTTCGCTGCACATCTGTTACCCATTTTCCACTGAACTTAATCATTCACTAATACTGCTTTCATGCTTCCTTGGGCATACTATGCATACTATGAAACAATGGTTAGTAGCTGCTGGAATACATTTGTTTTTTTCCTTTATTGTTAATGGAAGGTTGATTTCTGCTGCAGAGACTGAGATTACAAATGCAGGATTGCTAACTTTGGTCAGTTGGCTGGCGTGAGATTTTCAACTCGAAAGAAGTTTGCACACACATGCACATGCATTTACATGTATGTAACATTACCTTGTGAATAGCCTGTAGGGTTTGCAAACTGCCCCAATGATTCTGAAGCAGCTAATTTTAGGTTTACAGTAAAATACAGATTTGTTGTAAGATCTCTTGCGTGAGCGCGTGAGTCAGAAATCGTGAGTGTCACGCCAGATGCGTGAGAGCTGACAACCGTGCATCAGCACCCCCGCTTCCGACTTCACAAGCGCTGTTTACCTGTGTGAACACTGAATCTGCACACCAGAATCAGGATGTCCTTGGTCATTCAGAGACGGTAGTTCGAGAACCACAAAACTGTAGGTTTTGAACGGCGCCATCTCACCTGGGCTGGCCTGCTCCTGTGACATTTTCCTTAGGATCTCATTCTGCTTGGCGCTGAGGGCCTGCAGGCGACTCAGCTCCTCGGTCAGTTCAGTGTAGGCCAGCGCCAGGTTCACCCTGAAGAATATCAGCCAGTAGGTGAATGTCAGCCTGGCACACAGTCAAAAATTGCAAACAATAATTTGCATCTAAGGCAATAACAAGTAGGAAGGGACGTAAGAATGGGTTTATCGAACCAAGAACATCTTTTTTTAAATTCGTGTTTCTCAACCCAGTCCCCAGTCCATGCAGTCCATATTTTTGCTCTAACCCAGCTCCCATCCAATGAAGAATGCCTGGTACAGGTCTGTTGGGAGCTGGGAGAGAGCAAAAATGTGGACTGTCTGGGGGAGGGGGGGGGGGGGTCTCTCAGGACTGGGTTGAGAAACACAGCATTAATATCTTTTATACCTTACAATAAAATACAAGGCAAGCCAAAACCTGTTACTTCTTCATCCACAGCTCGTGGAATTATGTTCAGCACAGTAAACATTACAAAAAGGTTCATTCCTGTGCGCTGAGGAGACCGCAAATCTACTGCATTCCAGGAACCCATAATGTGGATGTTTTTGGAAATACAATTTGGTGAAATGGATTTATATATAAAATGATGTATATTTCATTGTAAATAAAACCAAGGAAAATTTGAGGTCCTGAAAGCACTAATAATAATAGGTACTTCATTGAGTCCTGTGAGGAAATTCACTTTACGCCTCCCTCAACTTACTCTTTGTGGAGCAAGTTGTCTACAAAGGGCAACCACCTGTAGCAGCGCCCAGAGAGCTGGGGTTCAAGGGCCTTGCTGAAGGACCCACAGAAGTGCTGAGGCTGGGTTTGAACTGGCAACCTCATGATTACAGGCACACAGGCTTACCCCACTGAGCCACACGCTGCCCCATACAGTGGTACCTCAGTTCTCGAACTCACTAGAACTCTAATATATTGAAAATCAAACAAACCAGAACTCAATCTGAATATCAGAAATCGAACCGTGAATGCTGACCTAATATAAATTGTACGCGTCAGGAAATGGGTCACACTACAATGCAATTCTTACTTGAATGCCTTCTTCACAGACTGGACGATTAACCAAATAAAGCAGCACAACATTACAGTAACTAACAATAAATAAACCACTAACTTACGTGTAGTATGTGACATTTATGTAAACTTTATTCTACTAGGTAAATTAACTGAAAACCAGTTCTCACTGCTTTACGTGATATTCGGGAGAAATAGCAGACTACGTGTCGGTACTGTCTGGGATACAAACGTCATGCATGTAACTAAACTCTTCAGCCAATACGGACAAAGGTGTGTCATCACGGAGGTGGTTCCAGTTTGTGCAGCTGGGTGGGAGGTCGCAATGTATCTAACCGTAATGCATTGCGTCAGGATCAGAATGCGTTGCTTTAAGCCAGTGCTTTATGCAAGTCGAACGCACCCAATGACTGGACTTGGGAAACAAACTGAATACATAGGACTAATGACAACAACCAGAAACAGCTGACCACTTGGGGATCCCACATGAGGTTAACGAGGGGGCGTGGCACACGGAAGGAGCGGACAATCGGGGCAGGACAAGGGTAATGTGGGGATAACATCTTTATCGTTTTGGAAACCATTAAGAAAAAAATGCTCTTGTTTTATCCTGTTAATTTTTTGTTTAATTGAAAAAAAAACATCGAGAATCAGTCCAGAACGGATTAAGTTCAAGAACCGAGGTACCATTGTATTTAAAAAATCTAAATATTAGGTATCCATTACTGGCTTATTTGCTTAAAACTCACTGGCTGAGCTTTTTCGGTAGTCTGTACAAACACCTTAAAAACAAATAAAGACTTCTATTATACATGGTCTTTGTGTAATATTTCTTTCTATAAATAACAAGCATTGTGTTGAAAAAACTAAGCACTTTGTGTTGTTACAAAATCTAAATATTTTTTAAGTAATTTAATAATTCCTTTGACTGACTAAGATGCGAACAACCACACAGTTGCACCGGAATGACTGGCTTAGCAGTGAGGTCACTAGCTGAGCACACATCTGAGAGGCCACAAATAGACATGAACAACAAGTAGAGCAAAATAACCAAGTGTATCATTCTTACTGGTTTTTTTGGGTTAAAGATGAGGGCGCGGCCACGGAAACGGAACTTCCCTTATATGTGTCCACCATATTTTGCTCTCCATACCACATTAGAGGCATTAATGGCTAATATAACTGTAAAGGTTTGGCCTTTCATACCGAAAAGCTCCCAGATCGGCGTTCACTCTCACATTTACAGGAAAAGGGCCAAGTATGACCATTAGCCTTTGCAGAGCCTGCACTTTTTGGCTGGTATAGTTTGCTCTGTCTTGAGGGCATTTGGAAAATCTCAGCATCAGTAACTCTATTTTCCATTTCTAATGTAGTCCTTATGACAGTCTGGCTCAGACTGGAAGTGTGATTGAAAGTGTGGACAATTAACATAGGTTTTTCTGCTATTACCATGACCCTGTATCTATGCTAATCTTCCTTTACAAACTGTGACCCAGACCCATATCTGCTTGCATGTTGTCGAGATGAAAGGCAGGAGGTGACATCACTTCTGGGGAATTTGTTGAACAATTAAAATAGTAAACGTTGAATTTGTACTAAAACAGACGTAGTGATGACAGTCCCCTTTAGCACACAAATACCAAGTTATTTGCGATGTTTTTAAAAATAGAATCAGAACACTATATGACAGTACAGATTAGTTGTCTTGAAGTTTCTCTTTTTCTATTATGAGTTAATCTGCTGAAAGGTGAGCGGTTTGCTTCATTCATGGATCTATTTGATCCAACCGAACACGCGACTCCGCAGAACAGAAAATGAGAGCGATGCCTGAAAGTTGAATCATAACAAACCCACGTTAGCGGTGAGAAACTCCTTTCAGAAACAGAGTAGGGCCCTGCTGCAAGCGTCTCTTTGGCTTCACGGCGCCGAGGCTGTCTCCAAAGAGCCCCAACCCCTGCTGCTATTCCCCAAGGCCGTCTCCAAAGAGCCCCAACCCCTGCTGCTATTCCCCAAGGCCGTCTCCAAAGAGCCCCAACCCCTGCTGCTATTCCCCAAGGCCGTCTCCAAAGAGCCCCAACCCCTGCTGCTATTCCC
>JABFEA020000098.1:28121977-28145024 GCA_019775915.2 Cyphomyrus plagiostoma | reverse complement strand
ATTACACCCTTATGCATTCCAGTGAAGTTGTCAAGGGCCTATGCCCGCTCCCCCCGCCCCCCCCACCACCCCGCCCCAAACAGAACAGTCGCACTCACATTCCCCATACTTACAGGAGCTTTACAGTGGCACTACCTGCAGGTCAAACACAAAGACAGACTGCAAATCCATCTCAGTCAGTGCACCTTTAAATGTGCTACAGTTTGTTTCCTTCTGAGAAAGGACCATTGCCCTGTGGCGCACTGCGGTCTGCTCTTCTCACCCTCCACTTTGGAAAGCAACAAAGTCTACTTATTTCATACTACGGCTTACGTGTGAATGCCTAGAATGTGTTACAAACGCCGCCGCTGCAGCTTCGCTCCGTCAGAGGAAGCTGCCCTCTTTTGCCATCTTTAACTGTGCATAAACAGCACCCATCTGTTTATATGTTTGCACTCACCTGCATGAGTGAATATGAGCTTCTTTCAGGAGGAATTTGAGTGACACGGTGCATTTGTTCATAGATCTGTGTGTCTGTCAGCATACAAGTTTTCACAGACGAAACACATGTGATATGGGTGTGCAGTCTGTGCACGAGCGCCAGTCCTGTACATGATTACTCCTGTGTAACATAACGGTACAGGGTCTGCTCGTTAGCACACTGGCATAAGATCGAGTCGGACTGGAAATTATTTAAAAGTTATTCAGCAGGGTTAGCCATTTCATTGCCTTGTTTAACCTACTGAATATAAAAGAAATAAAACCCTATATTCAGGTTTAGTCATGCCTACTCTCAAGACAAGCTAAGCTTCTTGGTTTCCATTTCAGTGTGATATTTCATTTCCTCATAACGAATGACAGATAGTAAAGTGCCACTGAAGAATAAACAAGCGGTAAGAGGCTGTGGCTTAGAAGCAGTGATCTATCATGTTCACTGTCCCCAGCTGGCTCTAGGTTCCAGTCCACCATGAAGACCTCACTACTTTCTTTTCTTTTAACAAATGAAGGGGAAAAACAACACGCATTACATGATTCAGATCACGAATGACTTTGCCATCTTCTGTCACTGCAGTCGGACAGAAAGCAGACTTTCGCTGGCCACAATATGGAAAGAGTGCCAGGGCCTGGGTGACTTCGCCGCCGACCACAAAGGGCGTCACAAAAGCCATCGCAGCAGACGTGTTGGCGCCGTCTGGAATGCAAGCTGGCATGACCCTCAAGCCCACAGAGCCATCGTCACTAGTGTGAATGAGTCGTGTTGACTGTTCTCACAAACAAATGCTCTCCCACTAATGCATGAGCCTGGCTGAGATTGGGGCTCTAGCCAGAGATTTTAGCTCAGTAATCGTTTCAAATGAAACAGTCAAGGGGAATCATCTAGAATTGGCTTGAAGTCTAAAATTCCTCACAGCAAAGTTTATCCACAGTAAGTTTAAGCCGCACTTTACCAACATCTGCTACCAAGGGTTATTTACTGATAAAGCTACAGTCCAATTTTAAAATACTAATTTTTACAGCTGCCGTTCACATCTACAAAATGCATATTCCTGACGTTTCAGGTCAACTGTGATAAAATACAGGGGTGGACGATGTGACACAATATTTTTGGTTAGGGTCACAATCAACGATATAGACATTTTATTTTGGTTTACAAGCCAACCAAATAGGAACGTATGTGGTTGTGTTAATTAACCATTCTATCCTCACAAGAAACACTCTAATGACAAACTTAAGGTATTAAATTAATTTACATATAAAGGAAACTGATTCATGTTACATCCCCGGCCCCAGGGGACGGGACCGACCAGGTGTAACACATCAAGTCCCATCAACGCCTGTATAAAGGGGAGAGTACACTTACTCTCCCCGTGAAGTATTGTGCCAATGTTTACCTTGAGCCATACCGAGCGTCTTTTCGTCTATCGTCTCCCCGCTCTCCCTCTGTCTTGTTACTTACCTGCGTCTCAGCTCCCTTCATGTTTGCTCCATTTCCACAGCCCAGCTCCCATCCGTAACCCGCCTTCCCAGCCCTGCCCGGTGTCCGACGTCCCGCTACCCTCTGGTTTGTGTCTCCGGTCTTTATTCGTCGGACTGATCACACAACGAACGAACCCTCTGCCTGCTTCTCGACTACGCCTCTCGCCTCTCGATTTGGATACCTCGTCTGCTCTGCAATAAAACCCCCTTACCTCGCATATCTGGGTCCGTGCTTTTGTCCGGGGACAGTACAGTTCATTATACCAAAAGCATTTTTATTAATAAAGTAATGAGTACACATTCAAGTTTATATGAATGGTAAATTTGCAAAGTTTCCAAATATCACTAAATTGGTCCACGTAGGATTTTGCAAATCCAAACCATTTCCACACAATCAAAGCAGAACCATTTTTTCAAACCAATTATTCCCTATCAGCCAAACTGCATACTGCATATTAGACAGCATTTATTGCATGATCTGAGTGCAACATTTTTAGCTGTCCAATTTATTTTTTTAACCAAGTTAGCTAAATATTAGAAAAGATCAAGTCTTTAGTTCAAGATCCAGTGACTAAGTTAAGATCCACTGAGACAGATAATTGGCGAAGAAGTGAGATATTCAGACAGCACTGAGATGATGCTGCTGCCTGTAAAGTGTTAAGTAGCGCTGCATCGCGATAACTCTGAAACACTTATTGTGCACAGAATTGTAACGAGCCACGATTAATTATCATATCGCCCACCACTACTAAAATGTCACTTTAAAACCACTGCTACGTCAAATAAGATAAAGAAAAGCAGGGTTTGGGGCTTGCTGGCAGTTTGTACACTCCATGGAATACAGAGAAGAAATGAAATGTAAAATATACTGAAAATCTTTTTCATACTGTTAAAAAAACTTTTAGTAAAAAACACACAGGTGTGTAATTATATCTTTGTGGGGACTCTCCAATCATTTCTATTGGGAAAACTCTAATCCAAACCTGACGACCGTAACCCCTATCCAGCCCTAACCTTAACCATAAGTAACCAAACAAAATGCGAGGCATTTTTACTTTTATGACTGCATTCACAGATCTTTGTGGACACCTGAAAAATTGTCCCCACAACGTAAAAAAATTTAGAGGTTTTTATTACATTGTGGGGGACATTTGGTCATCATGTTTCTCAAAACCAAAGAGGCAAATATACCAAAGAGAGGGAATGCGGTCTGGAACTGACCCAAATGACAGCGATCGGTACCTTCTAGGTTGTATTCTGGCACTGCCTCAACGCAGATTATTTGTGCATCATTGTATTCTAGAAATGTGCATCCCAGGAAGCACAGTACACGGTACAATGTGTACACCCAGAATGGGATGCCAGACAGACAGACACACACACACGCACACACTACAGGAAATATAAAGACGTCTTTAGACTATGGGAGTCCACTCAGAGTACCTGGAGAAAAGCTGTACACAGACTGCTAACTCCACAGGCAGACCTAAGGTAACATGGAGAAAGCATGCTAACTCCATACACGCAGACCTAAGGTGGCATGGAGAGAATATGCTAACTCCACACATACAGACCTAAGGTGGCATGGAGAAAACATGCTAACTCCACACATACAGACCTAAGGTGGCATGGAGAAAACATGCTAACTCCACACATGCAGACCTTAGGTGGCATGGAGAGAACATACTAACTCCACACACGCAAACCTAAGGTGGCATGGAGAAAACATGCTAACTCCACACACGCAGACCTAAGGTGGCATGGAGAGAACATGCTAACTCCACACACGCAGACCTAAGGTGGCATGGAGAAAACATACTAACTCCACACACGCAGACCTAAGGTGGCATGGAGAGAACATGCTAACTCCACACACATGGCCCTTAGATTATTCAAAACTTTAATGTAACAACAGCGAGACATTTGTCACACATTCATATGCAAGTAAGGCTAAAAAAACGTCTTTGGGAGGAAACGTGTCTCACAAGTAGCAGTGATTGTGATTTGTTATCTAATCAAACACAAACTAAAGTGCCATGTACTAGATTGGAATAATACAAAGAACCCTGAATATAATCATTAATTGTAGATATAATAAAAGCTTACAAAATCCTCATGGCTTCTTTTATAATATTATTTTATTCAACTGTTTCAGGAGTTTTCAGAAGGTTTAAAACAATTAGATTTTTTTTTCACTTTACAGAATTCCACAGTATAGAATTAAAGAAAATGCTGGCAATTTTCAAGTCAATTTGGCCTGATTTTAAAAGATGGGACTTACAAGAACTGAACAGCCACTCAGACAGAAAATACAAATATGAGAGAGGGGGTGGCAGGCGACAGAATGAGTCAGGTTTGGAAAATCTCCGACAGTGGGCCACCGGCCGCTGCCCTCTGCTGCCTGCCCCGGGTGGAACCTCCGCCTGATTTTTTTCGCTTTGTCTGAAACTGTGCTGTTTCACGGCCCCTGGCAGCCCACCCATACCTTAGTTCCTGACAAGTCCACACCCCCTCCCCCCCACCCCCCTAGAGGGAGCCTGTGAAACAGCTGATAAACAGGGCTTGGTCTCGGCGGCTCGCCGTGACACTGCTTTCCCTCGGACTGGAAGCCACAGCCCTGCCACGAGACGCTTCCTGTTCTCACGGAGCACCTCTCTGCACTTCTGCAGCTGCTCTGCATGGAACCCTGCCTTCCACACCAATACGACCTCCTCTGGTGTGCCAACAGGCAGCGGCAATGCCGGTTCCGCCACGGACCACGGGCTACGGACGTGTGCCGTGTGACAGAAGTGAGAGTCGCCAGACCTCCAGGGCGAATTAAAATAGTGCTGCCCAGGAAAGCATTCACCCATTCACGTTGGTCAGCTGTGAGGCAGGTGGCATAGGGAATAAGGCAGGGGAACAGCCTGGACAAGCTGCCAATCCACTGTGCGAGCACACACACACACACACACACACACACACACACAAACACACGCACACGCACACACACACGCGCGCGCACACACACACACGCACACACACACGCGCACACACACACGCACGCACACACACAGACACACATGCACACACACATGCGCACACACACACGCGCACACACACACATGCACACACATACACACACACGCACACACACACGCACACACACACACGCACGCACGCACACGCACACACACACGCTCGCACACATACACACACACATACACACACACACACACACATACACACACATACACACACACACACATACACACACACACGCACACATACATACACACACACACACATACACACACACACTATAGGTAATTCAGGCGTAATGCTTTTAGGTTTAAAACTTAAATAAAAATGAGATAGTGTTGAGATGAGCTGGTTACTCACTGTTCGTCCCCCGCTTTCTTAATCCAGGCCACGTCGCACTGTTCGCAGATGCCTGGCATGTCCTGCAGGGGGCAGACAGACAAACATCAGGACTGGAATGCTCACGCCATGCATTCAGGATTCAGATACTCTCACATGTGACGAGACCACTCGAGAGAGGGCTGCGCCTGCAGCCCCACCTACTGGGAGGCACAAGCAACAGCCATAAGCCCGAGTCAGCAGGACTTCACTGGCGCCTGTCACTATGGCAGTCTAACCTTATCTGCCCCCCCACGCATACTGTACCCTGGATCAAAAAGGTACCATAGTGTTGCTGGATGACTGATGGGGCTATTAACTTCATACTGTTCCCCAGTCAGCATGTACTGTAAGTACCTGTCAGACGTCTTTCTTCAAACTTAAGGTACAGAAGTAAAAGCATTTGGTCACATTTTATCAAACTAGCATTATAAATTCATCTTCTTTGTTTTTATTTATATAGAAGATGCTTTTAAACAAAGAAATGCAGATTTTTGAGAAAGCAGGGTGTCAGGGCTTAAGGGTCTTCATCAGGGGCCCAACAGTGACATCACTCTTGCAACGCTGAGATTTGAACCAGCGACCTACCAATCACCTAACCTGCTGAGTCACACAACACCCTTGATACTTATTTAGGAATAAGTGCAACTAATTGACTTGATTATTAAGTTCATAATTAGTGTCCAATAAGGCACTCCTTTGTGTCTATAACAAGCTTTAATTAAGAGGGGAGCATCTTCGCGCAATAAGCTCAGCATGGCTGTGGGGGGCGCTGCGCTCGGCGGCCCCTGACCTGTTGCCTTTGGGAGCTCTGCCGCAGCTCCTCGCGCAGCCGCTCGCACTCGCCCTTCAGCTCCTCCTCCCGCTGACAGGCGCCCTGAGCCTCGTGCCGTGCCCCTTCCAGCTCGGCCTCCAACCTCTGCAGCTTCATGTCAGTGAGGGTGTCCAGGCTGCGCGAGCTCTGCAGAGTCAGGGCTGGGCAGTCCAGCACTGTGGGCGTGGGAACACGTGCAGGGCGTCATGCCCATCCAGTGGAACCCCTACATCAGTGTTTCCCAACCCAGTCCTCAGGGACCCCAGGCAGACCACATTTTTTCTCCTTCCCAGATTCCAACCAATCAAGATCTCAGAATACCTGGCATGGGTGTGTTGGGAGCCGGGAGAAAACAAAAATATGCACTGGCTGTAATCCCTGAGGACCTGGTTGGGAAACACTGCCCTACAAGGTCATCAATCGGCTCTTTATCTCCCGGATTACCGGTTCACCTAGAAATAATGACCTTGGACAGTATGAGGCAAGCATTAGGCCTCCAGGAAACCCAGGCTGGGATAAAGATGCATGTGGCACACAGCGGTGCTGGAAGCAGCGGGACTGAGAGTGATTCAGCTCCCCTTCTGCGCTGTTTCGTCAAAGATAAGCATAGCGCTGGGTATCTTGCAGTGGCTCAGAGGCATAAGAATGTAAGAAATTTACAAACGAGAGGAGACCATTCAGCCCATCAAGCTCGTCTAGGGAGAACTCAACTAATAGCTCAGAGTTGTTAAAATCTTATCGATTGTTGATTAAAAGGAACTCAAGGTTTTAGCTTGCGCTACACCAACAGGAAGACTATTCCGTACTATAACTACACGCTGTGTAAAGAAGTGTTTTCTCAAATCCAGTTTAAAATGCTCTCCCGCTAGTTTCCGTCTATGGTCACAAGTTCTTGTATTTGAACTAATATTGAAGTAATTATTTGGTTGAACAGCATGCAGATCTGTTCGAATCCTATATACCTGGATCATGTCCCCCCTTAGTCTCCTTTGCTCAAAGCTGAACAGATTCAGCTCAGCTAACCTCTCCTCATAAGACATTCCTCCAAGACCAGGAATCATTCTTGTAGCCATACATTGAACATTTTCAAAGGCAGCAATGTCCTTTATAAGATAAGGTGACCAAACCTGCACACAGTATTCTAGGTGGGGTCTTACCATGGAATTGTATAATCATAGCATCACCTCCCTTGACTTAAACTCCATACGCCTAGAGATGTTACCCAACAACCTATTGGACTTTTTAATTGCTTCCCAACACTGGCGAGAGTGGGACATGGAAGCATCAACATACACACCGAGATCTTTCTCATAATCAGCTACCTTTATTTCAGTAGAACCCATAAAATACCTGTACTTTATATTTCTCCTCCCTGCATGAATTACCTTACATCTGTCTACAAATATATGAGGTGATAATTTTATGATTATTTCACCAAAATCTCCAATGTTATTAGCTATTTATAGCTACTGATGATACAAAAGAACTTCATGTCTTCGATGTCTACTGGCGGACTTTCAGCAGACTGAGTGTTTCCGCACCTTTGGCCACACACGCACACAGCAGGTGTAACACCCTTAACCTCCAGAGCTGAATAACCCAGGGCTGCCAATTCTCATGCATCTGGCACCACACTCATGGTTTCAGACTGTCACGCTCACGTAAGAAATCTTATATACTGTATTATTCCATTATAAACCTAAAATTAGCTACATCGAAAACATTGTGGCAGTTGACTGTTGGGACAATGTAAAAAGCTTTGCAGAACAGTTTCCAGGGGACAATGTAAAAAGCTTTGCAGAGCAGTTTCCAGGGGACAATGTAAAAAGCTTTGGAGAGCAGTTTCTGGGGGACAATGTAAAAAGCTTTGCAGAGCAGTTTCCAGGGGACAATGTAAAAAGCTTTGCAGGGCAGTTTCCAGGTGAGGTCAGTTAACGTGGAGGGTGGCTTCCTTAGAACTCACATGAACGTAAATTGGCAGCTGTGCGCTTAAAACCGATCGAGACGATAATGTGGGGCCGTTATGTGACGGTTGATTATTATTTCACGATCATTGTTTCATGCAGGCTGGGAAATACCTGGGCTACAGTGCCACGAAGGCTTTTCTGTGGTTTTTTTTTTCAATCATTAGATTTTTCATAAAACATACGCGGCCCCGGCTGCCAGCTGACCAGCTGACGGTGCGCCGCAGTCAACAGCCTGTTTCCACTCAGTGACGCAAATGAACAGCGAATGATTGCTACAGCTCGTTTTTGGTGACGCACTGCAATATAATGAACGGGTGTTTTTCAGCTGCCACTCCCATGCTGGGAACTTAGCTTTGGGGGATGCAGCACTGGAGCGGGCGTAGGCATCGGTGCATTGCCAACCTCAGTGAAATCCCATTATCAGTATCAGAACGATCACAACATATAAACAATATAAATAATGCTGCTTCTTCTACTTCTAATAATAATAAAAAATCTAGCTGCAATACGGATATTGGAACTGTACGGCCATAAATAGGCAATATGCTATTTTTCGCATTATCTCCCTTAACCAGCTTGCTCAGCCGTGTTATGATTATGTTACTGAAGATCCTGGTTTGAGGTATAACATTTCGCATGCTGTCGCTGTAGGAATGTGGTGCGAAACTACAGAGCGAAAGCCTCTACTTGCCACCCGGACCCTTAATTGTTTGAAGAACGAAGGGTATCCCGTGAATGCATGCTGCCACCTAGTGGCCCATGAGTCACCTTTCACTGGTTCTATTGTTCCATTTATATAAATCATTGTCATTCTCCCATCAGATAATTATGAACTGAAGACGACCTGACGATCGTTCGATGTACAAGCTTACCACAATTATTCTTAATGTTTATCATTGATGTACCTAGAAAAAAACACGTGATTTAAGTAGAATAGCACTAGAAACATGATAAAGAAATGTGTAACAGTCGTCCATACATCCATCCATGGGCCTCGCCTCCATTAAATGTGTCCCCCTCACATTTCATAATTATTCATTTGGACCTCCCCACATTTAACATTAAATTTTAGTTTTTTGCCAGTGTGTCCCCCCCACATTCAAAATGCTTCTGACGCCCCTGCATCCATCCATCCTCCAGCCATGTATACTGGTTGGGGTTGCAAGTGACCAGGAGCCTATGCTAGGTAGGGTACAGGGAACAAAGCAGTAACCACACACAGTTTAGACATAATGCCAGTTCATCACAGAGACCCACACCGACGCACGCGCTGTCAAACAAAATGGGCAATTCGGTGATACCAGTTAACGCATGTCTAAAGAAACAATTGCAGTAATAAGAATTATTACAATAATAATAATATACAAGTTTCTGATCCTGCTTTCGGGACCAATGGGGATGGTGGCCTCTGCATCTGTGTTGCCTAGCGGCTGTTTTTCAGCTTTGCTGTCACATGGCTTCCCCGACGGCTCGGCTGCTAACGTGCGGGTTCCACACGGCACGTCGACTCCCAGCGAATCTGCGCTCGTGTTAATCGCTGCCTATACCGTGTGTGAAAGAACCACTTGGCACCGGCCGCCGTGTAGCGGGGCGCCCCCCGCTCATGACTAATGCCTCTGAGTGAGAAGTAGCTCGCTGCCTCCGTGCCCAGTAAGGTGGCCACCTGAATGGGTCCAGCACATCGCCAACCATGCACAACCACCGTGAAAAAGGCCCGCAAACTGAGTCACCTTTCACAAAAAATAAAAAATGTGCATCCTTATATTTCTTTTGGGGCAGTTCTGGAAGCCTGATTGGAAATTAGAACAAACAGGACAGCCAGTCCCTGGCTGAGAGCCAGCTGACAGTCGCAGGAATGCAGATCGCACGAAGGCTTTGGTGCCTCTCGGCCCTGAAGAGCATCTTTCTGTGATGCATCATGTTGCCTTCATGCAGAGAGATCGAGCGAGTGGGCGGAAAGTGATGGCACCGGTGAACCGGACCGGTGCAGTGAGGACGACCACACAGCGTGGATGCTTCTCTGTGTGTGTGTGTGTTTCCGTGCGTCAGCGTGTATGTGAGCGCACATTGAGACCTACACAGTGCACTTGAGCCTCAAAGCATCATTAAAGTACTTCAGAGTGTCTACATTGCAGCAGGATGAACAATAAAAACCCTCCTAAAGGCCCCAAGAGTGGACACGACCGCTGGAAAGTACTGGACACAAGGCAAAGGCAGCAGGAGTACTGGGCACTGGGCCTTCCCAGGCCAGCATGGGCAGGAGGTGAGCGAGAGAGCAGGGCAGCAGCTGCACTCACTGTGAGAGATGGTCGGGCTGGCGTGCAGCTGCAGGTACTGCACGTCCTTGCTGCGCAGCTGCGAGTTGAGCTTCTGCAGAGAACTGTCCCGCTGCCTGAGTGCCAATTCCAGGCCGTGGATTCGCTCCACGTGCTTCTCCACGAGCGTCGTCTGCAACACAGTTCAAGGCAGCGAGGCCAAATGACTAGAATGTGTTTGGACAAGCGCGGCGATCATGACGACTCCAAATTCCAAATTTTACTTCTTGCCTGAAACAGTCATACCCTGAAATTACTTCTATTCCAGTCATGTTCTTATTTTCTATGTTGGTATTGTCAATCACAAATCCATTCATAACTGTGTCTCAAAGTGGACTTCAGCACTATAAACATATATTATACTGGAATATTAAGCACTGGGATTAGATTTTAATTGACTAGGTAGTAGGTAGTCAAAACCACACATAGCATAATGGGATACATTCCAATAGCAAGCGGCCATGACGCTATTTTCTGAAAAGCGTACTGATATGGGGCAGATGGACCACCAATAAAGCTCTATAAGAGCATGTTGACCATCGTTTACACCGTCTGACAGTTTACCCTGATTTGTACTGGGGCAGCTTCACACTAAATCATTCACATGCTTAAGGAGAACCATGGAGGGTTGCTTGTCTCTAACCATCTTGTCAAGGTCTCTCTGCAGGTTGCTTTTCTCCATGTGGATTTTCTCATAGGCCTGGATCACATCCTCCAGCTGCTCTTCACGCTCCTTACTCTTCTGGAGCTGTGAGCACAGGAGGAAGGAGATTGTGAGAAGAAGGGGGCTTGAGAGGAAGATCAGAGTGCGCATGGGCATGGAAGAAAGGCACTGCTGGATTAAACTGATAAAAACATTTTGGGGTTAGAAACCAGTTATTTTAAGTGGGTAACACTGAAACTTAGGATCACTCCTCAAAAGTTCTAAATTTTGGCTCCCTGGGGTCTGATGTCACATCACATTGAGGCCAAGAGCAATGCCAAACAACAAATGATGGTGGATTTCGACTATAATATCTGATATTAATGCTCATAAACAGTTATGTAGCACTGAGAATGGCAACCAGGAAGCAATTCTTCATTTGTAATTCAAGTAGAGATCTGGATTTAAGGAAAAGCATGTTTGACATCTTTATCTTTAATGTTGGTGCTGCATGTGAAATATATTCTGCAGGGATTTTGAAAAGAAAATTATCAGTGACTTAAGCATTATGACTAAGCCCTCAGAAAGTGGGACTGGCTCAAAATATTGTGGTAGGAACTGAACTGTCAAAGAAGATTCAAGTGTATTGGCAGCTGAAGGTTATGTGTAATGCCAATAAAATTAATTGACATTATGTTATGAAAAAATGACAAATGCCTAGAAGAATTAGACAGTAAGTGCTAGTGGAGGAGGAGGAGGAAAAAGTTTGGCGAGCGGCTAACGCATGGGCTAAGAAAGGCTTTCAAAGAAGAAAAGGAGAAGAAACTAAGTGACAGCGACGGCAGAAAGTAGGAGCCGGTGTTGTTAATCACCATAGTGGCCACTGCAACATGCTGCCGTCCAGAGACCTGGGTAGCTGTTTGGAGCACTGTGAAAAATGTATATCTGCTGGACTGCTTCTAAGGCATTTTCATTCTTGTAGTGAAACACCGAAGGTATGAATCATGATGCAGATCCCAGGAACGTATCCAGCGCTCTTTAACTGCTTCCCAAGACAAGAGGCATCACATCCCTCTGATCTGGCAGCTTACGGGGACCTTCTGATGTACATCCTCCATTTTACCCTGCCCCTTTCTAGCTTCTCCTTCTTCTGTCCTCCACCTCCCCCACCAGATGCCTCCATCCTTACCTCGTGGTTGAGGGTGTTGACTTTCTGTTGCAGGCTATCATTTTCCGATTGCAGCAGAGCAGTCTCCTTCGGCTCAAATGAGCAGTACGAGTTCCTGTCCTCCCCGAACTCGCTGATCATGGGGAACTGAAAAGAGACGACGGCATCGGACAGGGGTCAGGTGACCTTGCAGAACGCTGGATTCCAATTCCTCATTCATTTACCAGCACGTGAGAAGCACTGGGCCACCAAAACCTAGTTACACCCTTCAAGATAAATTATATCCAGCCTACAGTGGCCATGACGAGTGAAAATTGTAATGGCTACAGTCATTTAGCTAAACCTGGGACTCTCTCACGTGGCTAGATTCAAAACTCAATTGAGCAGGACAATTCCTAGAGGACACTATACCTAGTGTCCTATACACTATACCTCTTTGTCTTACAGCTTCGTCTTACCATTTACATCCCTTACATAACTGTTATTATCAGTCAAAGCGGATTTGTTTTGTTCTCATTTTGATTAATTCTAACATGTTTTGCTTTTTATGCAAAAATGTTCCCGTGTTTTTTCACACACCTCATTCTTTTCGCCGCGTATGAAAATGTCTACTCGGCCACCAGAACGAATGCCCTGGTGTGAGCACCTGCTCAGGGATAGGGGACGTTTGTAAGCACAGGCACACCTGCAAGGGTGTGAAAGGTAAGTACGCTGCTGCTGGTGCTGCTGACTGAAGGCATCTGTCACTTCGGAGCTCCTAAAGCTTCTTGGTCACATGACCTGCCAGCCAGCCAGTGAGCACGCCTCATCTATTCTATTCTGAGGGCAAGTCAGCTTTGCAGCATTCAAACCTTATATCAGTACATTAGGTGTAATATGTGGGAACTTTTTATGACATGATAGTCATATTCAACCAATAAAGACTAGAAAACAGTAAGAAACATATCAAACTTACAAAAACTGAAAACGCAGAGAGATGATGGTACTCAGAAATACACACACACAACACAACCAACATAATACATTTTTATATAGGTAGAGCATTTCCCAAAACTTGTGCGTTTTGATATTTGTGCCCATCCACCTCGTCTAATACATTTTGTACTCTCAGTGTGTCTGTTGCCACTCTAGTTACATAACGTCTTAAAATCTTTTTTTGAAAAAATAAAACATTAGTGCTGTCCACCTTCTCAGTCTGCTGATGTCCATGGTACATATCAATTTGGTTTTGGGCGACACCATGGTACAGACCCAGTTGCTGCTACTTTAAACAATTCTCTCCTTTTGATTGTGTCTCTTGTTCATGTACCTTTTTATTTGCATTTTCCCTTGCCTTTGGCACCATGAAAATCACCATATTCTCTTGACCTACAAAACCTTGTTGGTTTCAGCAGACAGCTGATGTACTGGTTTGGGTCTTAGAGTAAACTCATATATTCTGTTTACTATGCAGGCAGTGCCATTGGGCCCCCTGCTGAGTCCTCTGCTCATCCCTGTCATGTATTATAGCAATGCATGCTAATAGCTTCCCTTGCTGTCAGTGGCACACATTTCTTTTGTGTGTAAACACCTAGAGTTTCCGACTTGTTCGCAATGGCTACATCTCACAGTTTTGTTTTTCTAAAAATGAAACTGTAATGAATGGTTTGTGTTACAATTAGCCTGAATCTCACAAATGATGCTAACATTAGAAATATGCCCTGGGACTTTCTGCTACGGAATGCTGCTACCCGAACTTTTGGTGGTGCAGAGCATACACCCCATTCATAAATTCACAGGTAAATGACATGACCATAATATTAGCACCAAATGATTGAAAAGTAATGTGTTCTGCTGTAATACCAAACTTAGACTTGAATACAGAATTCTTCTAACCTTTAACAGTCTAAATGCATTAACAGCATAGCATCTTAGTGATTTGTTCCAACTTCATCCACAAAAGGCTTTTTGTACCAAGATATGGTAGTAGGACAGCTTTTTATAGAATCACCCACCCGCTGTTGACTGATATCAATACATTTTCTTACTCTAGTAAAAAAACCCAATTTAATGCAGTTGATAGATCTTGTCTTTAAACTTGAATGGAAAATACATCCTGAGCACAAAACTGTTTGAGTATTAAGAGAGTCCCACTGACAATGCATGTAGTCACCACATGTAAATATGCCGTGAACTTACAGTATAAGCAGACGAATCTACCTCTCCAGCCTCACGGCTTTCTGTTCTGTTTCCACAGCTTAATCCACCACAGATATTGTCCAATACATTGGACAAGCTCAGATTCTGATTTTTAAAAATTGACTACTTGGCTATTCTTTCTGCTTGTCTGTCTACCAGCGTCAGACTACAGCAGCTGTACAGCAGACGTGCAGCAGCAGCAACCCAAGACGGGACTCAGAACCTCAGCTTGCAGGGCTCAGAACCTCAGCTTGCAGGATTCAGAACCTCAGCTTGCAGGGCTTAGAACCTCAACTTGCGCTCACACGCTCTACCTTTATCTCATACAGCTTCAACTTCCTCTTGATGCTGCTGTTTTCTCGTTCCAGGCCAGCGAGTCGAGTCTTGATGTCGTGGTAGGCGGTGATGAGGGCGAAGTGGGAGGCAGAGTAGATGTCATCGGGGATGGGGCTGCTGGGCCAACCCACCCCACAGACATCCTCCTTGAGTCCCTCGCCCCCACCCAGAAGGCCCAGCTCACCCCCGAACAAAGACTCCATCAGTGACCCTCAATCTGCAAAGCAAGACATAAGCAGAAAGCTGGAGGATCAGAGAGCACTGTCAGGGTTGGGCAAAAAAGGGCATTACACTTAAATTCAAGCACATCCAGTGCAAAAAAAGTATCTCAATAGATATACTCTTCATTTCTGACTCACACATTCCACTGTTACCTAGGTAGTAAAACCATCTGGTAAAAGATCTATTCTGCTAGTTTCTATTTTTATTAAAAACGGTCATGTGAAATTTTATCATACTCTATATATATCTTTTTCTATTTATAGAGCATTGGCGGAGGAAGGCACACAGAATTTCGTTGTACATGTACAGGAAAGATATTCTATTCTCTGTAACTGGTCCCATCGATTCCACTGGCATGCAAAAATATTAGTTACTTCAGGCCTTGAAACAGTCCAACCAGCACAAATGTGTCTCATTAAATGCATTAAAAGCTTATATTTGTACCTGAGCAGGAATAAAACCCACCCGCTCATTCCCAGCCCCCACACAGCCATGGCACCAGTCCTCAGCAGGCTTGTGTATAACATGCAGTACACAAATTTACAGTGTGAGTTCCAGGAACAGAAGCCTGCCGGCCCCTGCGGACCTCTAACCTGCAGCCTGCGGGGTTGCAAATCAGTGAAGGGCGAGCAGAAGCCCGCAGACTGCAGGGGATACAGCCTTAATACCAAGGCACTGGTGCATGTGGGAGCCAGCGAGGGTAGCAGAGCAGGAATCAACCTGCAAACTACTCCAGCACAGCACAGGGAACAGGGAGTCCCTGCTAATCCCCCCCACACATACATACAACACATTTTCACAAATGGACCCCATGGGGAGGGTCACCACTGAATATGAACAGATGATAGTAATGAGGAGTGGACAAGAGTAGCAGCAGCCGGGGGAGCAAGGGCTACTGGGTGTTAGCATTGGCCATGTGGCGCGTTGACTGGCTGAATGCATGCTGAGGCATGACTGTATTTTCACAATCCTTTACTGTGTTTTAGCCATGACTTTTAAACGTTGCAAATCATTGCTCATATTACGATACAATACAAAAGCATCCAGAGGCAACAAGGTTAAAGTCAGACATATGATGCAGAATTTAATGCGCAAATCTGTTAAATCGCGCTGGCTGCTGATCCTACATGACTCATAATATTCAGGTTTACGTTGATATGTTAACTTCTGAAGTTGCCCTGAACAACCCGCAGACATTTGCTGCCTTCGAGCACAGCCAACTATGAATGTTCTTCAATTTATTACGGCCTCCAGGATAATCTGGGAATGGGCCGCGTGAATTCGCACGCAGACTCAGGCAGGCGTGCAGCCCAAAGATGCTAGGGAAAGGCTGCTGTTTGGGAGTTTAAGAGCAGGTATTAGTGGATGTAAGCTGTAGATTTGCAGACTTACCAGCCCATCTAATACATACAATAAGGTAGCCCAGACTCAGCCTTGGATACTGTCATCCCTCTATTCCTGCACCCATCCAGCAGTGTTCAGGAACCTCTTATCTAGTTATGACTGATCTATCCTGAGAAGGCAAACTGCCCCTAACCCCCAGCATACAGATCACCCTGAGTACAAATTAGATAGATGTCCCATTCTGTTTTGCGTGTAATTATACCCTTGACCCTTTTTTAACATGTGTGGGGTTTTAAAACAAACGACACTTCAATTTGTAATTACATTGTATGTGGACACATTCATTATTGCAATCCAAAATGTCTTAGTAGCCCATGGGAAAAATACAGCTATTATACAGCGTCCCCCTGCCTTCACCTCACACCATCCACATTTTTCATTCAGTATCCTCGTTTTTATTTATATAATTCAGATTCATTTCTTTAGTAAATTGTGATAACTAAAAACATTTAACTTGAATTGCCCCTTTCTTCATTATGTAAATATCTGCAGGCTGTCCTTCAACAAGGGTAATTAGTAAATTGTGTCATGTAGTTAAGTACTAATCTTTTCTTTTTCATTGGAGACCTTCTGGCTTTATGTATGAACAAACCAACCAGAATGGTCCTGTCTGATACATCAAATATTCTTTAAAACAATGTACGAAACTTTCACTTTTTTGCTACAGAAAATGATTTATTGTACTTGTGTCCATTTAATAATCCCAACTGCTGTATCTCTATATCAACCAACATTTTATTTTGTTGTACTATCTGCTCTTCTTGTTTTTTCTACTACTTCAAACAATTAAAAATAGATTATATATGAAAAACATCACTAAACAAGTTTTTCATGCAGTTTTAATACAAGGAGAGAACAAAAGTCATTAAACATAAACATCTCACTAGCAAACCTCTTGGGTGAAGTGCAGTTAAAAACAGAATCTAAGAGTGTGCTGGCCCACCTTTGCTCACAGTCCTTGCTTCTATGAATCTATAGAAATGTTCTACCTGCTTCTGGTAGGCTCAGCTGTACTCCCAATTTGGAGTGCTACAATCCTTCATTTTTAAGAATACAAAAAACAACACATAGAGTACGCAAATACATAAAATAAAAGCAAAAATAACAATGTACATTTTTTTGTAAGGGTACACCTCTAGATGCAATCAGAATATAGAGACCAGACCAATGAATATGGACAGCTACAGACCAATCAGTGTTGCCTGCTGTTACGCCATGCATATGTATAGAGTATGACTATTAATAATCCTGACTACGTACCTGCGCTGGATATCGCCGGTGTTCTGATGAGTTGAGCTATCTATCAAGACATACTATCCATTTCCACAGAACACGGGCACACCTCGCGCCTTGTAGGCGGAGCCTGCATGTCCGTTATAGCTGAACAAAACTACAACTAAAAGCGGTCATGGGATCAAATTGTTTGTACGTTATGGAGTAGGACTTGCATATCGCAAGTGAATATCATTGAATGAAAAATTAAGAGCAGGTTTATTCCGGAGATTCTACAAGATCCAACAATACCAACTGGGTGAATCCTAAATATTCCCTGGTAATAACGTTACCATCCTAAAAATTCCCTGGTAACAGATTGGATTTAAGTGTTAAACAGGTTAAAATTTTAGCTCTCTAGATATGTGTTCAAGGGTTTCATAGCCAAAAACCAAACCGAAGTTAAACTAATATAATTTCAATCCACGGTTATGGTTTGTTTCTGCTATATTTTTCAATGGTTTATCAGTTAGCGGTATCGAAATATAGCTTTACAGGTAGCAGTTTAGCAATTATCAAGGCTAAGTTTTCGGTTACCTAGCTGTGCCCACCACTGATTTAGGCCAGCGAAGTACTCCATGCATTAACTTGATTAAAGAAATGACTTTTTTTTAAAAAAATTAACACAACGCATTAAGGAGATACATTTCCCATTACAATCATTATTATTTATAATTTTTCCCCATATGACTTCTAGACGCAAACATACACATACACACAGGCATACATATCCATCTCCAAAAGCCAGTTATGCAATGATGTGTCATAGTGAGCCTGGAGCTGATCCCAAGAAGCACAGGGCATGACGCAGGGGATGCAGATAGGATGGCCACCCACCGCAGGATAGTTTAATGGATAATGGGTAAGTCGTAATTTAAAGCTAAATTGCATGTTTTTGGACTGTTGGATAAAACCCATAAAAACTTGCTAACTCCGCACACAAACGCACAAGCATACAGAACACCAATCGCTTTATTTGCACCTTACTAGTATCTATTGTTGCTGTGTCTATTCAAGCGATATGGGTCCTCTAAATCAGACATCATAACACAGGTTAACGCTCACATCAGTTGCCGCATTCCATCGCCCTCATTGCATGTGTTTGCCCTGTAGGGGGGGGTGCTTCACAGATGCTGTTTTGGACCAGGTTCTGGCAAAGCCACTGGGAACGCATTAACAGGGCTGTAGGGAAGAGCACCATCGATGCCAAGGCCGGGTGGAACAGTGCTGGCACAATGTGTGCAACCCAAGTCTGAGAAGGCTGACCCAGCTGCCACGCAGACTCCAGCTGCCACGCAGACCCCAGCTGCCACGCAGAACCCAGCTGCCATGCAGACTCCTCCCTGCTGTACCCCATCTTTCTTACTTGTTGTCACAGACACTCCTGACTGAGGAATGCTTTGAGAAAGACTACTCTGCCTATTTCCATTCCTAGGCCTGGGTATAGGTGTGTTCCTCACTAAGTACGGAAGGCGGTAAAGATGAGGAATCCCAGGGCAGGGTAAGCCACTCTGATTAAGACCAGTGCCATATGCCCAATCACAATACACATACGCCAAGAACTTGAGGTATAATCCCAATCACCAATGTTTTCTATTAATCAGTTCCACTTCAGATCTCTGCGTCTTGTCCTACTTGATTGTCCTTGTATGTTGTACATCTTTTGCTTATATATTATGTATTTTGTGTATTGTATGCATAATGTTTGTTATTGTTTTCTATTCTGTTATTACTCTTTATTGTTCTTCACCATTATTTGTTATTTAAGTCTGTAGGGTGGTACGCAAGAAAGTATTTAATTATACTTGTATTTATACAAATGACAGTAGAGCTTTAGAATCTTTCAGTCCTATTTAAAACTATGGCAGATTTTGGACCCCACATGCAGGTTTCAGAACAGGCTACCCAATGCCTGCATGGTTTTCTTGTGTGTATTTTTCCCTTCCCTGACTCCTGCTACCAAGTAAGGTTCCCTCCCTGTATCCAACGGTTCTGTTCACCATCCTGCTTGGAGTGCTGCCTGGAGTGTATATTTTTGCAGTGTTGCATCCAGCATATTCAACGCCACTCAAAATGAAAGAGCAGCACGGTCCACCTCAAAATCCACATGAAATGCATGTGCATTGGTGACCCATGTCTTGTTTGATCTGCTACATACATGGGTGCTGTGAAAGGGTGATGGGTACAGAGTTCTTCCCCCTGATATTCTACTGGGTGTCATGCAGCCTCAGCACTTCCCTTTGGCCTTCTTGCTAACCCTGACCTTGCCAGAGCACCGACCTTTGAGAAAATGAGGTCTGCACGTAAACACACCAGATTCTCGTCTGGATCAGCGCGTGTCATTCTCAGCTACTGATAAAGATGCGCAGGAGTGATGACAGCCTTGTGATTTCCAAGGATGCCGACACCCATCACAAGTAAGCCGACAGCTTATAGCAGCAGGGGAGGGGAGACAGAGATGGACGAGAATAATAAAGAACCATCCTCATAACCCCCCCCCCCCCACCAGGTACACAGTGGCAGGGAAAGCACTTATGTTCCCATCTAAGGGCCAAAGGAGGCTGGAGGACACCATCTGGAGGCCTGTTGAGGTCCATGTCAGCACCCAGCTGGTGGTGGAGGACAGGGGGCATGATGCAATGCAGTGGAATCTTTCTACACAGTTTGCATGCTGAAACTACTAAGTGAAATTCAAGCTAAACTTCTAACAGAAATGCAAGAAAATGTCTCAGTAGAAAATCTGCTACTATTGGTAATACTGCTATTCTCCAAAAAGTTCTAGGGTAGACCAGAGAGGCATTCATTGTGACAGTGTTCTATTTTCAGTTTTAATTAAATCAGTCATCACTCTACAACATCTGTGTCATTAAACCTTAGAATAACATTTCCTCAATTCTCATATCTTTATCTTCTATGAACTGCAAGGAGAGGCAATTATTAATTTTATATGGATTCATAATTTGATCTGCTTTGACTTATAATTTGATCATACCTATATAATTATTTGCAATTGTATAATTGTTGCCATTGAATAATTAAAACACCGATACATGCAAAAATAGGTAGGTCAATTGCAGAAGCATAGATATTCCACCAGACAAACCTGCAGAACACAACAGAATTAGAAAATCAGAAGTGCTGTGTTAGCATTTCACTCAGCTGATGCTGACTGCTCTTCATGCTAAAGAAAATGTTGACAAGACTGTACAGCTAGTGTTTGTTGCTATTTAGTATTTCATTTTAATCACATATTATAATCAGTTATTTCATTCATTTATTTTTGAGAATTCTGGGGGTCACTGCCCCAGAATAGCTAGGGGATGGAGTCCCTGGTAGCAGTTGTGTGGAATGGTCACTGTTCTGCCCCTATTTGAATATCAGCTCCCTGTTTGGCCAGCAGATGTCACTGTCTATCCTGTCTCCCGATGTTTCCTGGGTCTACTCTATTCCTAGTGTGTTCCCCTGCTCCTAGGGCTACCGCATGGTTGAATGGGCTACGGGTGCAGGCATCTCCTTTGCCATGGGTTCGAACCTGGCCATAACTTGAATATTATGTTCCGTGCCCCTAAATTCCATTGTATATCCTTGTTTATTATGGTTCTTTGTGTTCTTGTATGATTCCTTGTTTTGTACCTTGGTCAGTTGTTTCTGTTTGGATTCAGTTTTGTAATTATGTCCTGATTAATCTGTTATATGTGTATATATGTGCCTTTCCTTGCCGTTGTTTGTCAGTTGGTCATTGTGTTTGCGGCTGGTGTTGCCCTGTGTTTGCTCCCTGCTTTGTTCCAGTATGTCTTTCTTGCTTGTGTTCCTTGAACATGTTTGGTTTTGGTTTCCTTGTGTTTTCCCTAGCCTGTTGAAGTTCTTGTTTTATTAACCTGCACGTGTTAGACCCCTTGTGATAATTTTGTTTCTAATGTGTTTTTTTTAATATTTTTTGAGTTCATTAAAGTTTTTGTTAGGTAGTATGTGAATTATTCCTTCACATACCATGCACGCCCAAAACAGGGCTAGAGTCCCCTACGGAGAAGGTGGGTGGTTAAAATCCCATGGTTCTGATAGCATTTTATTTAATTAATTGTCTATATGTTTGTATTTATCGCTTATCTTAATTTCTTTTTCTTAATTTCTCTGAAACACTTCGTAAACCCAGTGGTTGAAACAGTGCTATATAAATTTTGGTTCGTGATCATCGCTGATTGCATCTTATCTGATCTGAAAACATACATAGGGGCAAATAGACTCTGGTTGTGGGTCCCTCATGATGCGCTTCTTCTATCCAAATGTGGTCTTTGGGTTTAATAATTAGCCAGCTATTCAATATGAATTCCAAAAAAAATTGTTTACTAAAGATGAAATCGGAGGAAGTAGTCATTCAGGGCTTTAGGTCCAACCCTCCCTTTATACTTATCAATCAAATTACGCAACCTGAGTTTCTCTGAATATCTATAAGATTATAACCACGATGAAAGTGACAGTTAAGAGGCATAATTTTCTCCCTTTCATGAGTTTTTTGATAGTCACTGCAGGCTTGAGAATCTTAATGACCTCGAATTTAACGCTGAACAAAAGCCTTAGTAACTATGGTGATGAATACTTCCCCTTTCCCCACATGCACACTGTGTGGTTTCTTTTTATAAATAACTGGCCGTCAGTTAAAAATAACATAAATGCTGCAGTATTGCACTCACGGTTTTAATGACATTAATTATAAATTCTAAAAAGATCATATTATCTATACTCCATATAAAATAAAATTACATAAGACAATAGGCTATCAAAGCATCATACAATTATTTCTAATGGGATTATGATGGTTAAAAATAAAAATAAATTAATTTCAAATTATTTCCTATTAAAACCCAGGAGAACAAGCTACCATCACCATGGTAATGTGTTTCTTTTTTTCGTTAAAAAAACAAATAAAAAACAGTTTATGAATAGAAACACTTAAAGCATGTCCTAAGAAAGCAGCAAAAGACGATTTGCAAGTCTGATTTCTTTGAAAGTGCAGCTGCTGTTACCCTCAAAAGAAATTCATTTCCTGACTACATATTTCTAACCCAGTTGAAGGAGGCAGCTGATGTTGGTACCGGGCCACCACAGAGCTCAGAATACGCTACCGGTGTCTCACATTATGTAGATGTGTGATGTTCTTGGCGATGACTGGCAATCAGCATATTCATGCAGCGACTATCATTAACTTTGCAGGAAAGTGTCTCCGGCAGGCAAAGTCAGGTAGACTGTTCAGGGTCATCAGCTCCTTATTTATAGTCCTTATAAAAGATTGAATTTTGTTTCCCGTTGTCTAGTGACCCAGCTCAGACCCTGATGCCAGGAGCATCACCAGAGATTTATGAAGTGGGGCGGGGG
>JABFEA020000098.1:28092887-28103900 GCA_019775915.2 Cyphomyrus plagiostoma | reverse complement strand
CACAACCCCCCCCCCCCCCCCCCCCCCCCCACCCCCCCCCCGCCCCCCCCCCCCCCCCCCGCCCGCCCCCCCTCCACAATTAATTGTGATCCTGGTTTTGACGACTCTATATCAATTCACAAAATTCCATCGATCTAGTTAATTTACGCCTTTCCCAATGATTGTCACTCGATATAACCTGTATCGGTTCTATCATATAGGTGGTGCAACTTTATTTTCACTTGCAGGATTGCGGCAATTGTATTACGCATTTGCCTCACACTTCCATCGTGGTGCACTGTCAACAAACGGTAATGGAGTGAATGCAAGCAAGTCAAGTCAAGTAAGGCTTTACTCTCACACCAATCATTCTCAGCATGCTGCTTAAGGCAGGGGTGGCCAACCTTATCCGCAAAGGGCCACTGTGTATGCAGGTTTTTGGCTGCAACTCCTTAATTAGGTCACTAATTAGAGGACTGATTGGCTGAAGTGTCCTCACACGTGGGTGTGAACAGCTGAGCTACAGGTTATCCCAAAAACCTGCATACACACCGGCCCTTTGCGGATAAGATTGGCCATATCTGGCTTAAGGTGATGAAAAATAATATATAAAAGCAACATTTAAAAAAAAAATGAAATAAAAGCAAATGGTGTAAAGAGAAAACTGATATTATTGGATGTCACCTGCTGTCAGTTATTGGAATACTGTTAATTACCTGTTTTTGCAAATGTCATGAGTAACACTGAAACAAATGAAAGCGACTAAAAGTATACAGTACAAGTATAATTTATTTTATTTATGACTGGGTACAAGAACTGCAGAGGGAAAAGTGTGGATAAAATATTTTGGTGTATTCACGGGTAAGTACAAGAACAAATTTCACACATTATTATAAATTGTTTTTCGTTATCTTATTTCTGTCATGTAATAGTGACTTAATCAATTACGTTGCTTTGCAATGTCAATACTACAGTGTTCTGACTGTTGTTTTTATCTGGCCTGATCATACACTAGTGAACTTGTAGATTGAATAGAGTAAAAATGGTATTCAGTTCAGAACTCATGGATTGAATTGTGAGGTCAGGGCCGATTCTCAGCAATAGACAACACCGGTATGTTGCTCAAATAAAAAGATTCCAATTCATTTTTTGACAGGTTTTAAAGTTAAAGTCTTTTTGAAACATAGCATGTCAGTTTTAGATTTGCCCATTTTTATTTTCAGCTATTCTATTCAGTCAGAAGTCACTTTCTGTGCTTTGAGGGGGACTGGTGTTGTTTTTAAGGAAGTAGACCCATGTGTTCCTGAAATAAAAACATTTTGGTATACAAGTTGTCACATTTTGTTTCCAGTGACTATGCATTTGTAAATTTGTGTTCCATTTAGAGCTTTTTAAACATATCTCCAAATATGGAAAGCGGCTATATAGTATTTAACTTCTCATTCCTATCTGATCGATATTGAATCTTAACTGAATCCGATTAAATCAAATCATTAGTTTGTGAACTGGAATGAAACTGGGGCACCTGTGGCCATCCTCAGCCCCACTCTCTGCTGTCACCATGGGTAGTAAAGTTTAGATTTTTGATTATAGCTGTCTCGGTCAATATCAAGCTAAATTGTGGTAAAAAAAATAAAATTTAAAAAAAGTGCAAAAAAGTCCCTGCATTTTTAAGCTTGATGGTGAAATTTTCTCTCCCGCAGATTTCACTGGTAGTGACAGAGATGATGGCATCGGTAACATATTTGTCACCCCCATCCCCGTGCACTGCAGACGGCGTTGTTATTGGTGACACAGGCTCTGACCAATCCAATATGGACTGGGAAACTTTTTGCAGATCCTCGGTTGGACAATTTTTTCCTTTCACCCACAAATTAGACTCATGATACGGAATCAGTGTTCTGCTCTGTGCTAGTTTATAATTACGCGCCATAATAAGTGGAAGATGCGCGGCATGATGTTGAGCAGCATGTTGAATAACAACAGTCAGCCTCCTTGTTTAATGTCTTACGTGTTTCAGGCCTGACTTTCAGGCGTTCCTGCTGAACCTGGGAACTCAAAGTAAAATGAGTAACCATGCAACCGTGATGGTCCACCTACTACTCACTCAATGGCTCCCTTCCCTCCTCTCCACACTGACTCCAGCAGCGTTGCACTCTAACAATATACAGTTATTCTTGCTGTAGAGAATATTTGCTCCATCCCCCATTCAAGTTTTCACTAGTGACTCATCCTTCCATATTTTATTAGTTTATTATGCATCTTGCCTTCTATTTAACTCCAGCCATTGCTACAGCCACAACATGAATTTGTTTATATAGCGTCATAATTCTCGCCACATATTACAATCACTGCTATAGAAACGTTTGGAAATGGAGTGTGAACCCGTCAAGATAACAAGCATTTCATTTTACACACATCCATAACTCGAAAGGCCGATTCCCAGCCGTCGGCATCACTGGTCCTGCAGGTGGTGTTTACGGCAGTAACACTCAAGCTCATAACAAGCTCAGATACACTTACTGTACAGTGTGGAGATTCTCTCTATTAGCAGCAACAGATATTTTAAATGTCACCTACTGCGACTTTGCGATCTGGAGCCAAGCACAAACAACTGGGTAACCTGGTTTTTCTGGGCCAGCACACTGGGAATCCCAGGTGGGGGCTGCTTGAAACACAAATAATGATCAAAGAGGCGAAGCCCAAACCTGGAACATCGCCCTTTTCTCTTCTCCTATTGACAAGATGAGCTGCTTCGCACAAAGTTACTCGGTCCTTCATCCCTGATGTATTTATCTCTCTCTGCTGCCTGCTCATACACACTCCCTCTTACCAGAATATATCAGGTTACGCCTCCATAGAGGCGCAGAGCTCCTGAGTCCTCAGTGGGCGCTGAGAGGCGTGACATCCCAGAGCAGTTACATCACTTGCACATAAAAACAAAGTAAAGCAGGTGCTCACCACGGCAGTGAAGCTGGACGTCAGAATCAGTCATACCTGGGAAAGCAGGAAGGGCTCAGCAAAAATAAGACGTTCTGTCCCATCCCGGAAACACCAGGTGACTGACTACTCAGTACAAAGTAGCAGTCATTTTAGGAGAATAATATTGGTGTACTGTGGGTACATTACTGAGATGACATTTCAATTTCTCGGGAAATTTTGACGAGCCAATCAGAGGCCAAAATAAATAAATCAGAGCTTTCCATAACAAGCTGTCTTCCTTCTGCTGTAAAAAAGTTTTTATAAATCTTGGATGTGATGGGACAGTCCCATCATTTTTTATTCAAAAGGGGAGAAAAGGTGCTCAGTAGAGAAACAGCAATTCAGGGCTTTTCCCATGCAGATGATCACCTGCAATTTCAGTATATGACAGCCACGGGTCGTAAGTTACGCAATAATGAATCTGTTTTGATTGTGCTAGGCAGCTATTCCATATGTGATACGATTCAATTCAGTAATACATCATAAACATTTTGAAAACATTGAAACATTAGCTGATTTAAGTGTAATTTTTTTTAATTCAAAAAGACTTAAATGTATATATTTTTTATGTATTTTAACAAAAGGATATGTTGAAAAAAGTATGGCTCAAAAACACAAAAAAGTCTGCGCAAGAAACATACTGCTTTGTATTTGACAACAAAAAATTATTTCAAAATATGAATAGCTTATTCTCTTAAAACATAGGAACATACACTTTATGGACATAAGTATTAGGACACACCTATTAATCATTGAATTTGGGTGTTTCATACAGACCCATTGCTTCAGGTGCACAAAATCAAGCACTAAGCCATGCAGTCGGACTTACAAACATTTCCGAAAGAATGGGTCATTCTGAAGAGCTCAGAGAACTCAAGCGTGGGGCTGTCATCGGATGTTAAAAAGTCAGTCCATGAAATTTCTTCCTGCTACATATTCCACAGTGAACTATATGTGGTATTATTGCAATGTGAGAAGCATTTAAGAACAACTGAAGCTCAGCCACAAAGTGCCAGAGCAGGTAATGTGACAGCAGGGTCACTAAGTGCTGAGGCGCATAAAAGTCCCCATTGCTCTGTTGCCTCAGTAATTGCAGAGTTCCAAACTTCTACTGGCATTAACCCATTTTGGCATAAAGCCGTGGTAAGAATTGGTATTTGTTAACCGAGTCAATGAAACCGCATCGTGACCTTAATGATCAATGTATCGATTAGAATCAATGAATTGTTACACCCCTAATGACAGAGGGTAATGGTAAAGATCACGGTGTAATTCAGAACCATAGTATCAACTGAAACTTTAATGAAACACTTTCTTGTATTGCACACCTTCGACTCAAGATATTAAGCCAATATCATATAATAGTAATACGTTAATATAATATGGTATTTCACTAATTATTATATTACACATTGATAATATATTATATTAATTTATTAATACTATGAATATCATAAATTAATAAACAGATGGAATCAGCATAAATAAATAAGAATTTAAAATTATTTAAAAGAAACTACTAGAAATTCTCATTTAATTAGCCCATAATGTGCTCGAAGGCTCCCCTTTTCCAAGTTAACTACCTGGCCATGAAGAAACATGTCACTCACTTGCCATCAGCTAGATTTATCAGGTGAGTGGCTTACATAAACATACAATCACATCAAATCTTATGAGTTAAAAAAAAACAAACGCATGAAATGAGTCGTATTTTAACTAGCTGTGTCATAGCCGTCACAGGTATTCCCAAGCTTTTCAACTGAAAAGTAGCGAATGCAAGAGCTTAAATGTTCTTTCGACATTACAGAGGCGTTTGTGTGCAAGCCCACATAATGGCCGAGTGTCAGCAGCATTGCGCTGTGTCAACTGTTTTATCGGCAGCATTTATGTAGCAGCTCCTGAAGACAGCCTGGGTACTGCTTATCTTAGCAAAGCTCATTAGAGATGGTGATTACTGGTCAGCTTGTGAGAGATGGTCTTGAATGCAGGGGTGACTCATAGCTGACAGACCAACCTGTCTGTACTGCTATGCACAGTACTTTTCAACAAACGCGACATTAAAGTCAAGCTTTGTTGAGCCAAGAAATGTGTTGAGAATATCCTGCGATGCTAGGGAAAGACTTTAAGTTAAACAATGTGACAATGGCTTTAAATTTATCATCCTTTATGGGCAGGAATCCATCTTTTTCTGTGATTTATAGTCTTCACGTTTGCATGCGTTTCTTCCTATATTCTAAAAACAAAAAGCTCATATAACTTGTTGCTCCACAGTGATTTTTAGTAACCAAACTGTGTGTGTGTTTGTGCACGTAACTGTATTTAAGCATAGTTGCCCAACATGGAATTACTTGAGCTTCACCTCATGCCCTGTAATGGATCATAGAGGTTCTGGTTCCATTTCAACCATAGAGTATGCAGTTCATGAATATGTATGAATGCATTTTTAATCTGGCTATATCTGATCTCCATGGTTTAAAGATAAGTCAAATGGTACCTCACCATTTTTACTCTAATCTGGACATCTGAGTGTCCTACAAATGTAAAAAGGCGACCATCCACTGTTGCTCATCTATACTCATCAGGGTCACCCTTTATCATAAGCTTTTGATCTGTCTGTCTATCAGAAAATGTCAAAGCCATTTTCCAAACAAACCTAAAAGGGACAAGAGTATGAATAGTTCAAAATGGAACAAAGCTCATGTGAAAAGCTCAGCTTGAATTTGTGTATTACCAGAAGGAGGAAAGTTGCAGTTCTAGGCATTTGTCCTCTAAGTACCATCTTGCCGACAGTCCTCTGGGCTTAAAAGAACAGAAGCACAAATTGAGTGCAGGCTAATCAAGTCACGACTGTGACAGAGGGGGCTGATAAGACAATGGCAGCTGACTTTAATGTCAATGGGAACCCCAAAGCTTGGGCATTCATTTGGTCCCGATCCACTACTGCTGCTGTCTATTACAGTTTAATTAGTTGTCTGATTTAACCAAGGTGTGCCATGATTTAAGTAGACGACCCCTTTTTGCTCTTTTTCTTATATCCTGCCTATGCAGACATTGAAAGCAAATTCTGGAAATCAGTATAAATATAGTTGTAGTGGGGGGGGCACACTGAGTCATAGGGCTCAAATACTACCCCTGTGTGTGTGTGTGTGCGTGCGTGTGTACGTGTGTGTTTGAGGTTTCCATGTTCTCCCTGTGTTGTGTATGTGTATGTGGGTGCGTGCCTGCGTGCATGTGTGTGTATGCTTGAGGTTTGCATGTTCTCCCTGTGTTGGGCTTCCTCCTCGGACACCAGTTCCCCCTCCACAGCACATAGTCAGGCATCTTTAAATTACCAGTTGTGTGACACATGTAAGTGTGTTGCCCTGCATCTTGCCCAGGGAGGCCTATGCTGCCTGCAGTAAGCTCCAGGCTCACCACAAACATTTACTGGTATTATATCTAGGGCTGTTTTACAATGTACTGGGGATAGGGTTGTTTTACTGTGTTTTAATGTGTAGAAAGGTTCTAGAATTCTCAGAATAAGTGTGTTCAATAAAAAAGCAAGGAACAGAAACTGTTAAAAGGCCGATTCGATTATTAGGAAAGTGATGTTCCAGAATCTCCCTACATACCACAGAGAGTCAAAAGCACGAATATCTTGGGGTGCTGTCCCACTGCACCAGGTACTTCAAAAATTACTACAAGTATGGATTTGCACTGGAAGAAAAACTGATACCAGTGCTGAATGACATCATCACAACACAAGGTGGGATACTTGAGGACTGGTGGATATTTGATAATTATACTAACATTGCATGCTATGCACATGCAATTCTCATATCACAAGGACCGAGACAGCTGGGTTAAGATCAGCCTTTTTCATACTGTCTGGATATTATAGTGCGACAGGGCTTAAGCTTCTTTAAAATGTTTTTACTTTGTCACAGGAACGTAGCAAGTTTAATGATTGTTCTTTTTCAAGATTATCTAGCATACTGTATGTTTACAAAATCAGTTAAAAGCTGTACTTGCATGAGCTCTGCATGCACTCTCCAAGACAATCATATAGCCATTTTCATTCGTACTGTATTGTTTAAATCAGTCCTATAGACATGTTTGTGAGAAACGTATTTATTCTGAACTCTGTTTTTGCTTTATAAATATTCCATTATTAATTGCAACAAAACCACATCCATCCATTTTCTGGAAGCGCTAGCCTTACTCAAGGTCACAGGGGGGTCCTATGGGTGCAAGGCAGGGAACAACCCAGGATGGCAGCCCCTCTCAGAAAACCACATCGCAATATCTGAAATTTTTTCAATATCATGCAGCCCCTGTATATTATAGCAAATACTTTTTTATTTCTTGTCATGACGTCCACATCTTGCTGAATCTGATATTGCAGCTATATCGCAATTAAAGTTCGAGTCTCATCATATGTCCACTCATCCATTATTACTAATGGTCTTTTTTCTAAAAACTTGGTTGATGATTCTTTTCTGAGTTGGTAACTACGCTTTTTCAGGATAGCGTATGTACTTTATGTTTGTGAGGCCGGTAATTTTTTTAATAAATAATCGATAATAAATGCCTGTGAGCCCCGCTCAAAATACCAAAGTACTGAATAGATAACCCAGCTGGTTTGGTGCTTTTGATACTGGTACCTGACCAGAAAACAATGGAAAGGGAAAGTACTGAATTCTTGGTATCAAAAATATGCCACCTGTTGCAGTGGAACAATGCCCATAGCTTTATGCCTGGTAACCTTAACTAATAAGATTGTGGATTACATTAAGACTTTAATATGATAAAAACAGGAAGCATAAATTCTGTTCCTGGTCAACCATATGGATGCCAGTTTCCTCTCCAGGTGACTAACTTGACTTCTTGTGCTTGTTTGTTTAGTCAAAATCTGTATTATCCGTCATTATCTGTATTATCAGTATTTTTACTCAGTGTCACAGAAAGGCATGATTTCTTTAACAGAGCAGAACATGTATCATCAGACAATCATTCTCATTTAAAAAAAAAAAAAATCATTATTTTTGCTACATTCACTGGCCTAAAAGTCTAAATCTGGCGGTTGGGATTTTTGTTTGCATGACACATGCAGACCATGGTACACGATTCCATCTTCCCAAATATCTCAGACTGAAGCTTAGACACAGTAAAAGACACTTTAGTGAGGTTTGTCCTCCACCACACAGAAACACATGGACAGGCTGATCATATATGCCACTGAGCCGTCGTGCTGTCCATTTTCTACAGCTAAATTGTTCTGGAGCTGTTTCCAACCATCTTAATTGGTTTGAAATTTGCCACTTCGTGAGACAATGGAGGTCATGCTAACAAATTTTATGTTTCCAGACACAGTGCTGTAATTGGGAAATATTTTGATCCAATTTACGTCCCCGGAAATAAAAACCCATAACCTCAGTGAAACGTCATATATCCCATGGGTCAATCCAGCCAATTTGTTTAATGGTAGTACAGATGAAGTACTATGGCACATCACTGCACTTTTAAGGCTGTGTGGTATCACAGCTTCCGCTACTTGAACAAACCCACTTCTATTCACCTGCAACCTTAAAACCTCCAACGTGCACCACCTGACCATCACTCAGCACACATCGCCCTCTAGTGATAAGAAGCATATCAGCCCACAGACACAAACGGTAGCTACAAGAAAACAGCTCTAAAAATGGCTCCTGTAACCGTGAGCACTTAGATCACACAGAACCCATTCCATAACAAAAGTAAGACATAGGACAGCCAAGGACACAGTGAATGACCCTTCACAAATTTGTAACTGTGCCTATTAGAAAGGGCATGCTACAATAAACACCAAATCTAGAGTCTACTTTTTTCCGATGCGGTATCAAAAATGCCAAACTCCCCAATCACTCGTTAGACCTAAATGAGAGTGAAAACAGCCTACCAATCTTTATGTCGTTATGGTATTATTGAACCGCTGTTGGTCATAATAATAATGGTTTTTCAAGTTAAATGATTCTCCTCTGTAGCAGGACGATACTGGCCTATTTATTTTTCATATTACTCTAAGTGTGATTTGTGAACTACAGCTGTTGATCGAATGGAAACAAAGACAAAAATGGAAACATACTGAGTACCAACACATTTGTTTCATATTGGAATGTATATATGCAATTGTACAAGAATTGTCCACTTTGTTTTTTAGTGTCACCGGTCGGTGTTCGGGTTAAAACCCCAGCGTCATCCTTTTGGTCTGTATTGCCATCGCCAGCACTCCGTCTTACGCTTCCACCCGGTAAATAGGCAATGAATCACCGTCAGGTCTGCGACATGCAGCCAAACGGCTTCCTACAGTACGTTGCATTTTACATCGCCATCAAACTACAACGTGCCTTCGTCGCAAAAAGAAGAGGACATACTGAACTAACATAATTACACCAGGTAAAAGATACATTTGTTTCCATGTGTTTCCATAACGCACTTATAAAAAAATACCTTATAGCTAAAATGTAACAGATTCTTTTTACAAGATTACACATCCATGCTAGGGATCACTTATTTATTTATTTTTTAATAATCGGAGCTTACTATGCATACGAAAACAGAAGCGCAACGCCACATAGCAGACTTCGTACTTCAAGGCTTAACCTCAATTGTCGTTTTGTTTTCAAGTGACAGGAAGAGCGCAACGATTTTATCACACACAATTATACACACACACACGCACACACATATATGATATGAAATTCGCTAAAGTTAAAAAAGGCTGAAGAACTCCGGCTTACTGCTGCCAATAATATTCAGCACAAGTGGCCCCGTTACCGGAATGTTTCAGTGTAATTGAATAGCCTTTATATCTATAAAATCACGTGCAGTCGGGCTCCGTAAAAAGAATCGCATTAATTACGTTTCAGAGCCCACGCTGTATCTGGGAGTGCTGTGGCCAATTGAGGAAGACAAAAGATCTTCATCTTAACCATAAATTCATTTGCAGCACGGCTACTACAACATGGCTGTATGTACGGTGCGCTCCGTCGCCGTCCCCCACTCGGAAGGCATCTCTGTTTGCGCTGCCTGAGCATCTTTTACTCACACAGTAGCGCCAGCTTTTGCTTTCCATAACGCACGTCTAAAACAGCTGGCTCGGGATTCGCGGCATCAAACAAGGATGAGAAAACGTTATCAAGAAAAAAACCCAAGACATACTTACGGTCGCCCATTGCACAATCCGTAAATGCCATGACCAGGAAGGAAACGATTGTACCCCAACGGTATCTGAAGACTGCTGAAGCTGTTTGCTGCCCCCTCGCTCTCACGCTGTCAGTGAGAAACAGCTTTCCAGCCGCGCTAACTACCAGAGACAAGAGGCTGCTGTTGTTCAGGCTGGGCGTGGATTCTTCAGCATCCCTGCTACTCAATAGGACCAATGTCAATCTCCGTAAATAACTGGGAGGGAACAAAATTTTTAATATGCTACCGACAACTTTTAAGACATATACATATATATATATGCACATTATAATATTCCCCATATAAATGAATTACGTCTTACATTACATAAGAGCCTAGGACCAATACGGTAGCAGATGGCTGGTACCATCCCAGTAATTAAATAACTATGATATAGTATTATTGCTTACACGTTCTTTTAAGATGTCGCTCAAAACACTTATGAGTTTTAAAACTGTTTTCTCAGTTATTAATTAGAATTTAGTGATCGATTGTCATTGTTCACACACCACAGCACAACGAAATCCGTTCTCTGCATTTAACCCTTATGTGACAATGTGACATAGCAGGGGGCAGCTAATTTAGTGCTTGGGGAGCAATGCCTTGCTCAGGGTATTTCAGTGGTGCCTTGCGCACTTCCCTAACCATCAATCCTCCAATGCCCATTAAAACAGATATGGTTGGACATATACACTCACCTAAAGGATTATTAGGAACACCATACTTATACGGTGTTTGACCCCCTTTCGCCTTCAGAACTTCCTTAATTCTGCGTGGCATTGATTCAACAAGGTGCTGAGAGCATTCTTTAGAAATGTTGGCCCATATTGATAGGATAGCATCTTGCAG
>JABFEA020000098.1:28067137-28079449 GCA_019775915.2 Cyphomyrus plagiostoma | reverse complement strand
CTGTTCGGTCCCTGTACAACCGGTGTCAGAGCTTGGTCCGCATTGCCGGCAGTAAGTCAGACTCGTTCCCGGTGAGAGTTGCACTCCGTCAGGGCTGCCCTTTATCACCGATTCTGTTTATAACCTTTATGGGCAGAATTTGTAGGCGCAGCCAGGGCGTTGAGGGTGTCCGGTTTGGTGACCTCAGGATTAGGTCTCTGCTTTTTTGCAGATGACGTGGTTCTGTTGGCCTCATCAGACCGTGACCTTCGGCTCTCACTGGGGAAGTTCGCAGCTGAGTGTGAAGCGGCTGGAATGAGAATCAGCACCTCCAAATCCGAGACCATGGTCCTTAACCGGAAAAGGGTGGAGTGCTCTCTCCGGGTCAGGGATGAGGTCCTTCCCCAAGTGGAGGAGTTTAAGTATCTCAGGGTCTTGTTCACGAGTGAGGTAAGGATGGAGCGGGAGATCGACAGGCGGATAGGTGCGACGTCAGCAGTAATGCGGGCACTGCATTGGTCTGTCATGGTGATGAAGGAGCTGAGCGAAAAGGCAAAGCTGTGTTTCAAATAATAGAGAAATCTGTGTACAGTGGTACCTCGGTTCTCGAACTCACCAGAACTCGAATTTCTTGAAAGTCGAACACACCAGTTTGACCTAGAACTCGATCTGAATATCATAAGTCGAATCGTGAACGCTGACCTAATATAAATTGTACGTGTCAGGAAATGAGTCGTACTACAATGCAATTCTTACTTGAATGCCTTCCTCACACACTGGACGATTAACCAAATAAAGCAGCGCAACATTACAACATTTGAACTAATATTGAATAAACCACTAACTTACATGTACTATTAGAGCATTTATGTCATTTATTTAAACGTTATTTTACCAGGTAAATTAACTGAAAACGAGTTAGGGATGTGGGGTTAAAAGAGAGAGAATAGAGAATGCGAGGGTGGTAGGGGGTGAGAGCCATGCTTGATGAGAAATGTCCTGTTAAGCTCAGCACTCGTGGGTTCTGGGAGTGGGGTGCTGCTTGTATGCTGTTTTGGGCTGCTGGCGGTGAAGCCAGATAGCGGGCTGCAGGGACATGTTCCAGTGTAGTTGGGTGAGGACAATTAGGATGGGGTGGTAAGGAGTGCATGACTGCTGCTTAGTCTGGGTGTTTGGTAGATGAATGCAGCGGCATCCTCATAGTGCTGGAGCGGCAGTGGAATTCCCTTTCCATGTGGTGTTGTATAATACTGACCTGTGTGAACATTCCCTTGACATTGGAGGGGGGACGCTACGTTTTAACCTTGTCCTTAGTGTGTGTGTTTACCGTGTCTTGTGTATTTTAAGTAAGCAGGTACTGTTCACGTAACACTTGCCTGTGCTGGAAGTGGTGGGGTTTAATGTGCATTACAGTGCTATTTGTGTGCCGTGCCCTAATAGGAATGTTGTGTGGTGCGAGAGTCACTGTGTGGTAACATGTGTCAATACGCACTTGGAAGGGTTGGTCTGCTACAGGAAGATAGGGGGGCAGAACCCTTTGTGAACCCAAACCTGACCCAAGGGGTTGCTGCATGAATTGAATTGAATAAAACTATTTTTGTAATTGTAGCTGATGTGTTGTGGTGGTCTATTCTTCCCTTACAGCCCCAGACACTATTTTAGGTTCATTAAAATATTTTATTGGACCTGTGGCATGGTTTTCATTTACAATACAAAGTTATTCCACTAATAAGCTAGCTAGTTGTTTCACTGCTGGCACCGTTAAAACTATAACAATTATAGACTGGATTCCGATATACAGTGGTACCTCAGTTCTCAAACTCATTAGAACTCAAATTTCTTAAAAATCAAACCAATCAGTTTGAAAAATTACCTAGAGCTTGATCTGAATCTCAGAAGTCAAACTGTGAACTCTGACCTAAGAACTTGTAAGCAGAGGGAAAGTCATGCAGCATGTCTCTCAGCGGAAACAAAGGGTAACGCTTCAGTCTCAGCCTCACATTAGCACCGTGCATGCTTACATATACATATATTTACATACACCGTGCACTGAATACATATATTTAGACAGTAAAAATACATTTAGACAATGATGGACAGTAACAGTAATTATTGTATAATAAAATACAATATATAAAAAAAAAAAAATCTTTATTTTAATATTAATAATAAAACATCAATACATTTAATTATAATATTGTTGTGCCGGGCAGGGACGGAACGGAAACAAAGGCGCAGACATCAGGGTATCAGGGAATACAGGGTTTAATGACAGATAAGGCAGACAAAATGCAGACGGACAATACAATGACCGGACTGGAGAAACAAACTGAAATGCAGATGAAACACAGAGGACTAATGACAACAACCAGAAACAGCTGATCACACGGGGAGGTTAACAAGGGGGCGTGGCACATGGAAAGAACGGACAATCGGGGCAGGACACATTGTTTGAATACATTTATTTTCTCACTTTACAAATTACTGTTTTGATAAATGTGCTTAGATAAATGTGCTTTCCATGATTTCTTATGGGGAAAATTCGATCACAACTCGAACTTTTTAGGATTCGATCTGGAGTTCTGAACGGATTAAATTCGAGTTCTGTGGTACCACTTTAGTTTTGTCTAATATTGTTGGTGCCAGCTGTGCCACACTATTTTGTAAGGCATGCACTAGCCAATCATGTAGCACTTTATTACAATATTAATGAGACAACTTCTACCACCCTGCAAAAAGGAAATTTGCCACAACATGGCTGTATCTACCAGCTTAGCTCTGGAGCCTCTGGAGAAACACAGGACAAAAAAGGCTGGCACACAGTCTTCCAAAGTTTGGGAATACTTCAGTTATAACACCTTTTCTGCATTTCTACTGTAGCTGATGTTAATGACACTGTTTCAACCGTTTTATATTTTCGGTATACTTATTCTGTAATGTTTGTTTAAGACTACTCTTACACACTGTAGCCTAAATCATTCCTTGCTCACTGAAGTAATCTTAACAATAAGCTACCTTTGGTAGTGTTCGTTAAAAACATGTTTATCTAGTTATGAAATCATTTCATGATTTAGCATCTGTTTCAACATTAAAATCAATTTGCTGTGCTGAAATAATGTATTTGGTGTACTGAAATAAAGTAAAAACTATTGCATTGATTATTAACTTAAGTCTAACATGGAAATCCTATTGAATCTCTTAAGATTTTTTTTGTTGATAATGTCCTAATGTTTAAGAAATGTTTCAATAAATTGAAATGTTAATGAGAATGTCAGATTTGTGTGGGGGGGAGGGGGGTGAATTGTTGTGTTACATGACTAACTTGAAAATAACTGCTTATCAATAAATTTATCATCAGATCAATCAAAAAATGTTGTTAGATTAGATTAGATAACTGAAAAAAAATAATCGCTAGATTAATCGTTTAAAGAATAATCATTTGGGACAACACTAATTTGATCCTATTTATCCATCCAGTTTTAGCAACAAGAAAATTTGCTAATTGTGGAGCTATCTGCAACAATACATCCTGCACATTCGTTGGGTATGATGATACCAGCGCTGTTTTAACATTATTCATATTTATTGCTGGCTTAAAAAAGCCACTGGAATCGAAATGGCACCCCAACATTTTTTGGTGCTTGGTGGACAATGAAAGTGCAATATTCCTGAAATGTTTCTGGAAAAACTTATGTTTTCCCTGAAAGCGCATAGTCCACATATTTGAAATAGGACCAAAAGCCTGAACGTGTTGAGGAGAATGCTCAATATAATTATGTTTTTATCGCAGATAAAAATAAGGAAAGGTAGCTTTGAACACCTCACTGTGTTCAGACTCTCTAAAAACATTATAGAGTAATGTATTGACTCCTCTGTATGCCTTGCTGCCACCGCTAGTTCTTATACGTTTTTGAGGAGCGAAAGAATCTCCCTGGTGTTTTCTCCATCTGGGATATAATTGGCAATGAAAAATGGCAAGAGCCTGAGTAAGGTCCAATTTTCATGGCCATTTCCACAAATAGTTCCTTTCCTTGCAAAGTCTTTTGCAACTTGTTGGGGATGGTCAATTTTGTTGGTGAATGTATATTCAAAAGTCCGTATAGCATTGTAAGCCGAACTACTTCTTGCAAATGAAGGCTGAAACGCACAACATGCAGAACGTGCAGAATCTGTCCACTGTAAAGCTCTCATGAAATCCTGCATAATAATAACAATATCGGGTTTGAACCGGTGGCTGGCTGCTAGGGCGTCCCCTGAGCCCGCTGGCCTGCCTGCCTGCTGCCGCAGCTATGCTCGAGGCCTGCTGCACCGCCCTAGGTCTCTGCGCCTGCTGCGCCTCCCTCTGCGGCCCCGCCTCTGGCTATGCCTCCCGCTGCGGCCCCGCCTCTGGCTATGCCTCCCGCTGCGGCCCCGCCTCTGGCTATGCCTCCCGCTGCGGCCCCGCCTCTGGCTATGCCTCCCGCTATGCCTCCCGCTGTGGCCCCGCCTCTGGCTGCGCCCGAGGCTCCTGCTATGCCTCTGCCTGTCAACAAAAACAACAACTTGATTTTTAATAATAACAATATCGGGTTTGAACTGTCCTGTCCCGCCTTTCTCGCTGGTTCCACCCGCTGCCCTGCCTGATGCCTCACCTGTCCTGCCTATCTCGCCAGCGCTGCCCACTGTTACGCCCATCTTGCCCATCCTGTCTGCCTTGCTCGTCTTGCCTGCCTTGCCCGTCATGCCTGCCTTGCCCGTCTTGCCTGCCTCGCCAGCGCCCCCTGCTGGCCATGAGTCGCCGGTGCCTGCTGCCGCCACTATGGCCAATGTCCCGACAGCTACCGCGCCACCTAGCAAAGCTTCAGCTGTGGCGCCCCCTGCTGGACCCAAGTTGGCAGTGCCTGCGACACCCTTGCCTGCAGCCGCCACTACAACCCCACCTCCGCTCGCACCCAAGGTCCCGACTACACCCGTGGTCCCTGCTACAGCTTCGCCCGAGGCCCTGCTCCGGCTCTGCTTTTGCCTTGTACAGGCTCTGCCCTCACCTGATACCCTGGCCCAATCTCTGCCAGTCGTCGTCCCTGCTCCAGTCCCCCCAATACTGGTCCCAGTCCCTGAGGAGGTCCCAGACAGACTGACCACCGCTCCTTCCTCCTTGGAGGAGGAGGAGCTCCCTAACGACTCCTCTGCCCTCACACCGGCGTGGTCGATCCCAGCAAAAGCCCTGCCTGTCGGTGTCCTGAGAGGGAAGAGGACACGGGCGCAGGGCCAGGGTGCCGCTCTCCCTCACTTGCCTTGGCTGCGGCTCGGGGGGGCACCTGCGGGTCGTGTGGCTCTGGGTCGCCGGTCCCCTGCGGGTTCTGCTCCGACGAATTTCAGCAAAACAATTAGTGTTTATCAATTAAAAGCTGTCAAAACTCAATATAACTTTCGTGAAAGTGACAGCTTTACTTGGAAAAGTTGAGTTGCTAAGTCAAGTTTACATTACAAATCATCCATCTCAGCTTACTAAAATTGAATGCGTTACATAATAACATCGTGCATATTAATCATATTTATTTATAATGCAATTTTTGCATTATAAATGACAGGTACCAGCTGACGGGTACCGGCAGGCCAAGCGGAAAATGGCTCGGGTGGTCTGAAAAGCAAAAACCTGGGCATGGGAGGAGTGGAAAGTGACTTCCAGTTGGCCTCAAAAAAGTTCTGGCAAACCATCCAGAATATCAGGAAGGGAAAGCAGCTTCTGGTTCCTACTATTTATAGTGGGGAGGGGGTGCTGTTGACCTCACCTGGGGACATCACCCAGAGGTGGAAGGAATACTTTGAGGACTTCCTCAACCCTGCCTCAGATACATCTACGCACACTACCTTTGAGACATCTGAGGGCACAGAGCCCGAGGGTGCTGGGGGGGGCTTGCCCATCACTGGGGTTGAGGTGGCCAGGGTGGTTAAAAACCTATGTGATGTACCTAACTAAAATAGTACCTAAAGACTCTGGATGTTGTGGGGTGGTCGTGGCTGACAGCGCGTGGAGGTCAGGGACAGTGCCGCTGGATTGGCAGACTGGGGCGGTGGTCCCCTTATTTAAGAAGGGGGACCAGAGGATGTGTTCCAACTACAAGGGGATCACATTTCTCAGCCTCCCTGGGAAAGTCTATTCTGGGGTACTGGAGAAGAGGGTGAGATCGATAGTGAAATCTCGGATTCAGGAGGAACAGTGCAGTTTTTGTCTTGGCCGTGGAACACTGGACCACCTTTACATCCTTGCAGGAGTACTGGAGGGGGCCTGGGAGTTTGTCTATCCAGTCTACATGTGTTTTGTGGATTTGGAACAGGTTTACGCCTGGCTTCCCCGAGGTGCTCTGTGGGGGGTGCTTCGGGAGTATGTGGCCCAGGGTCCACTGTTGTGGGTGATTCGGCCCCTGTATGAATGGAGCAGAAGCTTGGTCTGCATTGCCGGTAATAAGTTGGGCGTGTTCCCATTGCGGGTTGGGCTCCACCAGGGCTGCCATTTGTCATCAGTCCAGTTTATAGGGTGTTGAGGGTGTCCAGTTTGGTGACCTCAGGATTTCCTCGCTGCTTTTTGCGGACAATGTCGTCCTGTTGGCTTCATCTGTTGGGAATCTCCAGTGTGCTCTGGGGTGTTTCAGAACTGGTCCTGGGAACTTCCATGGATACAAACGTCATGCATGTGACTAAAATCTTCAGCCAATAAGGGCAAAGTTTTGTCATCACAGAGGCAGGTCCCATTTGTGCAGCTGGCTGAGAGGTGCTGCATGATCTGTCTTAAATGAAGATTGTATTGCAGGCTAAGGATGACATTAAAAGTTTCTTCCAATATTTTAACTCCAAAAGAAGCTCTAAAAGCTGAAATCACTAGTTTGCAGGATAGTAAGGGCCTAATAATGGCAAATGAAATTGATATAATTAATGAGTTTAATGGATGTTTTGCAGGACGCGAGTAACATACCGACTTTTATTACTAATCCAGCATCGTCTATGACTAAGATATGTATAACTGAGGCTGATGTGGTACAAAGTCTAGCTAAACCTAAAATAAATAAATCACAGGGCCCTGATGGCATCTTACCTATAGTTTTAAAATAGATGAGGGATACTATTAGTCAACCTTTAACTTTACTATTCCAGAAATCGTTATCTGCTGGTGTGGTACATTCTGATGGAAAGCATGCTAATATAACGCACATTTTCAAAAAAGTGAATAGAAGTAATCCAGCAAACTATAGGCTAATCATTTTAACTTGCATAACTGGAAAATTAATGGAAACTATAATCCAAGTGAAAATGGTACATTACCTGGATTCAAATAACATTCTGAGGGATAGCCAATATGGATTTAGGAGAGGTAGATCCTGTTTAACAAATCTACTTCAGTTCTTTGAGGAAGCTACAAGAGAAATTGATCACAAAAAGGCCTATGATGTGATCTACTTAGATTTCCAGAAGGCCTTTGATGTTGTCCCCCCACAAGCTCTTGCTTAAGTTCAAAGCTGCAAGGATTTTAGGAACTGTAGCAGCTTGGATTGAAAACTGGTTAACAGACAGGAAGCAGTGAGTAGTTATTAGAGACACAATGTAACAGTGGGCCTGTGTTCCTAGTGGGGTACCGCAGGGTTCAATTTTAGGACCACCATTGTTCCTAATTTACATTAATGATATTGATACCAATACATACAGTAAACTGTTTAAATTTGCAGACGACACCAAGGTGGGTGGTGTAGCAGATGCTGATCTAGCAGCGGAGAGGTTACAATGGTATCTGGATTTAATTAGCGACTGGGCTGATACTAAGCAGATGAAATTTAACATAGATAAATGTAAGGTACTCCATGCAGGGAGCAGAAATATAAATTACCGATATTTTATGGGTTCCACTGAAATAAAGGTAGCTGTTTACGGGAAAGATCTCGGTGTGTATGTTGATGCTTCCATGTCCCATTCTCGCCAGTGTGGGGAAGCAATAAAATGTTGGGTTACATCTGTAGGTGTGTGGAGTTGAAGTCAAGGGAGGTGATGCTATGATTATATAATTCCTTGGTAAGACCCCACCTAGAATATTGTGTGCAGGTTTGGTCACCATACCTTAAGAAGGACATTGCTGCCTTGGAAGAGGTGCAACATAAGGCTACGAGAATAATTCCTGGTCTTAGAGGAATGTCTTATGACAAGAGATTAGCTGAGCTAAATCTGTTTAGCTTCGAGCAAAGGAGACTAAAGGGGGACATGATCCAGGTATATAAGATTCTAACAGGTCTGGATGCTGTTGAGCTAAATGTCTATTTGAATATTAGTTTAAATACTAGAACTCGTGACCATAAGTGGAAATTATCAGAACATTTTAAGATGAATTTAAGGAACCACTTCTTTACACAGTGTGTAGTTAGAGTATGGAATAGTGTGCTAGTGTAGTGCAAGCTAAAACCCCAAACGAGCTTGATGGGTCAAATGGCCTCCTCTTATTTGTAAACTACTTATGTTCTTAAGTCGTCTTGCTCTCATGGGGTTTTTGTACCATGTGACATGATGACGTGTGGTGACGTTTTGCAGTGCCGGCTGAAGTCGGACAAGAAAATATAACCATGATGCATTGCATCAGGACCAGAATGCATTGCTTTAAGCCAGCCCTGTAAGCAGCTGCATGAAGTCGAATGCACCCATTGTTTCTCACTAGGTGACCTTCATGTAAATGAATAAGTTTTGTTGTTTTAGCTAATGAAAAATATTTGTATGACGTAAGTGCTTTTAACTTTATACACAAACTTAAGCAATTATAACATATTTTTAAATACACACAATATTATTGTTAGCAATGTACCAGTTATTACGCCAGTGGAAAACCACGCCTTGAAGTACCGTACCTTTGGTACCTGGTGTGGTGGAAAAGCACCCTTAGACAGGCCTGTAACTAGGCAGGATTAGTCACTAATTAGGATTACAGAGAAGTGTGAATATAGAGGGAGGATTACAATTAATGTATAATACCAACTCAGGTGCATGGGTGCCATAGGAGTGTCATCTCATGGGCACCCTTCGACCACCAAGTGAAGTTGCAAATAAAATGTCTCCCTCAACAAGACGTCACTCATCATGGTCAGAGCATACACTGAGACAACAGACAAGATACCCAAGAAGTGCCTTAGCCTGAGTCTCATAATACACTCGTTGAAAAGAGTGACATCAGATACTATTGGAAGAAGCCAATTCGCTACAGCAAGAGCTACTCTGAGTATGGCAGCCATCAGACCAACAAGTCCAAAAGTAGGTATACCCACTTACAGAGATCTGGCCACTCCCTGATCTGCATACCTCAGAGTGTTGTCACCGAAACGCAGAGTTTACAAAGCTTCCCTGACAGCAGAGGAAGATGGTCATCTTGCTGGAGAGACCTGATCCCCAACAGGCCTGACCCTATTAGCTCTCAGATGGTTTCAACTCGTCCGTGGATGGGGCCCCTGAAGGCTTTCCCCCATTGCCTTCATGGTGCATGCAGCATATCTGTGGGCGGCTGCAGCAGAGCTAATCCAGCGGAGAGCAGAAGAGTATCATGCTTTTTTAAATCGAGCACTTGTTAGTTGTTTTATGGCGGCTGGAGTGCAAATCCCGCTACCACCCCCCAAAAATTGTTTCCCTTCAAGTCGGAGGACTGCTTGCAGGGCCAGATGCACTTTAATGTCATACCAGGGGTATTTGAAAATAATAGTAATTATTAATTTTACTTATATAGTATTGTCAAAAATGCAAAGATGCCTGCAAAGGACATAAAGTAAACATATCTGACAAACAACAAAAATATTTTATGGATAGGGAAGGTTATAGGCTTGAGCAAATAAAAAGGTTTTAAGTGTGGTTTTGAAATTGGAGACTGTGTTCAACTGACGAATGACAGTAAGAAGGGAGTTCCTAAGCTGGGGAGCTAAATGGGAAAAGGCACGGTCACCAAAACTGTGGAGTTTGGATGGGGGGATGGAGAAGGAACCAGAGGAGGAGGATCTAAGACTGCAGGGAGGGTGGTAGGGGAGAAGCAAGTCAGAGAGATATAGTGTGGCTTGGTTGTTAAGAGCTTTGAATGTTAGAAGAAGTATTTTAAAGTGGATAAGTTCTTTTATAGCAAGTCAGTGAAGGCTCTGAAGTATGGACATGATGTGCTGGTATGAACAAGTGTTACTCGGGCGGGGGGGGGGAGGGGGGGCAGAGTTCTGAACTATCTAGTTTTTATAGAGAGATTCAGCAGTGATACCAGGAAGTAATAAGTTTCAGTAGTCAAGATGGCTAGAGATGAATGAATGAATGAACAAACAGTTGGGAGATGGATGAATTGTCTAAGTCCTTCATTATCAAGCAAGTGTGAATGGAGTAAATGCATGATTTAGAGAGTTTAATTAACAAATGTGTTGAATTCACTGCCTCAAAATATTCAGCATGTGGAGCAAAACATCAAGAATGTCACGGATAAAGTTACAAATCCGCTGTTTGTTTCTAGAGTCCAATGAAACGCTTTCAATATTTTGCGTTCAAAAAAATGAATAGACTCATCACCACATGAAGGTAAGTACATCGGTTGATTACTTGATAAATAGGTCAGCAACTTCAATTAAAAGAAATTGTTTGTGTTCTCTTCACTTCAATTGCAGAATTATGCTGACTCAGTGGAAAGCACATTGTTACAATTCACTTGGGTGTCTTTACAGACAGGATGAAACACCTCTAATTTAGAAGAGTGCCATCTGTGTTCTGATTTGTGGGAAGCTGTTTTTAACACCCTAGTGTTCTCATTATAAAAATGCCCATTGTTTTTCTTTTCAAATATCCTATAATTGTCTGCTGCAGTATGACACGACATTCATTATAAGTATGTTTAGCAAATGCAGAGAATAACCTAGCAAACCAAAACACAAAAGTTGCAGCTGCTTAAAGCAGGATCTACAGTGCAATGATGACAATAAGTAGGACCTACTGCATGCATTGTCATCCCGTACAGGATCATAGGGCCTGGAGCCAATGCCAGCCATTATGGGATGCACATATACATTTACACACTATGGGTAATTTAGAACCTCTAATTGACTGCACTATTTGTCTTTAGATGGTGGAAGCTGCCCATAGTGCAGCAAACTGTACACACACACACACTTGTATTCATATCTTTGTGGAGACTGTCCATTCATTTCTATGGGAAAAACCCTAACTTTAATCACAAGTAAGCAAATGGAATACAAGACTTCAGGTACTCATCCCTGAGGTGGTTTGTCATGTGGTGGGTGCAGCAACAGGCTGTAATCAGTACATGTTCCTTACCTGAATATTAAATCTTTTGTTATAATAATCTCATCAGTGGTGACAAGAAAATCAGGGAGAAAGTCACTAAATTCATAGATAAAACAGCATATGAGCCTGGAGGCCTGATAACAGCAGCAAGCAGAAAAATGAAAGAGAGCAAAATGTTGTTGCTGCCAGGGGTAATAAATGATTCACTGGCAGACACCTGGAGCATCTGCTGCCTAGCTGTCTCTGTGAGTCTGGGGTTAGGATAATTTAGGATTTTCAGGTTATAATGAAATTTCTAGAAGACTGAGAAGCATGCTGTGAAAGACAAGTAGATAATGACAAGGCTTCTCCAAAAATTTGCCATTACTTCGTAAACTTCACAGAGTGATTAAAAGTCACATTCAGGGTCTCATTTTGATCTTTGAGGATATAATGACCAATGATCAAAATTTATAGCGGTCTGCTGTATGGCAGGAGAACCTTTTAGAAACATTAACTTGGGACTGAGCATGTGTCATGTGCAGGCCCAGACTGAGGCTAGCTGCAGTGATCATGCAATGGGATTGTAGGTTTATCACCACACAGACACTGGTACAGACCAGAAAACACAACCAACGGATTAGTTCTACAGCGTTTTACTATTTTCTGCGGACAACACTTCTTGGGAATGAACGGAAGTAAGAATGTTAAGACTTGAGTAAATTAAATTTAAGACCTAGGATGAAAATCTGGGAATTGTTAAGATATTTTAAGGCCTTAAATTTAACTTTCTGAATTTTAGACTTTTTAAGGCTTTTTAAGACCCTGCAGGAACTCTGTACACCCCAGACAGACCAGCATGGTTGAAGAATAGGTTCAATGAAATATGTGTTACGACACCCAGTCTAGGGTTGGGAGTCGCCAGAAAGGATTTGGTAAGGGTGAGGGGAAGGTACAGTCAGCTACCTTGGGAAACTGGTGGGCCATGGTATGGTTAAGCCCCTGGACACAAAGGTCCAGGCCATCGCTTCATTTCCTGTCCCACAGACCCCACGGGAACTGAAACGTTTCTTGGGGATGGCCGGT
>JABFEA020000098.1:28053038-28063865 GCA_019775915.2 Cyphomyrus plagiostoma | reverse complement strand
AAGCACTACTCCTTTGTTGCTGCTTACTTCCTGTATATTTACCTGTTAACTATGGAACAGTATTATAAAGTGTTACCAACACAACGATATATTTGAAAAACTGAAAAAATTGAAAACAAAATAATATTAAGAGATGGTCCGTTTTAAATCCTGTGGTCTAATATTCTGAAACGTTAAATCTGCATGCTGACTAAAGCTGGTTATTATGAAAAATTCGATCAATGTCGTGTAATTTCTATTTTGAAACTGTACATACATCTTATTTTTTTCCATGATGCTTTACACAGCACTAATATAGCAGAAGGCACGGACTGAAGGGATTTTTTTCTGTTTATCCCATTCCTCGAACCACTGCCTAGTTTTAAGTAGGACATGCAGGCAGGACAGAACGTCCCACGAAATCCACATAAACATCACATACATCAGCATGTTAACGTACACGTTGCTGACTGCATGATTTTAGACACACCTCTCTCTGCCTCATTGGATAAAACTGCCTCATAGCGCTTTTGATTGGTTGAACATACAGACCCTCATGCAGCATACAAACCACACCTTTTAGGGGAGACCCACAGACTGCTAACTGGTGTCAGATAATAAGTGCTCATTTCCCAGTTGGTGTTGTTTATTGGGGCGCGTTCTTATTTTTCCTTTGCGATAGTTATGGTTTTGCCATCACAATGAAATTTGTGAGGTTCCTCATGAAAAATGCTGCTTTGGCCAACGTGCCAAAGCACATTGACCATTTTTCAAAATTCTCACCTTCTCCTCTTTCCATGAAACAGTTTCTTGATTTCGGTGAGTACTGTTTAACGTCATCGGAGTTTTGTATATGCATTATATTAACGTGATTATGTTTCGCAGCTGATGGCTAACATCAGATTCGCATTTTGCCGTACCTAAATAACGTTATATTTTGCTGCGGCTAATAGCGTTTCATTTTTGTCTGTTATTGCTTAAGGAACAATTTACTTTGTGTTGTGAATTTTACTCATCTGAAACGATCTGTGCAAATATTTTTTTAAAAAATACGTTTCAAATGCATGGAGTGCTTCGTTGCGTAACGTACTGCTTTACTGTACTCTACTGCATGGCCGGTTAGTTCAGTGGCTTTTGCGTCAGAATGCTTGGTCATTTGTAATTTGCTATTTAATCTTAGAGCTGTTTACAGTACTTACGAACGTTCATGCATCACTGCAGCGTCGCTAGCTACAGTAAAGCAGAAATGTTAATGTTAAATTTGGCAGTAGTTTTTTAATAGATATCGATTACTGCTGACAAATTTTTCATAATACTTTCTCATCTGTCACACATTGTAACAGAACTGCACAACTGTGTACTTGACAGTTGATAGTGGGTCGACAAATGCAACTTTTTAACCTAAGCAAGCCTTGCATTTTGCATCTCGGATTCAGCACTACTCAGTATTATCATTATGGTGTTTCATGGAATATGAATGTTCCTTGTTTGCAATGGCAAATTATCAAGATAACATATTGCAATTTAAATTGTTTTGTGTTTTTAAAAAGACTGGCAATAAACACTGGAATTTCTGCAATCGCAGGTTCAACCAATGCATGTGAGAAGACGTCGTTTGCCTTCCTGAGACAGGAGCTTCCCGTCCGCCTTTCTAACATCATGAAGGAGATCAATTTGTTGCCCAGCCGTCTGCTGACGACCCCTTCCGTACAACTAGTGCAGAGCTGGTACGAGCAAATTATCGTTGCATTTTCATTTATTTACATGCCGAGTTGCAGTAACAGCATTTTGTGTGCTAGACTTGGGACAGTCATAAAATGCATATTTACTGCTTATCATGAAGAAGAGATTATATATGTCATTTAAAACCTGTTTTGTGTTATGAATGTGTTAGTTTTACGTTTACGTCTCGTATTTATTTTAGTTGTTTTCTAGCAGAATGAGCATCGTCAGCTTTATAAATAGCTTGTCCTTTGTTCGACTTGGCTTATGTGGGTAGGTTACAGTGCCATGGTTATGCTGTGAACTTTGTCCCACTTCCCTCCTCCTCCGCGAGTCACGTGTCTCGATGTTTTCGAGCAGTGTTTACAGTGTATTTCAGGGAAACGAATAATATGACTTAGTGTTATTTTTTTCAACAGCACAGACAACTTAGTTATTATTTACATAACAATAAAGCAGTACTTCTAAAAACAAAATGCAGCTGCCAAGACGTTTTGCAGACTTCACCGTTCCCCCGGAACACAGTGGCGCTTGCGCGGCTCTTCCACTAGGTGCGCTTGGGCTTGTTTTCCTTGCAGCGGAGGGAACACAATGTACTCTGCACCAACTGTACAGTCTGTGCGTCTTTTTTTCGTGGTGCATGGGTCAAAGGGCTGTCTGTAGTCGCCTTTTCAACAGAAACCCTCAGTGCTGTTTTTGCGATAATTATTTGAAATAAGTGAACCGTTTCTGGCCAGCGCTGGTGCTTTTCTGTTTTCGTCTGTATTCAGTTTCTTTATGCAAACAATGCGCACTGAATTCTTATGTATAAAAAAGTTTTATACGGGATCCACCTTCATATGGTTTTTAAGCCTACAGGTCCACATTCTGTAAAAAAAACTACAGTGGCTGAAGGCTAAGGATCAACAAACAACAAAATACAAAAGCTGCATATTTTAAAAGAAAATGTTGTGTAAAAGTGTAAAATGGGCAACTGCCCTCTATTTTATTAATTACTTGGGGGGGTCAAATAGTTTTAGCTAAGTTGCTTTTGTTTGTCACTGTCAAACTAAGTACAATACAAACATACAGTTGTTTGCATGTAGTGCATTCACTGCAGTTGCAAAAAGTCAGTAGCTTTTGGTGTGCTTTTTAGTTTTTGCAGAATTTGAAAATGCACGTTTGTCTCCCCATTTCTGTGGATTTAGGTATATCCAAAGCTTGATGGAGATCCTGGAATTCCTTGATAAAAGTGCCGAAGAACATAAAGTCCTAGAAGAGTAAGTCTTCCATTAGTTGCTGTATTTTTTGTGCTTTATTCAGGCTGAATCATGTAGGATTGTGTCTCAGACTCTCTCTGTATATTTTTATTTAGCTTTGTGGAGACACTGGTCAATATCAGGAACAGGCACAATGATGTAGTGCCCACTATGGCACAGGGTGTCATGGAGTACAAGGAGGCATTTGGCCAGGATCCTGTGACCAATCAGAACATCCAGTACTTCCTGGACCGCTTCTACATGAGCCGCATCTCCATACGCATGCTCATCAACCAGCACAGTGAGTGTCAGTCTGTAGTCAAGCTGAATCGCGCGTTTCCAATCGCAGTTTAACAGTAATGAAGACGGTATCTACTGCCTGGGAACAAACAGGAACAATAATAGCAATGCTACTATGCAGAAATATGTTGCATAATAAGATATATCAGTGTGGTGAGAAAGGTTATAAAATGTGATGAGCTTTAGCTTTGTGGCATCGGCTGAATTGCTGTTCTGTTTTGTCATAAAGTTTTGTGATCTTCAAACCTTTAAGGCGAGTGGTGTCATTTTTTGGCAGTGTACTTTTAAGTTGCGGTCTTTCCTAGACTGCCTTATGTTCTAATTGCATTTATAGCTCTTTCCTTTTTTGCTCCATGTAGCTCTTATCTTTGATGGAACCACAAACCCAGCCCACCCAAACACTATTGGCTGCATTGACCCCCACTGTAATGTTGCAGAGGTTGTGAGAGGTGAGTCGGCATGATTTGAATTCTTTGTTTTGTTGTGTAGAAGAAGAAGCAGTTATAATGTCAGTCCGCAAGCCCAGGTCATGGTTAGCCTTCGACGTGGAGAGATTAAGCCTGATAGCAGAGCAGAGTTTAAAGTGCTGTCTATCCACATGTCCTCTTCCAGACGCCTTCGAGAGTGCCACGATGCTTTGTAACCAGTATTACCTCACTTCACCTGACCTGGAGCTGCAAGAACTTAACAGTAAGTGAAACTGCTTAGCACAGCTCAGTTACTTCCTAAAATTGTAATGCTAGCCATTTGAAAATCCCTTGATTATGCAGTTATTTGTTTGACTTTACTTTAAATAATGTAAATAATCTAACAGCACTATAGAATTCAAGCACATTTAAATTGAACATCTGAAGTTTGCAGTGTAAAGAAAAAAGTCCATATGACTGGCTGCTTTTGTGATTGTTACCAATTTTTTGTACCATTGAGTAGCAGCGGGTGAGGTGATCCATGTAAATCTGTTGAGTCAACGTCGTGAAAGTCACAGTGCTGTTGAAGCCATGTTAGAATATGTAATGTTAAAAAAAGATTTTTTCCCCTTGCTCAGCAAACAATGCCAAACAACCCATCCACATTGTCTATGTGCCTTCCCACCTGTATCACATCCTCTTTGAGCTTTTCAAGGTAAGAAAGCGTACCCGTCTTAAAATGTTTGTCAATGAACACTCTTATGAGCCATTGTCTAACTAAAGCTTACCTTCTTCAGAATGCTATGAGAGCAACGATTGAAAACCATGAGGCCAGTAGCTACCTTCCACCAATTCAAGTCATGGTAGCGATTGGTGGAGAGGACCTGTCAATCAAGGTATTATTTTTTAGCTGGCTAGCCTTTTCTGTCTTGTTTTTAGCTGACTAGCCTTTTCTTGGCTCCCTCTAGAGTATTTTTCTGCTGTATTTACAGTACACTTTATGAATGTTGTCCAAGGCTGGTTATGTTATGTCATTTATCCAGCACTGTTAAACTTTATCCATTAATCTCAGATAAGGTTAACACAATCTGTTAAACAGTAACTGCTGTATTAGGAGTTTATTAACGAAGCAGGGCGACAATCATGTCTGTTTTTAATATCTGTGCTGCTCTTACAGTGTCTGTCTATAGTATGTTTTCATTTAATGGTGATTTATGGAATCTTGGCCCAAATTTTGTTTTTGTTCAGGGCTTATCGGTGTGTCAAGGTTGCCTCTTGATCGAACGATTTTGCTGTTTGCTGACTAATTCTGCCATTCTATCTTGCAGATGAGTGACAGGGGTGGTGGCGTGCCCTTCCGCAAGATGGAGAAGCTATTCAGTTATATGTATTCTACAGCTCCCACACCACAGATTGGCCAGCACCAGCGGACGCCACTGGTAAATCTTGCCACCAGTACCTGTTGCACACAAAACATCAGATTCCCACTAGTACGCAAGTTAAAAAGCAGTAGGTAACAACAGCTAAATGATCTGTACTCCTTATCCTGGTTGTAGGCTGGGTTTGGCTATGGACTTCCCATCTCACGGCTGTACGCACAGTACTTCCAGGGAGATTTGCAGCTTTACTCGATGGAGGGCCACGGCACTGATGCCGTCATCCACTTGAAAGTAAGTCACCTTGGTTGTTCTTGGCTGCCTGGAGCTATAGTTTGCTCCGTATGTCCATGTTGTATTAGAATAGCATCTCCAAGATAGGCTGGAGAAGCCTTGTTGTATTAAGATTGTATTAAGAAGCCTTGTTCCTTGTCTTTATTCTGCACACATGTTGATGGTTGTTCTCCCATCACCAGGCTTTGTCAACTGATTCTGTGGAGAAGCTGCCTGTGTTTAACATGACAGCACTGAGACATTACAAGATGAGCCACGAGGCAGATGACTGGTGTGTGCCCAGTAAAGAACCCCTCGACCTGGCTTTTTACCGAGTGGCCAAGTGAAGGAGATGGTGTGGACCGCCAGCCTTACTCATCGACCATTCTGCTTGAAGAGGGAATGCAGACTGTAGCTCAATAGTGAACTAATAGGAGGCAACTTAAGGCAGAAGACTAAAGAGACTGATATCTGTAGGGATTTGGAGATCATCTGTCCGTGGAATTTCTGGACTGTGAAAAATATGCCACAGTTTTAAACCACAGTTGTTGTATCATTACAGTATCACTGTATTTGTCCATTCGCACTGTCTCCTAGATTTTCTGACCAAGCTGTCGGGCCTGTGTGAAGATACTGTGGAGGTTTGGTCTGTGTACAAGTAGCCGTGACTTAGAAATTGAAAGAGGCCTGAGTATGTTGTCCTTGGAATGGTGTTTGAAGTTTCAGAGGGTATTCAAGATAGGAAATGATCAAAAGCAGTATTTTAAAAATATTGCTCAACCGATGAGCAGTGCTAAATATTTTACAAGGAGATAAAGGATTTGGAAAGATTCTGTATCCATTAGGTTGTCTTTGCTGTTGATCATGTAATGTTTATACCTTTGTCATCTTGTCTTATAAGCTTGTGGCCATATACAACCATTGATTTAGAAGATCCTGTGTCGCAAGCATGATATAATGTAAATATCCTTGCACTTATTTTGATTTATCCTCAAATTATGACTTTTTTTCCCCAGAAAACCTGAGTGTACTTGTGCATAGTGCAAGCTTGTGCAGCCAAAGAACTATTGCCAGTATAGGGCCTAGAGTTTCATTGGCTATGGCGTATCAAGGGATGAGCGGAAGCTAGAGTAGTCACACTGAAAATCAGTTCCTGTGTCTGGTTTGGTAAAGGCATCCTCTGCCGTAACTCACAAAAAACATTCTTGATTTAATTAGCAAAATTGCGTGTGGTCCTTTGTTTCCAAAATGTATGTAATTCAATTCAATTGTGCAATTATTTACTGCAGCATTTAACATACCAACATTTCTGTGGACCTCAAAGTACACTCTGTAAGGAATTTAATACTTAAAACAGTGCAGTGTCTTTTTGTGCATGCATATTTTGTTTGATCATATAACATAAAATGTCTGCAAAAGCTGGTTGGAATATAACACATGGTGTCCAGTATGAAGATATACAAGACCATTTTGATACTCTGGATTCCAGGATTGTATTTGTGGTGCTAGGACAGATTTCATATGCTCTATGCTGACAAAGCAGTTATAAAAAGCCTGACAAGTATATTTCACCAAGTTAAAAAATCAACTTTTGAATACTCAGTGGGCAAAGAGTTTTACATCACTGTGTAGACTTCTTCTGATTTTGGAATAATGACCAGACTTATGATCCAGCTACTATAAAAGACTCTCATATTACTTTTAGAAAATTATATGTTTCAGTTCAGAATTTCATGTGCCCAGTGCTGAAGTGCTCATTTCCATTCTATTAGTCTCATTCTCAAAGCCGAGTGTAATTGTGTTTTGCTGTATTACTTTGAAGTAACATCGGTGTGCCTTTTCTGGTTTGAGTGATGCTGTTTGTTTGTATATACTGTATGGGTCCACTGCATGTGCACATTTGCACATGCAATCTTTTTGTTTGTTTGGATTTTATTACCCTGTTTTTAACCGAGAAGGAGGATTCTAACACCAGTATTTTGTTTATATTTTGAAAATACTTATTTTTGTAAGAAAAAATTAAAAAAATAAAAATAAATAAAACATGAATTATGAGTTCTTTGGGATCTATTGGGATTTAAGCGGAATGGGATGAGATGTTTTGCATTGTACTTTATTAAAAACTTTGAAAAATCATGTATTTTAGGAGTGGGCCTGGGCATCACCGTGTAAAATTTTGGTCTAAAATGCAACAGCGGCACAAACAGCACATTGCCTTCAAAGCTGAAAGGTATGCGCGCTGTGAACATGGCACTATTTATTGTAGAAATGGATACATGATGCTGCACATAGTCAAAGGCACACAGACCTTCACAACTCCTACAAAACTTGCCCAGCAGTTTTTCTATTGCAATCAAAACTTTAGCTAATGGTAACTTGCAAACTTACTAGCCAAATCAAGCGCAAATCTGTTACATTTATTAGAAAAAGCTTTTTTTTAAAAAAAACAATCATAATTTTCCATGAACTTATTTAACATTGATAACCTGTGATGAAACACTGATAAACATTTGATGAACAGAAATTTTAGATGCTCTAATATGATATTAAGAATGTTACAGCCACACCCTAATGTGCTTAGTCCCAATACATGGAGACCAAATTTCTCAGTTCCAGACCCAACTGTGCTACAATTTAGGTTTAGATGATTATGAGAAATATTACCATTCTATCATCCTGGAAATGTATCACAAGATTCATTATTTGAAAATAACATTAATTTAAAAACTGTAATGTATTATATCTCCTCCAGGGTACCTGTTACAACGGAACTCAATGGACGTTGATCCACTGGTTGTCTTATGAAGAAGGCTTCACACTAGATTCACACAAACAAGAAGGGACCACAATGGGTCAAAGATAGGCAGGTAAACACTGAACTACCAAAGACTTAAAGCAAATTGAGAAAATGCAAAGATTCAAACCAGGGTTTTCACAGGGACCATCGAACTGCAAACATATACAACGGCTGACAATGGGATAGAGAACAGGCAGGGATTTAAATGCACAAGCAATGATGGCTGGACAAGGGACAGGTATGGGTTATTATCATGGTTATTAATACTCAACCAAGATCTACTAAGGGCTACATTACTAGGAGATCCAGGGAACATAGGATATAAACTGGACACATGTGACTAAATACTCAACTAAAGTACATTCAGGGTAAGGACCTCACCAAATTAGGGCAGAAACACAAGGAACATGATACACAAATAAAAGTTACATAAAGAGCCCTGGGGCATAAACAACCCAAAATGGGGGAGGCTGGTCAGCCTCAAACTCATAACAGCATGGGATGTATGGTTTTTAGCTAGAGTCTTACACAAGCTGTGACAAATAAATGTAAGAAAACACAAGAGTCAGAACAGGATGTCCAGAGACACCCACTGGCCAAACAGGGAAATGGAAGACAGGAGGGGGCAAGATGGGGATCCCCATTGACAGTGCCCCTTACATAATATCCTGTGCATTATTTATGACCAAGAAATTAAATACATGTAAATTAATATAAATAGATAAAAATTTTATTTTGAATGATGCATTTGAAAATATTATTATATATGTAAAATACCGCAAATGATGGAATAGTGCAGCAATTATGAAGATTTTAATGAAGGTTCTTTTCTTTCAGTCTTGCTAACCTTGAATCCGCGTCATAAAATTTTAACTGGATTACTCAAAACAGCAATAATGAATCTCACACCTTATGGTGAAGCAATTAATGAAGATGAACAGAATTTATTTCTCTGCCTTATTTTAACGAGGAATGTAACTAAACTGTCTGCTGGTGCTAGGCAGGTCCGTGGAGTAGGAAGCAGAGCACAACCATCTAAAACTGCTTATGCTAGATTTTTAGGTTTCCCTTTGTCTTTGGCAGCTGGCCTAATGAACTGTCTTGTGGTAGGTCACATAACAATGGATCTGGATGGATCTGTTATCATGAGCTCAGACAAAGACTTTTTGGGAAATATCCTATGTATTATTTTATATTTTGAGAGTTATTAGCTAAAAGGAAAACTTGCTGATCATTCTATGTACCATGCAATAACTATACACATTGTGAAATTTCTGAAACTAATGATCATCTGAGTGAGGTATGGGCACATTACTAATTATTTAAGTCCGCTTTAAGTCTTCTACCTATTTTGGGGCATGGGCCATGAACAGAGGCTCTCCAGATATCTCTGTGCTGACATTTCCTCTCCACCTTTCTCCATGTATAGCTCATATTTTTAGTGTCTGTCTGTCTTTTCTTTTTGTGCTGGAAATTCCAGGACAAGGCCTGCCTGCTGATTCATCTTCAATGCCACTTGATCACCTTTTCCTCATCAAGCTAATTTAGTTTCTGTTAAAGGTCATCGTTACTCTATCTGGAGGATCACAGGCAAGAAGAGAAGGGGTACAGGGTATCTGTCAGCTGTTCTCCATGGGCAGTTTTGCATTTCATTCCTTCATACTTGATACTTGAATCAAACACATTAATATCTGAGACTTTTTTAAGAAGTCTCTTTGTCCACACTGTCAAATGCTTTTTCAAAATGAATGTAACTGATTCCATTCCATTGAATGCCCAACTATAATGCGTAGGATCTGTCTCTTTGAAAACTAACTTGCTGGTAACATATCTGATAGTCACCTGGGTCTTTCTTTCAGTTAAAGGTGATCCTGTTTACCTCCATCTTGATATGTATAGATGCTGGAAGTTGACAGCCTGGAACAGAGCATTGCCTCATAACAGACCCTATTAGAATATTGTTCCCTTGTTCCCTCCCTTGGGGAGCAGTTCTCCAAACCGTTGTCTCCTGAGACCCCCCATATGCTCATGTTCTTCTTTTTGGTTAGGAGGAATGCTATGATACTGAAAAGATTCTTTATTTTCCGTTTACATATGTATGAGTATCTGTACTCTGGAATGCTTCCATACTCTGGGATTCAAACCAGTGAACTACTGATCACAGGTGTAACCTTATGAGCTGTAAACCACCCTTCAAAAATTTGTGCCAGAAGCTTGAGTAAAACCCACGCCTTCAACTGGAGAGCCAAAGCCCCTCATTATGGATTTGGATGACATCAACACTACTCCTTCGATATTTGGAGTATTGTCCTCCTCATGTGCAGAGTATAGCGGTATCTTTCCTGTGGTCTCCTCAGAGAATCAAGACTGCACATTTCTGGTCTGACTAATTCCAGGTAAAGTAAATCTATAGCTGCTACTTGTAAGGTCCTCCCGGTTTTGATTTTCTTCGATGGTAGAAGGGCATTTGGCCACATAGCTTCTCAGGACCTTTGGCTTTCACCACATGATTTCATAAATATTCATGCAGAAGACTCATCTCTTCCGAGCACTGAGGTGCCCGTATGGGTTTTATGGGTATAAGGTGGGTAGCCCCCTCCTGGAGCCGACACCTTATTGTGGTGGAGGGGTTTGCGTGTTCCAATGATCCCAGAACCTAAGTTGCCCGGGGCTTTATGCCCCTGGTAGGGTCACCCAAGGCAAACAGGTCCGGGGTGAGGAACCAGACGAAGTGC
>JABFEA020000098.1:28029762-28048775 GCA_019775915.2 Cyphomyrus plagiostoma | reverse complement strand
CCCCCCCCCCCCAGACACACACATATCCCATCTCCTTTTGAGGCACACACAGTACAGAGTGAAACTGGGGATGGCATGGAGCATGTCGGCATGTTAAGGGTCTTGCTCTTGAGCCCAGCTGAGATGCAACGATTCTGCTGAGGTCCGGGCTCAAACTGGCCTTCTGATCACAGACACAGAGGCCTCACCCACCGAGCCACACAGAGCACGAGCCGGATCTCATCTCCCATGGTGCCTCAATGCTCTCGCAGGACGACGCCCTTCTGCTACACCACTGCCACCACGGACGGTACATCTTCGCTTCACCTGACACTTACAGATCCTGGAGGGAGCCAATTGGAGCACCTACAGACCCTTGACAGCCCGGGAACCCTCCATCCTGACCTGCCCATTTGGCGGGGGGAATCAGTTATCTTATTTTAGGAAATAGCTGCGTATCAAAGAATCTGTAAAAATGTATGTCTGGCAGAACTCCGCGGAAAAGCAACTGACGTAGAGGCAGTGAACTGAGGACTTGGTTCCTTGGTGCAGCATTTTCTCCATGAGCTGCAGTCTTATGTGTAGCCTGACTGGTCTCTCTTCAAATAAGGAACCTACTTGATACAGGGGGTTTCCAGCCCCCCCCACCCCTCAAAAAGTCACTTCAGGGTTCTCCTAAAAAACAAAATAAATAGCTAGCAAGTAGAGTCATATGATCTTAGTTACCTAGCTGGTTAGCACAACATGCCACTTCAACATCTCATTTATTTAATATTTAGTGCAGTGAATGTGGTCAGTGTGGGCCCCCAAGCCTTGGGGGGGGGCATCAAAATGCGTAATTTGATTGCTAGTAAGCACCGGTGTCAGATACACGCATGGTGTCACCGAACCTTCCAAATTCCTAATTTCATAAATGCAGAGCTCATGTTATTCAGACATATGACGGGGTACAGGTGAGGATGAGGCGTGATTAGCTTGCAGAAAATCTGATGTCGCAAGATGTGTGAGAAGACAGGAGGGCTAAATATCTCCTAGCTGGAGGGATTAATGAGACTGAGACCAAACGTAAAACCAGGAAGTGACCCCCATCTGCAGACAGAGACGTGTGTCCATGGTCTCAGATGCTTCACTCATTTGGTTGACCGTCACATTAGATAAACCAATAAAGGCAGAGGCGTTTTCAGGCCCCAGCATCCTCACTCTATAAATGCAGAGATGAACTGCTATTTCTCATACTAGCCTGATTATTCCCCTTTGACCCATGTAGCTTGTAGCTCGCTAGTTTTTTCTCGACTGTCTTGCAACAATTAACTAGCTGAGAAAATGGTGTCAGAGCCGGCAGTCATTATTTAATGACCGTATGTTTCACTTCGGTTGACACTCTCTGCCCCTCAGCCAGTTAAACTTCCTCCTGACCAGACTTCGCCTCCAGCTATGTTAGGATATCAAGTTTGCGACAGAGCGCATGGTCAAGGTGGCAAAACGCTTGTACATCGCTTTGGACAAGACTACCATACAAATAACTGTGAGAGTAAATGAAAGTTCCTACATCATATTGTTCATGTTTTGCATCCCTGGGTGGTTCCGTGATACAGTGAGTAGTGCTTTATCTTCCCCACCCCATGCAAGAGACTCTGATGGCTCTGAGCAGCTCATTCAGTGGCAGGCTCCTACATCCGAGGTGTGGGAAGGAAAGATTCAGAAGGTCTTTCCTCCCAACTGCTATCAGACTCTATAACAAAGTCCTGGCAGCTGACAACATACACACTGATTAATACACACAAGTTGAATCATCAGCTTCGTATGTGCAATATTTTCAAGTGCAATATTTCTCAAGTGCAATTTCCTGTATTTCCAGTGCAATTTTCTGTATATATGCTCACCCATTTTTCTATTTTATATTTGTGTGTATATATATATATATATTCTTTCTAGTTTTCCATAGCGTATTCTACAGGTACAATTATCTGTACATATTTACAGTAAATATATACCTTTATATTTATTTATGTTTTTCCAGTACGCTGGGTTGCACAGGTCTTCCTCCATATTACTTCCCATCCATATTTATATTTATTTCAGGCTGATACAGTCTTTATTCAATTGTTTTCTAATTTTTGGTATAGTCTTTTTTTATTCTGTTTTTATTTATTATATTCAGTTTGTATGCTGTTTTAATTTTTTAATTTTGCTGCTCTATTTTGTACTATCCACTTTCTGCCGTGACAATGAGAATTTCCCACTTGTGGGACTAATAAAGGATTATCTTATCTTATCTTATCCTATCTTATAACAATTAATAGGAAGATTAATGAAAGTGCAATTAAATCTGTCAGCAACAAATATGTGCCAAATGTGTGTGTAAAGATGACACACGTACCCAGTTAGAGGTGCTACGATAATTTATGCCCTAGTATGTCAACCAGATAGAGAGCTTATGATTCTGAATAATGATGTAATGGTCATTTGGGACAGTGTGTGGCTCTTTGGGTTTGGACCCCATGATCAGAGGATTGTCGATTTGAGCACTGTGGTTAGCAAAGTGATTATGTCATTGTGGGGCCTTTGATCATAACCCTTAACCTCAAAAACTTGTACAAAGGTGCTGGATATGACAGCTGATGGCTGATCTGGATTCCACCTGTATTTGTGGGTCTTATAAAGGATCAAAGTGTGATACATGAAAATATCAATTACTTCCCATGTACCTGTGTTAGTACAATGGTAAATAATGGCATGCATGCTTGCATCAATCCATCCATCCATCCATCCATCCATCCATCCATCTATGTATCTATCTATCTATCTATCTATCTATCTATCTATCTATCAGTCGGTGGCAGTGGTGGCCTTTTGGTTAGGGAAACGTCATTGAAAGGTTTCTGGTTCGAATTCCCGACCAGCAAGGCACCATTGAGGTACCCTTAGTAAGGTACTGCCCCCAAGCACTGCTCCCTGGGTGCTGAATTGCCCTCTGCCATGTCACATGGGTTAAACTATGGTGTGTCGACAATGACAATTAATCACTTTCACCTATTTACTTTACCATTATCCATATTGACAGTTACTATGACTTTTTTCATGCCTAATAATCTTCAGTTTGAATGCTCTGGTTTTCAATAAAACACCTAACATCATTTCATAGCACCATTGCTGGTCGGCTCAGTACCTTTTCCTGCCAGAATGATGCATTATTTTATTCTGCTGGTTCCTGCCGTTGTCTCAGGCAAGTTTTCCGGTGAGACAGGCTCAGCACGCTGACAACAATTAGGGCGCAACATTCTGGCATCGTCCCTTAAGTGACTGTCAAACCGTCAAATTGTGATGCAGTAAAATGGAACTTTTTACTCCACTGCCGTAACTATTCGGGTATGTCACCCTGGAAAGTAATATTTTGGGCTTTTTGTAATGCAGGAAAAATTCAGATCAACATTAACTGACACCACCAGATCTAGCTAAACTGAACACACCAGTAAGAAATATATATCTTTGACTGAAAAATAACAAACCACATTAAATAATATAGAATAGTGAAACTTTAATCCCTTTGGGGAAATTTTCTGTTTGCCTACCATATCATGCTCTCCATGAGATACACAAAGAAATGAGGATACATTCAGCATGGGGGGGCGGGGGGTGGGGTGGTGGTCATTGTGCACTGTCAGCCAGTGTGCAGTGCCACTGGAGCCGGGGGGCCTTGCTCAAGGCCCCACATACAGGTGACCATTCTGCCAAGGCTAGGGCTCAAACCGGGGACTTCCCACTCTTTGGCCGTGAGGCTTAGCCCACTGAGCTACACAGCACCCAGACACCTGCTCCTATGGCGCTTACTGGCTTGGCAGGCTAAGCCTCTGTGCTTGTGTTCTGAAGGTCACTGGTTCAAGCCTGGTCTTAGCAGAACAGTCACATGGGTTCTTGAGGAAGAGTTGAGGCCCCCAGCTCCCCATTCATCTGCCCCCCAAGCTTACTTATGCCTGCACGTGTGTCTCATGGAGAGCAAGATGGCGTGAAGCAAAAAGAGAAATTTCCCACTGAGATGGATAATCTCCATGTTCTACAACATATTTTGTACATATTGTAGAGCCGCAAAAAGTGCCTCCCTTTCTTCTCTTATTCATGCTCATCTATTAATACCGTAATATATCTTTTGATCTATCTGTCAATATATTGTATATCTATATGGTTTGTTTTGTGCCTTCATCTGTACAGACATCACTCCCAGGGTGCAATTTACCTTGATTCCTAGAATAGAGAGGTTCACTGCAACTCTCCATTGCTCATGTGTTTAAAGATGATGGACGTATGGAAAAAGAACAGTGACAATGAGTTTCTGATTTTGACTAAGCCAGGTCTGAATTTTTTACGCATTTTTATACGGCAGAAACAAAAGTTGAAATAGTGATTTTGGCTAGAATATAGTATATAGGCTGGAATGTGGCCAAAGAAGCAGCTGGATACATCTTTTACATTATAACAGGTCAGCCACCTCATCTCCAACTAGGTGACATTGTTGCCAGGAGGGGGCGCTGTTTTATAATTTGTAAAGAAATTACTCAAACATAATTCTGTATAACTGGAAAATTTGCTTTGATGAAATGATAATGCCAGTGGCTTTCGGGGTATAGTGCTGTAGCTTTACATCTCCTGGGTTTGGGGGCTTGAATGCTGCACAATCTACCTATGAGGCTCAGGTTTTTTAGCCCATGCTGCCATGTAAATCTCATGGGTTGGAATTAGCACCAACCAGTCAAGATAAAGACAAGCTGCAGAGTGGAGGTGAAAGGAGAGTAAATCGGCAGGTTCCACCGTAGTTCCCCCATCCCATCTCATTGGTCTCACTGCAGCATGGCTGCCATGTATGTGGATGGGAAATATGATAGAATATAAAGGTCGACAATAATTGCAGAAAGATATTTTCCCCCCACCACATCTGTTCAAAATTAGATTGATGAATTGTTAGATGGTTATTGCAAAGCCTTTGCTTTGGCAAACTATTTATTTCATGTTCCCTTTTTTACTGTAGCTAATTAACATGTGGTTTTAAATTCCCATAACCACTTGCCTCTTTCATTGCTAAATGACTTAAGTAGAGTTGCTGTAAAATTGCACTACATTCTCAAAACTGTCGCAAAATTAACAGAACTCCCGACTGCTAAAGGCAAACCATAAATGCTCACATTCCTGGCTTAGTTGTTCATATTACTGACCACAATGAAAGTCAACATGCAATGAAAATGCTGCCAGGGCTTTAGCAAATCCACATACTTTTCCATTGAACTGCAATGTTATTTACAACAGCAAATATATATTGGTCAGAACCTGAACAGTGCGCAGTACAGCTTTGATAAACCACTATTCAGGCCAAGCACAACAGACTGTCCCTGACCTTACAGTGCTGTTAAATGAGAGATGCATCCCATTTAAAAATATCCCCCCCATCCTAAATTCTTCTATGCAATTGTAATCACATAAAGGTAAATCTACTTACTATGTCAGGGGAATGCAATTTTATCATGAAACGTTTCTGCAATTCGACCAGTGAGTACACCCTCACCAGAATACATATACAGCAAACACATTTACTGTAATCTTTAGAAGAAGAGGTGAGCAATGACAAGCAAGGATGCCGCAGGCATTTAGTTTCTCTACTAAGCATTGAAAGGGAAAAAAAAATCTGATTGGAGATTAAGGTGAATTATGTGGCATAACATTCTCACATGTAATGGCTGTTCAAAGTCACTGACTGCAACACTATATCTAAGATAAAATAACAATGATACAGCAACAACAAAATAATAGAAAAACGTGATATGTGCAATTTTATTTTAAATTGTTAAAAAAGATCTCCATGCTGAACACAGGCATGAAGTCCTAACTCGCAGAACAACTGTCAGCTGCATGCATTGTAATTTATAATCAGATAATAATAAGCACTAAGTGTTCATTTATTTTACAGTATCTTTATAGTATTGTACTCCACCACATATGACCCTGTGCACCTACCTGTTCATCTCCATTCCATCTGAAAAAAGGTTCCAGAGCATTCCATCCACCCCCACCAAGCCCTGCGAGTTTGTTTCCCCAGGTTATCAGACCACTGAATTCCAACCAAGCATCATAAACGCTGATAAAATGTAAATTTGCATTTTATCTTGTGTTTTTGTAATGCACTGTTTATTATCTATATGCACTGTGCTGCACCACTGTATACCTGTATTACTTACACTATGTCATTCTTCTTGTTGTCGTTGTTGTGTATTATTGTGTATTGTTATATATTGTTTTCTATTTTACTTTTATTATTTTTCTTAAGACCCCACCCCTGGGTATTTTTGGCTCATCTGTTCCTCATCTGTTCCTCATCTGTTCCTCAGGTGTTCATCAGGTGTTCCTCAGGTGTTCATCAGTGCATGCTCCACAACGACCTGACCTGATCCTGTCTTCCTTGTTTGATGCTCTGCAGGATCACTTTCATTTTATGTATGATATGACAATACAGTAATTTGACTACTATTATATTTTTAGCATAAGGTATTATTTATACGAGAAAGTTTCACCTTTCAACAAACAATACATTAAACAGTGAAGTTTTTCAATTAATTTCAATAGATGTTTGCTTTCATCCACTGGTGTTGAAAACTGCATTAAGTTTGCTTTCACGAAATCACGAGCATTTTTGACAATGGTGCAATAATATTGTATATATTAAACAATAATAACATCTAACAATAAATTACTTCCAATGTACCCTATACATGCTCTTCAACAAAGAGGCTTAGAAATGAATCATGAATTCCTCTTGACCACAGCACTTAAAGACTCTGCTATTCCTGTATCCCTTTCTTTTGTTCCACACTTTTTTTTGACTTGGAGGTCATTGTTTGCCAGAGACCTGCCCTGAAAATGAAGGTGAAACTTCGCCTCTCAGCCTCTATGTGAACTGTTAGCGCTCCATAATGACTCTGGAAGGGTTTGCCGAGCGGCCTGCTGGCTAGGGCAGTGGCCACATTCCTTTGCCGCTACCGTACCCACAGCTGTCAGTGCAGCCCTGGCTTAACTGCTGCTTTATTTGTTTTTCTGATGCCATTTTCACCTGGGTTCCTGCCCACTGACCAGGGACACCCAGTCTGACCCTTAATGAGTTAATCATCGTGTGTCCTTGTGCAGGTACCTAACAATTGGCTGATGTCTTATATCTCTCTCACTGTATGCCTTATGGTTCCTGCATATCTGGGACGATGATTGCTTATTCAGAATGAATTTTGGACTTATGGTTTTACACATTACCAGTGCATATTTTGACTGCTGTTTCCAGGGGTGGGCATTCACTGCTGTATTGCTGTCAATCTTTGCAGCCTGCAGTACTGTCATTCAGATGCCTGACTCTTACATAAGTAATAACCATGAGGACACAAAGTTCATCAGAGGTGAGGTCAGGTTGGGGAGCATGTGCTGATGCAGTGCGGTGTCGCTCCCACCATATGGCGAAACTTCTCGGGATCCTGTCCGGCGACCCCCCAGGCAGACATATGGTCCAGTGCCACCCTCCGGAAATGGTTTTCCATCTGCCGCAGCCAGGTGTCACATGGGCATCCCTTCTGCCTGGTCCAGGATCTCAGGTCCTCAGCAATGAGGATCCTGTGAGCCGGATCACCGTCAGGGAAACGCGTCACATGGCCGTGGTGCCGTGACTGACGCTCCCTCACAGTGCAGGTAATGCGCCTCCTTCAGGACGCCTCTAGCAACCACTCATTCGACACAAAGTCAAACAGCGGCACCCCAGGATTCTCCGAAGGAGTTCAGTCATTTGCTCCGTCATGGATAGTGTCCATGTTTCACCGTCATACAGCAACACAGGGAGCACCAACGCTCTGAAGACTTGGACCTTCATCCTCTTGCAAAGATATCAGGGGCTCCACACACTCCTTTCCAGCGACCTCATGACCCCCCCATGCTCTCCCAATCCATTTGCTAATTTCATAGGAAGAGTCACCAGAGTGTCGCTGCTGAGGTAAGTGAATCTCTCAATGAGGTCAACATCATCCCCACAGACAGACACACTACTGTCTACTAAGAAGTCATTAAAGGCCTGGATCTTGACTTTTATCCAGGACACTCACAATCCCAGACACTCAGACTCCTCGCTCAGTCTCTCGAGAGCCCCGATCAGAGCCTCCATTCACTCTGGGAAGATTACAGCATCGCCGGCAAAGTCAAAATCATTCAATCTTTCTTGACCAACAGATGCCCCACAACTGCTGGACCCCACAACCCTGCCCAACACCCAGTCCATGCAAGCACTGAACAGAGCAGGAGCAAGAACACAACCCTGATGAACCCCAAAATCAACTGGTTCTGCCTCCACCCTGCACAGCACTCACAGTACCAGTGTACAGGCCAGCCATGACATCCAACATCTTCAGGGGGGATCCTGAAGTCTCAGGATGTCTCACAGGGCAAATCGATCAACTGAGTCAAATGCTTTATGAAAATTGAGAATTAACCTCTGCCAATATTCGTGCTTATGCTCTATGAGAACCTTCTGTGCTAGAATGTGGTCGAAGGAGATTTAGGTGTTAAACCAGAGTGCTATAGCTGCTGATGGACGAGCAAGTGATCCTGTTAAGGGTGACCCTACAAGGACCTTCCCCGGCACTGAGAGCAGTGTTATCCCTCTATGGTTGCCACAATCCAGGTGATCACCCTTCCCTTTCCAAATGGGGATTACGAGTCCAATCTTCAGGTCAGTTGGGATGACACCTGACTCCCGATTGGAAGCAAAAATTTCCTGCAATGCCAGAAGAATAGCCTAACCACCAGCCTGGAGAAGTTCACCCTGGATACTACACATCCCTGCGTCCTTCCCTGCCCCCATCTGATTCACCGCCCACGCAATCTCAGTGAGACTGGGAGGTTCACAGCTGAATGTAGGATCAGCCTCAAGAACTGTGGACCCAGAGATGTCCAATATCCTAGCAGGAGGATCAGCTTTAAACAACTGCTCAAAGTAGCCCGCCCAGTGGATCACAACTGCAGTATCATCCGTAAGGTCCGTTCCATCATCTGGCCCGACTAAAACTCTCTGAGGAACAGATTCAAATGTACATAATGCTTTGATTGCCCTGTAAGCAGGATGGGGGTCATTAGACCACAGATGATGCGTCATCTGCTCACAGATTCATCTAAAAAACACCTGTTTATTTGTCCTCAGAGCCCTCACAGCCGTCCTTCTCAGTTCCCAGTACAGACTGGAGTTGCCATCAAGTCGTGCTGCAACTCCTCTCAATAATATTCCGGAAACGTGCTCATAATCCAAAGCGTCCATATATCAAAGCGAATATTCCCATTAGAAATAATGGAAACGATTCATACTCAGATGATTCATAAAACAAATTAACCCACAGTTTACCTTTGAAAAGAATCGTGGATGGCGTAAGGGAGACGAGAGAGAGGAGAAGAGGAGGGTTATTTTGTAGGACAACTTTCACTATAACTAATGGAATCACTGCTATCTATTGGCTCACTGGAATCTTTTTCTTTTTGTGCAACTTTAACAAGAAACCTTAACAGCTGCTTTTGCCTACTTTAAAATTTTGCGGAAATGTGGACACTGCATTGTCGTTAAACAGATCGATCGCTTGTACTGCTACACCCTTATTTGGGTGGTGCTTTTCTACTAAATTTTGACTATATGAGTGAGGCGCGCCGACTGAGACTGAGCATGGGAGACGATTACCCACAAGAGAGAGAGAAGAACCAACGGCTGAGGTGTGATCACGTGACGCTTGGCAGACAAAGCGTATACATAATACTCGTATTGCAAGACCTCGCTTGTTCTTCGAGTCCAAATTTATTTAAAATTTAAGTCATCTTGCAAAACACTCTCAATCCGAGGTTTGACTGTAGTGTCCGTGGCATTGTTGTATGGGCCTGGAACTTCATCTCATTTGATTTGTGTCTAGCTGGACACCACAGATATGGAAATGTGCCCCAGTGATCCCTGTCCCTGTTTGCATTCGACTCACACTGTGCATGAGTATCAGTTTATTTACAAGGTCAATGGACACATGGTTTTTCTTTGATTCCAAGGCGCTGTCGAGTACCTGGGTGCAGAATGGTCATTGGTCATTGCCCATAGGATTTCACTGCATCCGTATCAGTCTGACATACAACAGAAACCAAAATGTGATATTAAAGACGGATGCTCATCCTCCAGAAGTGTTCCGTCCGCTTCAGAAAATTCTCAGAAGTTCGCTCACTTCTGTCTTCCCTATGTTGTTATCCAGGATTGTGATGAGTTATAATAGAATGCATCCTGCCAAAGGTGCAAGGCTGTCCCTCTATCACAGCACTTAATGTGTGATCAGAATACCGTGTTTGCAGGGACATTCATTGTCTCACACATGGTATGTGCCTTAATTTAAATCAGACACTTCTCTGCTTCCCCATGGTGATGACAGCAGATAACTCTTTGTGAGCGGAGCCATCTGGGAACAGAAGGTCACAGACCACAGCCCCTGTGTCGCCCCATGCTGCCTCTACACCTCACTGCACCAGCAATGGAGAGCCACCAACTTCTATTCTAAGAATGTGAGCTGTGCCTACAAGGCAAACTGGTACCGCCTGTATCTGAGCAGGGAGAGCACACCCATGCCGAGAGCTGTGTGCTTCCAAACAGGTGTGGCCCTTACGGCCCTCTGTGGCTGCGTGGCCTCCATCCATTGCTGACAGATGGCAGGGTGACCCAAAGGGTCGGCGGGCCCTGGAAGTCTGACTGCTGCCTGTTCAAATCCAGGCCCGTACAGGTCAAAGCACGTCCCGGCAATTATCCCGTCTACAGGTTTGTCAAGCCAGTCAACTGCTACTTGGCTTACTGTGCAGGTAACGTCCCAAATGAAGTGTCTGGTTTATTGTTCTCTTTAGCTTAGTTTTACTGGCTTTACCCAGATTATCCCTATTTTCAGACGTGAACGCCAAGGTGTGTGGGAGGTGCAGGAGGGATCAGATCTGGGTTTGTAGGGACAGAATCAACAGGAGGTATAAGAGGAAGCATGCTCTATGAACAACACCCCTCACACTCGCCAGCTTGTGACATGGCACAGCCGCCAGCATCCATCAGATGTCACTTATCCAGGGCCCGGTTAAGGTTAGGGGTACTGCTAAAGATTTTGGGCCCTATAAAAGCAGACCAATTTAAATATGTTAAAAAATATTTAGGGCCTCTGTCGCTAAGGGGCCCTTGGAATCATCCTAACTACCTCCCCGCCCCCTTTGTGGCACCCCTGGTTAGGGTGCAGCACTAGACACACCCCATACAGGGTATGAGGAACACACTCACACAATGGACAATATAGACCAATTTAGAGGACACCAGTTCACCTATCCGCCTGTTTTTAGACTAAAGCTATACACGCAACATCTACTCACACAGAATAAAGGGTGGGAATAAAACCACAGCCCTACTGACAGGTTACAGTGCAAACCACTCCACCACCCCAAAGAGTAGACTGTTTTTATATAACAGCAGAATGGCACAGTTATATAAATATGACTGTTTATGCTTTAAACAAGTGCTTTCTTGTACAAACATGTACATTTGCATGCACATTTTATGCACAAAAGAAGCCATATTAAGTTGTAGCAAATCATTTATAGCAGTGTAATGCACAGAATACATCATCAACATATGCATAACATTTTGTTTAATGTTTTGATGCCAATATATATGTCAATAAAAATTGATATCGTTTGAAGGTTCATATAAACTAAATTCTAAAAACACTGCTAATGAACATCCATCTCTCCAGCCATATATCCATTCAGCCATCTTATGTAACTGTTTATCCAGTGAAAAACACATTTCAATAATAGTTACTGATGTTAAGGATGCATGTCCTCTTACTCGTCAAATGGCCTGAAAGAAAATAAACTAACAAAGGTGTAAGGGTGTACGTGACCCATACTTACGATCGCTCCTGGACAAATTCAACTTCATGCACAATAACCTTTGGGGGGGTCACTGTTTATGTAGAAGCAATGACAACCTTATTTTTTTACGTTGGTATATATATATGCAAATACCTCTTGCTGTTAATATAGGCCTATGTATCATTTTAAATATATGTTTAATTATACAATGTGTAGAAACTTTTGTTAGCATAAATATGCAAAAATTATCATTCAGTTTTATTTACAAGTGAAATCAGGATAAATTATGACAAATTTTTATTTTGTTTTTTGTTTTTTACTGTGTGTAAAAAGAATTTTGTTATTCATTTTATGTTTCTGATGAAATGCAGCCATGTTCTACGGCAGTATATAAAATGGTTCCAAAGGGTGTTTTGTGGCTGTGTGTGCATCTCTCACAAAGATTTTCATGCCCCCCCCCCACAAACCTTTTATGTGGGTCTCTGAGTTAAATAATATGTATACTTTGCATGCTGATATTCTTTTATGTCCTTCTTTTCATTCTTAAACTAGTTCAGCTCATGGATGCCACTACAGATACTACAGAGCCCCTGTCAGTCATGGTCCTTGGAATCACCCTACCCCTTCCATCCATCCCTTACGGAAAAGAAAAGGGAAAAAAAAAACTTTTCCATTTTAGCCATACGATTGATTATTCCGTATCAGTAACAAATATGCACACATGCATCTCACAGTTGATAATGGGCATGAATTAAAAATAGAGCACATGAAACCATACAGCCGACACTCCCTTTATTATATAACTGTCAGCTGGTGCGAATTGCAACAAGGTGACAAATTGTTTCGACTTGTTGATTGGGGAACCAAAATAAGACGTTATTTAACGTCATTCATACTAGACTTGAGTCGTTAATTTGGTGAAAGCATATGTCCACTAGAGATTTTTCTGGTTAAATTTTAACCATTTAACAATTAAGTCATAAAATTAAAGTACATTGTATCAAAATCTATTCTCGTATGATATTACACGCTACATTGCTCCTAGGATCTGACGCTGGAGGATCTTGCTTCCAATGCTTTAAATACCTCCCGACACCAGAATTTGACTACATTTGTATGAGGACTTTTATATATAAATATACTTAGCTGTGCGTACGTACAGCAGAAAGTGAACAACTATAATATATATAAATCTTTAAATTATATAGATTAAAATATTTGCTGATATAGATTTATAGATCAATATATTTAACAATGCATCTTTCTCTGATGTAGGCTATATTAACACTGACAAAAACAGAGGAAAGAAAGTAATACTTCGTTTGTGGTTAATTAATACACAAGGAATAGCCTTATGCAATGTTATTCATGCCCCGTCAAGTAAAATATTACCGAAAATTCTTATGAACAAGCTTTTATTATCCGCTTATTTTCTTAGAACTGCTGTTCCAGCTCAAGGCCACCAGAAAGGATATCGTTGTGTCTGTGGGAGGAAATTCAGGCAAACACTGGGATAGCATGCAAACTACGCACGTAGAGCCGGGGCAGGAGTAAACAGTCCCGGACCTGGGAGGGTGCAAGGCTTCCCTCTGGGACATCAATGACATAAGTACGTAGGACAAAAATACAAGTAGTTTATGTTTCTTTGGCGTTATTTATTTACCATTTTCTTCTTAAAATCCGCTAGATGGCAGATCTGTCACATTTGAGAATAATACCGTACCATAAACCTAAATCACCTTGGAAGGGCATCCTGGTAAGACACGCATAACACTAATCTTGAAAAAGAAAAAAAAACAGGATCACGCACGTTGTTTATTGCTTATTCTGCACCACCTGCCGACTGCGGCCAGGAATCTTAATATAATCATCTGTTTGGGGTCAATAGTTATATTAGGGTTTCTGGAAGTTGGCATTTTTAAGGCTACGGCTATTCTGGGCAGTACGGTAAGCGCTGAAAGGTCCGCCTCTGGCCCAGGTGAGGTGGGGCATTGGCCGGACGAGTAGAAGAGCTGAGTCCGCGCGCCCCGTCGCGTTAGTGTTGAAGGCGGCGGCGGCGGCGGCGGACACAATAACGGGGAAGCGGCACTTTTCAGTGGAAATGATAATGAAACCAATCAGCTTCCATATATAGAACTATTTTAACTTGTAGACCGATTTTTGAAGTTGTCGAACTAATCAGGGAGCCGAGACTTGAAGCGGTTGGTTTCATTCTTGCGGTGTTTTCTCTTAAATGCATTTTCCAACCAACATCTTAGCTGAAAACAAGTGATAGTCATTTTATTTTTCTTGCGGATGTCAAATATTATCAGGCATCGGGTTACTTATGAAGATGATAGTTATTGCCATCACTTAACGTTTTGCATCATTGCTGACTTTATAAATTATTATTAATAAAATTATTATCATTACTACAACTGCTGCCACCACCACCACCGTCACATCAACTACTCATCCTGATACAATTGTGTGGGAAGCTTTTCGATTTGTTTTGGATTAGTATAGAAAACCAGATATTATTTAATATAACCCTGTATTCTCAGTAACACTATGGCGGAGCATGAGAGTTTGGAGTTCGGCAAGGCGGACTTTGTGCTTCTTGACAACGTGTCTTTGGATGATTTCATGGCCAATCTCAAACTCAGGTAAGTGCACCAGTTCATTATTTTGACCTACATTCCTGTAACTAAGGGCATCTCGGACATGGGGGGCGTGTGCCAAGGGTCTGGTGTTAGACTGCGGATTTGATCAGATTTGCATTTTAAATATTACGTGATCTATCACAATGCTGCTGTTTGTTCATATCTTATGATGGATTGGAATCATCCCCGATATGCAACAAGTGCTACGTTGTCTGAAAGTAACAAATTATGTTTTGGTGTTCTGGCAAAGTTCTATTAGTCAGCTGCATTGCGTGTTGTTTTAATTTGCCACTATATTTATTACTGCTTAATTGTATGCACTGTTTTATAGCCGTAACATTAGTTTAATAGCAGTAAGAGTTTTGGATTGGTAACATATTAAACTTTGCGTGAGCGTTTACACCGTTCAGTTACGCAAAAAGACACACCGATATCCAGACGAATTGTTTTCTTTATTTTATTATGTCCAACATAATATATAAATAAAGAGAGAACTATAAATGATGAGATGTCAGTGTTTGAGTTGTGCATTCCTCGCATGGTCCTTGCTGCACCTGTTAAACTGGTGTCCTGATATGTAGGGCGTGGAGCCCTTTGGAATTTCCGTTCACTTTTGTGAGCATCATTCCAATCGTCTGAGCTAAATATGTTAAACAAATTAACATAATACATTAAATGTTAGTTGAAAGGGATATCTTTATATTGCATATTAAAAGCATATTTGGATTATCAGTGTATAAAGACTGAAGAGACAAAGTATCTATATTTTATTTCTGTTTGGGGTTCTGTAGCATTTGTATTTGCCACATAGTTTCAGGGGGTTGGTAAAGTTTCGTCAAAATCTGCAGAGATCAGCCACTGGCTTGTTTGTGTTGCACACACCCTGATGATCATTAGCTGTTATGGTATGGAAGAGACCATATCGATTGAAGGCAAGGGGGACTGAAATGAGCCAATCTGTGCAGTGCGAGCTAGACATTCACAAGCAAGCAAATCATCCTTCTGTCCTCAGCAGTCAAAGGAAATTTATAATAGTGCCGAGGAACCAGCATGTCTAAAACGATGGAAAATGCCAGCTTGTTGGTGAAATGTTCTGTACACTGATGGTATTAAGACGTGGAGTAGTAAGGGACAGCAGGGGGCATAGTGCTTAACGGCATTCCAGGGAGTTTGGGCATTTCTGAATTCCTGCTCATGTTGGTTTCCTGACTTTCTTGCTTTTGTGTAATTTGTAATGGAATGTAGAAAGCAGCCACGTCCCTGTAATGACTAACACTGCCAGCTGATCTGGTGTGACGCAGGGGTGTCTCAGTCTTTTCATTTACTATTTTTGTCTTTGTATTTTACAACAGCTGAATTTTAATTATGTGTAATCTGTAATGCTGTTAGTAATAACAGTAGTAACTGTAAAGTATTACAAGTTTTACAAGTTACAAATCTGTCAGCTTAATATTTCTTTGTGACAAATACAGGTAACTATTAGGGATGTAAATCACAGCCTTCCTTGCGATACGATACAATATCGATTCCTTAAGCCAACGGTTCGATTTTTTTTGATACCTCAGAAATTCCCACGATGCGATATGATTTATTTCGATACTGGGGATAGTAGTCGAAATGATGAGATGTCACATAATCCTTTACATTTCAATGAATTAAAAAAGCCAAATATAATTAGCATTTTACCATATTTTGTTGGGAAGTGTAAACAAAATCTAGTGTAGTGAAGTATGTCCCATAAATCAAGCAAAATAAAGTGCAATAAGGTAAAAATAAAAACTTTGGATGGATGTAGATTAACATGGTGACTAATTTTTATTTTGAATCAAGTCTTCTCCAGATATATACAAAAGTGTAACAAAGTATAAAAGTATGTCCATAACTATCATGACCTGCTCCTATGACCCTCATTAACTTCGCGTTCCTTTCCCTGCTTGCTCGTCCTACGCTGGGATACAACAATAACAAGTAACGCTCTGAAGGTATGCTAGCTTGCGAGCTGCTTATAAATGACCAAGTCAAAATGACCTCCATCCATCCATCCATCCATCCATTTTCCAAACCGCTTATCCTACTGGGTCGCGGGGGGTCCGGAGCCTATTCCGGAAACAAAGGGCACGAGGCAGGGAACAACCCTGGACGGGGGGCCAGCCCATCGCAGGGCACACACACACACCAGTCACTCACACATGCACACCTACAGGCAATTTGGGAACTCCAATCAGCCTCAGCAAGTTTTTGGACTGTGGGGGGAAACCGGAGTACCCGGAGGAAACCCCACGACGACACGGGGAGAGCATGCAAACTCCACACACATGAAACCCAGGCGGAGACCGGAATCCGGGTCCCAGAGGTATGAGGCAACAATGCTAACCACTGCACCACCATGCCACCCGCATTCTTTAATATATTATTATTATTATTATTATCATTAATAATAATAATAATAATAATAATAATAATAATAATAAATAATAATAATAATTATTTTATTATTATTATTATTAATTTCCCTTTGGGATGAATAAAGTATTTTTGAATTGAACAGGGATTTTAGTTCCTTCACCTTTCTCTTTCTCAGCTCGCTTATCAGAGGGAAGTTAATGTCATAGTTTTTATGAACAGTCTGAAAATGCCGCTCCACATTTCCCTTCTTTGGAATAGCAACGATAGACTGACAGATGAGGCAAACTCACTTCGAATATGACATGGTAGGAAAAAAAAACAGTCCTCCTCCCATTCCGTATAGAAGTGGTAGGTTTTTGGCTTCTTACTTGGTCCAGCTCCCCCATTCATTTTTTTTTACCCTTTCTTAAGTTTAGTAGAAATTAATTGGAGATTAACTAGGCGACTCGGTAGCTTGCAGCAGCTGGCGCGATTGAACGCGTCATCCATCCTCTATTTTTTTATGCCATACAATCTACCCACAATACCTTTGCGATCGACCCGCAGATCGTGATCGACCAGTAGATCGAGATCGACGTATTAGGTGTAGACCATGTATACATCGGATTGGATCATGAAAACAATACTGGAACGGGCGAGAAAATAAAAACACATGTGTCGATATTTATGCGGTCACATCGATGCATCGGATCGTTTGCTGTTGAATCGATATATCGATACAAATCGAAGTATTGTTAACCCCTAGTAACTATTACACTTGCTTATACAGCCTTGCCAATTTATTTAAATAAAAAACACATATTGACATTCTGGCCTGAGATGGACTAGAATCCATTCCAGTGTATTCTGCTGTCATAATGCATCCTGGCATAGTCTCCAAACTTACAACGCCCCTGTATTGAGTAAGTGGTTACCTGTTCTCATGGCCAGATGTTGGCACATGTTCAATGTCTTGTTAGCACAACAGAAACTATTCATGTTATCCATGTGGTTGGGAGGTAATTCTTGTTCATCTTTTACTGGGAACAAGGCTTGCAGGTATTAAAACATATTTAATTAAAAAGTAAAGCTAATCATGTTTTGATTTTGGTTTTTGCCCTGTTAACGAATAAGGCTGAAGAGTGACGACATTGAAATATTTTGGTGTGCCCACTTCCCTAGCAGCTGGAACACACGTCATCGCTGGTGTTACCGCGGCAGCCAGTGCAGTGGCTGTTTACGCAGGGTGTGACCTGCCGCTTCAGCGAGCCTCTGTGCTCACCCACCGGGAAGGGAAGCGGCGCTGAGTGTGGGAGCTCTGGGAAAGGCTTCATAGTGGCCAGTGCCTTTCTGTACATTATTCGCTCTTTTGGCTTCCTTTTATGAAACTGAGATGCATTCAGTTGACTGAATGAGCACATCTGCATGCTTTTTAGTTCAATTGTAAAAGTGTACTATCCAAATTAATGCCCGGGCCCTGTCTGGATAAAATGTTGGAGAATTATGACCAGGGTTTAAATATCGATGTAGCCAAGCTCCGCCTCTTTATGCCAAAACCCCACCTCTCCGGATAACAGCTCCGCCTCCATCAACATGAACCTTTTTTTTTTAATGTGCCAAAAGTAAAAGATTCAAAGTAAAGGGTTTAATAAAAAGTACGTTTTCTGCTTAGAAAAATGCTTTTTCATCAGCTCTAATGTCACCTTTCATTAGCACCTCTGGCCAGACATTTATTTCATGAGTGGATGAGAGATTCCTAAATGGCACCTTGATTTCTCTCCTGTGTTTTTGTATTTTATTTCGTATTTTATTACTGTACTGGTGCCAAAGCTTCTCTTGCGTATCTTACCACTAGCAGTGTAGCTAGTTAGAAGTAATCTGTGAAAAAATTGATATTTAAATGCATTTTCACTGAGACATTACAAACAATTATTACTAGTAGTGATGAGCTATTTTAGTGCACTTTTAAGTAACATTTACTGCTTGATTTTTTTTAATGTTTGTAGTACATTTTATTTTCAGCGCCTTTCAAAACACCCAAGGTCACTTAACACAGCCAATAATACATGTTTAAAAAAT
>JABFEA020000098.1:27999653-28015240 GCA_019775915.2 Cyphomyrus plagiostoma | reverse complement strand
TGGCAGAAATGTAAAGCGCATTGAGACAATGTAATGTTGTGATAATGCGCTATATAAATAAAATTGCATTGCATTTTCTATGGAGATGTTCAGAGCCAAGTTCACAATGTACTTTGCTGTATTTCACCTGAGGCCCCTTAGAGCACCCCCTACTGTTGGAGCCACTCAGCACTTGTGTGGGGGTCTTCGTCCAGCAACTTGCAGAGCACATGCAACACAGTGCTTTCCTGGAATTACCACCCACCTGCATGGCTGTCAAGTGTTAATTTTAATTTCAATGCCACAAGACCCTATTTATTAAACTGGGATCCTAGTGTCCTACAGGGCAGACTCGTACTCCCAAGGTATTTGGGCAGAGGTAACTGGCAGTGGCTCTAAAATGTTAATTTAATTTAAAGTCACTTTGTTAGTGCTTGAACTTTGTAGTTTATTCACAAGCCTAAGATTTCACGTAGAAGCTTGCACAATAAATTTTCCTCCAGGTTTGGCATGTTGCATTTATTTATTTCAAACCCCCTGTTTATATCTGTTAGAGGGTGTTATGTCCCTCATATGTCAATCGCAGCTCAAAGGAGTGGACAATTAGAGGTTCGGTTAGCCATTTTAATGCAGGTCTTACAACGTACGAACTTAGACCTATGCGACTTACGAATGATGGAATTCACGGCCGCTCCCAGACCACAGATATATGGCCGCGGCTTCCCTGCATCTGGCAGTGCGAGTGTCACCCAGCGTGAGTGTGTGACAATTTCTGCCCCAACTACTGGCAGCGATGAACTAAGAAAATAGTGATTAAAAAACATCAAACAATATGACTTAAAGATTATATAATTTTATTATGCAGTATACTATACATATAATTGTTTTTGCATATAGAATAGTGTCAGCCCTTACGACCAAATCGACTTACAACCTGTCAGTGGGAACCAATCGTGGTCGTAAGTCAATGATGAGCTGTTGTATTCTATAACAAGTACCGTTCTTGATATGTTAATTAGACTAGTTACCAGGAATGTGCAGCAAAATCTCTCATATCTTGTATTGCCATCACTGTGTGGCTTTGTGTTCATTTGCTTTGCTGTTTTAATGCGGATATTATTGTGCTGGCTTGGGACCTCCCGGAGAGTTTGGACATCTTCCAGTTCAGTAAATGAGGACGCAAACTCTGCAGAAGTTGAGGCCCATAGCAGGATGTGCTCTGAAATCCTGCCCCTCTTTTTTGGGCCACAGGTTTGAGAAAGGCCGGATCTACACCTACATCGGAGAGGTGGTGGTGTCCGTGAACCCGTACCGTGCCATGAACATCTACGGGCGTGACACCATCGAGCAGTACAAGGGCCGTGAGCTATACGAGCGTCCGCCCCACCTCTTCGCTATCGCCGACGCCGCCTACAAGGCGATGAAGAGGAGGAACAAAGACACGTGCATTGTGATCTCAGGTATGCATATGGGATTGTGTGTCTCCAGGGCGACGGCCATACAGTCTTAATAGCAGGTTGGAGTTTCAGAAATCCTCTTCTGGTAGCTTGAAGTAGGTTTTATGTTCCCCTTCTGCTATGACAATACTTTTGCTGTCTCACTTTGCACAGAAGAGGCAGTGACAGGCACACCTGTCTGTGTGCTGCAGGTTTGGGTGCTGTCCTGTGTGATCCTGAGACGCTTCACATTACCATTTTCACTGTCATTATGTGTACTGGGTTTCATATTAGTAAGGAAATATTTACGCGTGTGCATGGCAACAAATCCTGTCAGTCAAAATCTATTTTAATGTATGATTCTGATGGAATTTTGTGTTCAAATTCAAAAATGTAATCACTGAATATGTAAATTGGCATCCCAATTGAATCACCCCCATTGTGCATGCATGCGCACTTGAGCAGTCTTAACTCTCCAAACAGATATTTGTTAGAGTTGGAGTTCCAAGCAGCAGCACCAGAGCAGAAATGGCCCAGTGTGGAGAAAATATTGCATATATTCACAGAGGCTTAAGGCTCCCACTAGTGGTAGGGAGTGGATCTTACAAATAACAAAACAAATGCTTAATTGTGCCAAGTTAAAAATAGTATTTAAATAGCATTTGTTTTTACAGTTTATTATCTTACTATTTTTTGAGCTTGTGAATAATATTTTACATTCAGGCTCTAATAATTTCATCTGTTTACCAAATACTGTTTTTATTACAAAAACAACATACCTAAAACAGGCCAGTCATTGTCTCCTTTATATGGGCTCAAACTAATATTTCTATGCACCTTTTTTATTAAACAGTCATGTATTATAGGATGTACACTGCAATTGGCACGCTGCTTTTCACATTAGAAAATGTTGCATTTTTTTCCAATTCAGGGTGATAATTAACCCAGTGCTTGTACTGATATTGTGTCCAAGCTCCTTGCTGTTCATTGTACATATTATTGCTTGTGCTGACCTTTGACCCTTTGGACTTTTATCAAACTAAACAAAAACTAAATGCAAAAGTAAACCACTGAGGTGTTAAAGAAAGTTTTTTTTTTTTTCGATCAATGGAATGATTGCCATTGTGTTGTCAAGGTGCATTGCAGTGCCTATTTTAGGGGAAATTTACAAGCAGCTGTGCTTCTGCCACAGGTGAGAGTGGAGCCGGAAAAACAGAAGCCAGCAAATACATAATGCAGTACATTGCCGCCATTACCAACCCCAGCCAGCGAGCCGAGGTGGAGAGGTAAAAGGATGTGCCTCAACTTAAACAGAGGGTGAATCTCAATACCACAATTGCAAAGACTGTGCTTGTGGTCTTGGTAAGACCGGTCTTGCTAACTTGCCTTCTAAGAATGTACATGTAACTGAGAGAATTATGGGATTGGTCTCATTCAATGAGAATGCAACTAATGTATCCTTGATATTTGGGGCAGAACAAGACCATCTGGGGATTTTTACCATCCTCTGTACTTGTGTTATTTGTATTGGAATTGGTCTTCGGCAATGGAATATGATGTAATGGGTACATGAGAACACAAGTACGGTCAACTCCGCATATTGAGATTCAGCCCGAAATCCCTTCCCTTGTGGCTTTTTCTCATCTGGCTTGTTCCTGTAGCTTCATTCAGGAGCACAGATGTATTAATCTTCCTCACAGCAGAGAGGGGGAGCTGTGGAGCAAAGCAGGAACAGGAAAACACAACAGAGCACGAATCACTTTTAGTGACGTGTGCCAGGTGTGCACTAGAGTCCGAACAGAGGATCCTGCGGTGTGCTTATGCTACATGACTGTAGCATACCCCATTGTCGGATTGATTCCATGTGGTCAAAACATAACGACAGGACTGCTGTTGATTTTTGTGAAGTCAAAAGCTGATGCAATTATCAGTGTTTTCAAATGCTTCTTTTGCTTCAAGGTTTCATTGTTTCAAGGCTATTTTTTTATTGTGCACAGAGTACAGTGAAATCATTCTTTGCATGCTTTCTGCAGAATATTAGGCTTTTTACTGTTTTCTGCAGCAATCTGTGTATAAGCTTCATCACGTGTTTTTTACACCATTAGAAAGAAGCTAGAAGTAGCTGTAAATCACTAGTGTCAGCTTTTGTGTACATTATGGGTTTTGTTTAGCCTAGTGTTTGTTTTTTTTCCTTCAGGGTGAAGAACATGTTGCTGAAATCTAACTGTGTCCTGGAGGCCTTTGGGAATGCCAAGACCAACCGCAACGACAACTCCAGCCGCTTTGGCAAGTACATGGACATCAACTTTGACTTCAAAGGAGATCCCATCGGCGGTCACATAAACAACTATCTTCTGGAGAAGGTAGGGAGGCTTTCTGAACCTGTTGCTCAAAGCGACGCTTGACCGCAGATTATCTTTCTGTGGTGTTTGACATATAGCTATGGTAATGAGCCGCAGATTTTTTTTTTCTTCATGTTTTATGGCAGAATTTTCTCTCTGCTTGCCAATGACTTCTTGAGCTACTGTCTTGTGCTCATTTGCATGGGCCCTCAAACACTCTGTTTTTTATCCTAGTCCCGAGTCATCGTCCAACAGGAAGGAGAGAGAAGCTTCCACTCATTCTACCAAGTGAGTATCTGCTGATGGGCCATATTTGGTGAGACAAAAAAGAGGACTTGTCCGGGGATCAGAATATTAATGAGTTTCCACGTTCACCGACCTGTCAGGTATATGCCAGGGTTTTTGGCATTTTTACTTTTATGATTGCATTCACAGATGTTTATAAAACTGAAGTTGTCCAAATGGGGACCTCAAAAAATGTCCCCAAATTAGGGAAAGTTCCAGTTTTATTACACTTTGGGGACAACTTGGTCATCAAATGTGATCTATGCAAACTGAGACACACACACACACACACACACACACACACACACTTACATGTATGTAGCAGTTTTCTTACCTTGTACATAGTCTGTTGGGTTTGGAACCATGCCCCAGATTTGCCACAAGATTTTGTGCATGAGTCTGAGTGTCAGGCCAGGTGTGTGAGTTGGCATCCCTGGGTTTGAGAGAAGGTGAGAGCTGTGACTCGGGGCTACATTTGCTACATTCAGGAGGCCTGTTTCTGTTCCTACGAAACATTTTTATTGTTGAAAAACACAAATTCTCATGTAAATTTCGCTTCTTTGTAAGAAAAGCATGCAATGTGCTTTGTTTGAATTGCTTTGACATGTCTGCCCTGCCCTGTGCAGCCTGTTTTCTGGGGCATAGGCAGTGTTAGGGTTAGAGCTCATATTGATGAATTGATACGTTACAGCCAGCTATGTGGAACCTACATTAATGCACCTTACTGAAGGAATTTAGATCTGTCATAAGAACATTATAGAATAGTAAAATATTATTGGTATGAAGCATGTAATTTAATGTTATTTGTAGCCATAATTATATAAACATAAAAATGATATTAACACACCACTACAATCTCACAAGTATACTTGTTTTGATATCAAATTTGGCTTTGAAATGTTTCTATTACTAATACTGAACCCTTCATAAGCTGTTTATCATTATTATTTTGTATGAATGACATTATGTGAAACGTTAGCCTAAACTAACCCATTTAGTGTAATATGAAAGAACCCAACCTTTAACAAGGCCACAGTAACCTAGCATTTGCTTGTATTTTTGTATATGTTTCAAATAATTATCTTTACTCCAGACACTATAGCAGATCACTATTTTGGAACATTTTTTCCAGATAATGATTAAGGTTTTGTCTTACCGATTTGACACGGCCTGCTCACCCTCCCTCACAATGCTTCATGGTCACACACACACCACACAAGTTTGAGCTGTTTCAGTGAAGGGCGCATCTGCGGTTCCCTAGTCGTGCATCCTCTGTGGTGCTCTTACTGAATGCTCTAGCACTCTCTCGCACACAACAGACACCATTAACAATAAATTTGAACTGAATTTAGAATGCACTTCACCCGGAGATATTTTCAACTGCTGATTTAAATATATAGCTTTAATTTTATTTTTAGCTCTTAAAAAAATTTCCATGGTCCAGACCTTGGTGACCTCATAGCTGGCTAAACCCCTTCAAACAACGCAATTCACCATTTGCAGGAAGACAAAAATAAAGTGTCAAAGTGACACTGGTGTCCGGAGGTTGACATCACTTGTGAGCAGCGTGACATGTACTGTAGGCGTGTGCATATCGTTTCATTTTTAAAGTAAACGTATGCATGAGCCTTGCAAACTCTTTATGATGATAGTGAGTGGCTGCTGTATATTGAAAATTGGTGCCTAATCCTTAAACTGGTACTCCACTGTAACTTGCAACACTGGGTCAAAGGGGTTGCAGCACCTAACCCAGAGAAACTGGAAACTTTTGAAAAAGCACCCGAACCCTTGGACAGGGCCCCAAAAAGAGGACATGTCTGGGGAAACCTGGACATATGGGAACCATGCTCATGATGACCTAGACACCAAATGTAGGGGGAATCCTGGACATACAGGAACTCTACTCATGATGACCTAGACACCAAATGTAGGGGGAATCCTGGACATACGGGAACTCTACTCATGATGACTTAGACACCAAAAGTAGGGGGAATCCTGGACATACGGGAACTCTACTCATAATGACCTAGACACCAAATGTAGGGAGAAACCTGCCAGTGCTTGTTGAAAAACACATCCGTGAAATGATGAGTCGTCTAGGGATAACAAACATTTCTATTTTATCATGTCACCTTTTGGCCTTTGTTTGTTTTTTTTTCTGTCTCTCTCACTTTCATTACTGTAATTGGATACATGTTTGTTGTTTGCAGAGCATACAGTTTTTTGGGGTCTTTATGATATGTGAAATCACTATTACATTACAAAAGTGGTTGTATATTTACTTGCCAAACTTTTTTCTCCAAGGCGACATACAAGTGCAGGAAGTCTGCGGTTGGAGTCAGTGTTGTGTTTAAGGGCCTTGCTCAAGGGCCCAACAGTGATATTATTATGCTGCTGGCTACAGGATGTGAAACCATGACCTTTTTGATACAAGAACAGATCCTCAACTCACTGAGCTACAAACGGCCTGATCTAAATGTTTGTTTTATATGAGGTTTCATTGCTGTTGTGTCCTGACCTCCCTGTCCTGTTCGGCTCTTTCAGCTTGTGAAAGGGGGCCCAGAGTCTCTCCTGCGCTCCCTGCACATCCAGAAAGACCCTTCTGTCTACAGCTACATCAAAGTGGGAGGACAAGTCAAGGTGTGGCAGCTTATTTGTCAGTGTAGCCGAAAATATAGTATTTGTCACAGATGGTTTGGCCTTGCACTTGGAAAATGGAAAAGGGCTGCTGGATAGTTTGAAATGTTGATTCTTTAATGGCAGCTAACCATGTGTATGTAGTTTTTGTCTGAGTGCTGTTGGTGTTCTCTTGTATGGTCTTGACTGTTGTACCAATAACTACTTTCTATGTTTACTTAATTTCCTGCTGCTAATTAGGGCTATATATAAAGGTCATAAAGGGTTACTGATGTAAGAACACTGGAATGTGCCTGATGTGTGGTTCAGGTCTTGCGTGGTTCCGGTTCTGTGGTTTTCACGGAACTGCCGCCTGGCTTGGCCTTCAGCAGCTGTGGCTTGGCACTCGTTAATGCAGACATCTCAGTACCGATCTTTTAAATTAATTGGGCGGTGGAATCAACAACATAAACAAGGTGACATCATGGAATATATTTCCACACAAATACAGTAGCTGGTGGAGTCTGTACATTTTGTACTGTGCTGACTTATTTACAGGAACACTTTCTTGATTAAATCTCCATGGCCTTGCAGAGGGTTGTGACAGCTTACTAGGGATGGGGCCGGTCAACATTTTTTTTTCAGTTTCAATCTGATTCCGATACACAACTGCTGATACCGATGCACATTCCAGGATTGTGCCAGCATTTTATGGGATGTAACCTTCATTCCACGATAACCCTGCAAATGCATGTAGATCATTTACATGCGAGTTTCTGTTCTGCATCATTTAGGAGCAGAATAATGTCTTTAGTTCACCAACCACATTGACAAGAATGTACAAGGAACTTAATTGATGGTGATACAGTTATACACATGCAAGTACACACATATATTGTGATTATAGCTGTGTCAGGTTGTGCAAATTACCTTTATGAGGTGTAGACTGGGCTACTGCCATTCCTATATGCTGATGGAAAGCAGCAGGATTGGCAGCAGTGTGTGAAAAATCCTCCGCACACAAGCAGAAAAAGGGATCACATTACCTCTGGGTTGCCTTCCTTGCGTTGACCTCCCCTTTCTTTTGCAATCAATTTAAACTGTTTCTTAATTACTTACACTCTAGAATTACTCTATGCATGGATTTTGTAACATTTGCTTCCACATACTTGGGCTAGACCAGTCAAAGCCAATCGAATGAGTCTGAGTACTAAAACTGTAACGAGCGCCCTGTGCCTGTGGATTTGACACGTCCCCCACATCATCAGCGGTAAAGTGGTAGCTTGAAACTAACTTATGAAGCCAATTTGTACAGGGAATTAAATAGGAAATAAAAATAAACAAAGATTTTTTAGAAGACGTTGACGCGTGCGGTCCGTTACTGTGACATCACCCTTCTTTTCTTCCAGTTGACTTAGCCTAACTCCTCACACTCTCTTGTTTCTAGTCGTCCATAAATGATGCCGCGGATTTCAAAGCTGTGGCAGACGCCATGAAGGTGATCGGCTTTACTGCTGAGGAGGTCCAGACGGTCTACAAGATCCAGGCCGCCATTCTACACCTGGTACTGTGCCACCCAGCCTCGGTGGCCCGTCTCTATGGTTGTACGGCAGCACTTCTGGCTTTCGGCTGTCGGTTTGTCTGTTTTAACACTTAAGCCAAAGCTGAGCCTCCTCTCACTGTTTGTCTGCATCTGTGCCCTGCTAGTGATCCCTCTGATTAGCTAATGAAGGTCCTAATGAGTAGCCCCTCTCACATCCCAGGTGTCCTGGCTGTTGGCCATATATACTGTATGCAGAGTGGCTGTCACTCTCCACATGTGAGAAGCGCTGGTCTCTGCATGGCTGTTAGTTTAATTCCAGTGCCTGTTCTGTCACGGTGTTGGTGTTTTTTTGCAGTGTTTTAATGTCAGGGTTATAAATGGCCTAACTAATCTCAGAAGGCAAAGTATCTTTATTATCCTCTTCAGCTTTGTAGTGCAGAAGTCATACACTGAAAAATATCCTTCTTCTTGGTCATAGTCCAAAAAAAAGTTGAACATAAATATGTAAGCAAGGGTGTAGGAGAGTTCGATTTTGGAGAGGGGGGCACAATTTAGTATTTTAACTGTAAAGGTATTTTTTTGGTCAGAGGAATGATGCCATATTGAATATTTGGGGTAGATGTCCCTGCTATCATGATATATTAAGACATGGTACATATTAGGAGGCGGAGTGGAGGCTCTGAGGCTAGGGATCTGTGCCAGGCATCGGAAGGTTGCAGGTTCGAATCCCGTGAATGCCAGGAGAGATCCTACTCTGTTGGGTCCATATGCAAGACCCTTAGCCTGCAATTGCTTTGTTCTGGGTATGATGTCTATCTACATCCAGCCCTGCAAGCAGGTCCCCCATCTTACAGGGGAATTTGGTGGTTGGTGACAGGGTTGGCACTCTAGCCACTGGGAAAAAATATTCGGACTAGTGTGGTGCTGAGGTATCACCCACTGCACAGCTGCACTTAGGTTCTCATCCCTTAGGTGGTTTGTCTTGTAGTGGGTGCAGTAACACACTGTAATCAGCATGGGCCCATACTGTTCCTCTGTATATTAAGCTTGTTTCTTTTTTTTTTACAAAAAATGAATTGAATGAGCAGGAATGTGCAATAAATAGCTACTGAAATTCGTGTTCCATTGAGGAAGGGTTTGGTACCCTTTGGTACGGCCAATGGGTAGCATGCATCTCAAGCACATAGCTTGTATGACCCCCTGCCCTTCTGATCCCCGCATGTCTTGTTGAAGGGCAATGTGAAGTTTGGCAGCGACGGGGACACGACGCTGATCGAGAATGGGAAGCTGGTGTCCGTACTGGGCGAGCTGCTGTCCACCAAGCAGGAGAACGTGGAGAAGGCTTTGCTGTACCGCACCGTGGCCACGGGCCGCGATGTCATCGACAAGCAGCACACGCCGCAGGAAGCCAGCTATGGCCGCGACGCCCTGGCTAAGGTGCGTCCGCACGGCTCTCGCATCGCTCCTGTGCTCTGTTCCCACAAGTCTCAGGTGTCAAAACCCCCAATGCCACAGCCCTCTGATTTTTGAGATCCGTTTTTAAATTTAAATTTGCGGTTGGAAATTATAACTGAACCCTGTGCAGATGCATCCTGTCCCTTATATTAGCACTTCTTGGTACTGGACTCACAGTGCGCCCCCTACAGGCGATATATGACCGTCTCTTCTGCTGGATCGTGGGCCGGATCAATGACATAATTGAGGTTAAGAACTACGATGCCAAAGTCCACGGGAAGAACACGGTTATCGGGGTGCTGGACATCTATGGCTTTGAGATTTTCCAGAACAACAGGTAAAGTTTGTTATCAATGCGGTTGCATGTAGTTATGCAGTATAACCTTTTGAAGAAACAGCTAATATAGCAACTGTTATTTACTAAAGCAGTGTTTCTCAAATCCATCTTCGGGTAACTCCCAGACAGTCCACGTCAAAAACCTGGATAATCGATGGGACTGGTTTGAGAAACACTGTACTAAAGCACTTGCAACTTTTCAGGTAAAAACAGATGCTTAATTCAGGGGTGGGGAGCCTGACCCATGGAGGGCAGGTGAGGGTGAGAGGGTTCCAATCCTGGAATTGAGAACCACTGTTACCATTACTGGCTGATTGAGAGGCCATCCCAGTCATCTGCACCCACATCGGCTCTCCATAGATCAGGTTCCCTACCCTTGGTTTAACTTGTAAGTTTTGAACAGAAGGTTCTGACTGACACTTTGCTCTGACTCTGCTTCTACCTTTCTCCCACTCTTCCTTACCGTCTCCTCGTTCCTTCCCTCCTCCACCTGCTTCTGTCACCCTCTCAGCTTCGAGCAGTTCTGCATCAATTACTGCAATGAGAAGCTCCAGCAGCTCTTCATCCAGCTGGTGCTGAAGCAGGAGCAGGAGGAATACCAGCGCGAGGGAATCCCCTGGAAGCACGTGAGAACCACACCCCCGCCCGTCCTGTTTCCCTTTAGATTAGCAGTGCCGCAGATGACGTGACTTTCCTGCTGTAGATAAGTTAATAAAAGCTCTGCTTAGCTTGGTTCTGCATGGAATTTGCGGCCCGTCTCTCCAGGACCAGCGTTAGGTGCACCTTCCCTAAACGACCGGTCTCTTCCTGTGCCTGGTGCAGATCGACTACTTCAACAACCAGATCATCGTGGACTTGGTGGAGCAGCAGCATAAGGGCATATTTGCTGTGCTGGATGAGGCCTGCATGAACGTGGGGAAGGTGACTGATGAGCTCTTCCTGCAGGCCCTCAACAGCAAGCTGGCCAAGCACCCCCACTTCACTAGCCGCAAGGTACCAAAGAGCTGTCTAAGTGGATCCAGTCTAGGTGTCTGATTCCTCTGACTAAGTCTCCTTTTTGTTTTCAGACCTTTTATTCACTTCCTACTGTTTGCACAATGATCAGATCTTAAGAGAATTTCAATTTAAATTTCAAAGCAACCTTGGCAATCTAACACTTTCTCTGTTTAACATGTTCATAGATATGCAAGTCTTTGAAATGAAAATGAAAATATTTTCTGATGTTCAGATTTTGTCTATATTAAATGTGAATGCGTAGTCCACATGCATAAAGGCTGCTTTTGCACATAATAAACACAAGGGGGTAGTGCTGGAACTTCCATCTCTCGTCGCAGTTGTGGCCTAAGTAGTGATGTCACTGATAACCAATCGGGGAAAGTCAGCCCAGTGTCCTGCCATGCAGTAGGATGTCTGGAAGAGGCAGACTGGCATGGCAACGAATCCAGTCAGCAGCATGAGTTGTCTGTATTTTTCCACCCCTCCCACCCTGCTCTCCCCGGATATTTTTAGTCATCCCCGCTCTGTTATTCTGCCTCCTATTTACAAGTGAGGTTGTCTGTGATTGCAGTTGGTACGGAGCGTAACCCGGTGCAGACTCCTCTCTCTCTCTCCATTAGGTGGCATGGTTCCCCCACACTGTACACTGAGCGAGTGTCATGCATCTGACCTGGATTGTTATGCCTTTTGCTGACAGTTCTGGACAAGCTCAGGGACGCCTGCCTTCAGCCGCTCTATCGGTCTGTTTGCACAAATAAACAGCTCATTCAGTATTTGAGTCAGGAGCTTGGTCAGTAATACCCCCATAGAGGCCTGTATTTCTGAGCTGTGGATGGGGTGGGGTCGCCCAACTGAGCCATGTCACGGGTGAGTGAGCGGCGTCACCGTGTGGGCTGTCACAGCCAGCGCGGATCGGTGCCGCCTTGGTTACAGCCTCTCCCCGCCGCCTCGCTTATGCGGCAAGTCGCCGAATCTCCGAGGACAGGAGGGAACGCGATGTTGATGTTCGAGATAAAGAAGCCGTGGGAGGTGTGAAATGGTGAGCTTTCGGTGTGCCGAGGTATGAGGCACCTACGAAGCAGGCACTCTGCCACGGCTGCGTGCAAAGGCAGAGTCTCACAATAGCAGCACGTGGCCCTGCACAGTGCAGCTCGCCCAAGTCTGTGTTTTTAAGTGATTACAAGAGACACGAGGGCACAGAGGCTGTTAAAGACACTTTCACTCTGCATCCTTTCACTTTAAGTATTTTTATTTCTGCTGTAAGTGTATTGGCTGGTGAATCTGCAGACTGATATATTTCTGAGTTTGCTTCATGCTGTGTCTGTATCGGGACCCCAGCTCATTTTTAATGTGCTCCCCCCCCCCTCCCCCTTTCAACACCCTTCTCAGGATCAAAGCAGCATCTACTTTTTAGCCTCACAGACTAGAGGCGGTTTTGTGCTCCGATCATTCATTTTAAAAGCCAAGGTTTTTCTCTTCATCCTGTTTGGTATAAGAGCTGGCGGGTTGCTGTTAAGAATGGAACGAGAGAACGTGAGCGTGGAAGGGAAGCGCAGCGGTAATGAGGGAGGGGGCAGCTTAGCGGTTAGCAGGCTCTGCAGAACATGTCTTTGCCCTGTCAGCAGTTATCCTAGCTTCTTGCTCCTGGGGTGGTTGAGTTCGATAACTCTACCAAGGAAGGCTGTTGCAGTCCAGACTTATCTAAAGTGTCTCATCTGGTTTATAGTACAACCTATGGCCAGAGTTATGTGCTCTCTTTGTCAATCAGAATGCAAAAACGTCAGACGATTTTTTTTTTGTGTGGATTGCAGTAGGAGCCAACATGTTCTGCTGGCTCAACATCAAAGACCTTGCAGGGATTTCAGTCTCTAGTCTTTGGATTGGTTATATTTAGGCTGTGAGACCGTTTCCCTGTTTAGCCAAGGGCAAAAGCAATTGCAGAAGCAAGTGAACTCGGCACTTCTCTCAAAATTCTCAAAGGATGCACTGTTAAACCATGAGTGTGCCTTGTTTACTTTGCCCACTGTATACTGTCACCCGATTGACAGTAATAATGACACTGTGGTTTTCTGTTGGACACGTTTGTAGAGCATGTCTGTGAGTCCCTGAACTGTTCCCTGCACACCATCCATCACAGGTTGATGCATCAGCAAACGTGTGAGCCACTCCCTCAGTGCCTCTAATCTCTGAGCCTCACGCCTGCCGCTCTGTGCCGCATACTGCTAATTATTTGCTGACACTGACATTTAGGTTAGGAGTGTTTTTTTTTTTTTACGCCGGCAACCATGAACAGACCTTATTTTCGCAAGTACGAGGTATTGTGCTGCCCGATGGTCTAAAAACAGACAGCGTTTTACTCTTATGATCAAGCTTTCATGCACAGTAAATGCTGAAGCAGCAGCTGTCTCCTGATGTCCTCCGTGTGACAGGCTAGGGCAGGAGGTCTCTGACGGCTGAGCATGATGCCGCGCGTGAAAATGTATCCAGTGATTGATCAGCTGCACCTACACAGCTTTGAATTTTTATAGAAGCCAGTGGTTTTGCTTTGAACTTTTCCACAAAGCTGTCTCTGCTGGTACATTTATTTATTTTTCCATCCAGTCTTCCATTAAGGGCTTAAGATTTTGATGAGAATCATTTTGGTTGCTGCACAAAAATGGCAGCTTCTCACTTATTTTTGTTTATAACCATAATACAAAAGGGAGATGTTTGAAATCTCTGGCTGAGGTACATCCCATGCCTTGCTCTCCTGCCGAGGTAAAAGTGCCAGTCTGCAAGAGTGTAGGACAGTGGGGAGCAGGTGGTTTGCTGGGCTGCAGCCGGAGAGTCACAACTAAATCGTTTCCATGGCAGCATGAAAGCTGTGGCTTTTGCATTGGTGGGGAACACGGTGATGACTGGACAGGTCCAGCCTGATACATTAGGCTTAAGCATAACCTACGGGGTAGTTGGAGTGTAGGCTGCAGTACACATTCTTGGTGAGCTATGTTGAAGGCTTTCCACTCTGGGCTGGGATTCAAGCACTCAGGCTGTGGGCCAACTCATTGTCTAATTGTTCTGCTTTGCATTCAGTCCTCGTGGTAGTTTGATTTCACACGTAACAGCAGTTGACCAAACCTCAGAGAGTTCTGTGCTTAGTTTACTTTGCTGCGAGCATTACAGTGTATCAAAACATCTACCAGGATCACTTTGATAATCTCGCCCACTCCAGCCTCAGGGGGCAGACAGTAAGTGTTCCTCAGGTTTATCCACAGTGTTTGCTGAGGCCGTCTGCTGCAGAATGTACAGTAACTGGTGATGGAAACCCTACAGCTGTGTTGTGGGCTTTTTGTCTTTTAGTGCATACAGTACCAGTCAAATGTTTGGACACATCTACCCATAGAATGGTGTATTTGGACTATTCTCTACATTTTAGAATAATTTTAAAGATATCAAAACTATAAAATAATATATGGATTAGGTATTGAACAAAAAAATATGAAACAAAAAATAATTTTTCAGTTGGGGAGGTGATGCAGCTCCTGGTTCAAATCCCTGGGTTGACAGAGTGATCCCACCATTGGGCCGTTGAGCAAGGCCCAATTGCTCCAGGAACTGACTGACCACAGTCTCCCCTTCAGTTCCATGAGGTGGCCTCCTGGGATGCTTTTCCAGCTGTCCTGAAGGAGGTCCCACATATATGCTAAACACTTGTTGGGTGTTTTTCCTTCACTCTCTGGTCCTCTCAAACAATTTCTACTGTGTTTAGGTCAAGTGGCCAACTTTTTAATGGTACTGTATATCCTCTTTAACTACTGTGTCTTTTATATTAGTTTAAGTAAGGTTGTGCATGTTTGTTAGGTTGTATGTCCCTGTTATATCTAATTTACATTACGTTCATGTTTCAGTGAAACAAAATCCTCCTGGTCACTCCAAATGTCATTTGTATTGTTTCATCCATCCATCCATCCATCCTTCCATCCATCCATTCATCTTCCGCTTATCCGAGGTCGGGTCGCGGGGGCAGCAGTCTCAGCAGGGAAACCCAGACTTCCCTCTCCCCAGCCACTTCCTCCAGCTCCTCTGGGGGAATTCCGAGGCGTTCCCAGGCCAGCCGAGAGACACAGTCCCTCCAGTGTGTTCTGGGTCTTCCCTGGGGCGTCCTCCCAGTGGGACATGCCCGGAACACCTCACCAGGGAGGCGTCCAGGAGCCGCACTTTGTTTGGTTCCTCACCCAGGACCTGTTTGCCTTGGGTGACCCTACCAGGGGTATAATGCTCCTGGGATCATTGGAATACGCAAACCCCTCCACCACGATAAGGTGTCGGCTCCAGGAGGGGTGTATTGTTTCAGTTTGGGTTTTATTTTTTTTTCCTTTCTGACGCCACATGTGTATGTTTGTGTTTGTTTGTGTATACGAATGTCACATCTTTCAAAGACTCATACTTATTTTATGTGCATTTGCTCTGCTATGACAAGAAATTATTATGCAACTTACTTCATTCATGGTACAAAAGTTATGAAGTACAGTACAGGCCAATAGTTTGGACACACCTTCTCATTCAATGTGTTTTCTTTATTTTCATGACCATTGGTAGATTCTCGCTGAAGGCATCAA
>JABFEA020000098.1:27987250-27999553 GCA_019775915.2 Cyphomyrus plagiostoma | reverse complement strand
GTAGTCACCTGAAATGGTTTTCCAACAGTCTTGAAGGAGTTCCCAGAGGTGTTTAGCACTTGTTGTTGTTGTTGTTGAGTGTGTAATCAGAGCAAAGGGTGGCTATTTTGAAGAAACTAAAATATAAAACATGTTTTCAGTTATTTCACCCTTTTTTGTTAAGTACAAAACTCCACATGTGTTCATTCACAGTTTTGATGCCTTCAGTGAGAATCTACAAATGTAAATGGTCATGAAGATAAAGAAAACACATTGAATGAGAAGGTGTGTCCAAACTTTTGGCCTGTACTGTATAAAGTTCTAAACTTTTTATCACAGCAGTGTAAATGCACATGGAATATATATAAATAATATGCATTTCTGTTTTTACAAAAAGAAATTGTCATGCATATCGTGTCACTTTTTATAGCATATATGCATGCCTACCAGATAAGTACATGCGTGTGTGTGTCCGTATACACAAGAATTATATTGGAGATTTTGTCTCTTGAAAGGTAGTGCATTCTTTTAAGTTCAGTGCTTTGCACACATGATGAAGCAGGCAACATTCAACATACTTACAATTCAAAACACTAAACGTTATCTAAATTTAGACATATGGCTGCAGCACCCTCTTGGGAGCAGACAGAATTGTAACATATTGCAATCCCCTAGCTGCAGAAAATGGCCATATTCTGGCTAATCTTCTGGAGTACTGACCAAAGTATTTTTGTTTCAAGCACCCAGCAGGGAGGTGTTCTCCTGTGGTGCCTTAATAAAAATGTTCAGCCTTATTGATAGCTACAATATTAAATCTGCAGTGAAGTCACTTTAGTGTAATTTAATAAGATGGCAACATGCGTCAGTAGCAGATTTCTTGTATCTAGGAGCCTTTCTGCCATTGCACTGCTTTGCCAACACCAAGCAATACAAACCAGAGTATTAAAAATATTTAATGCAAAGGAACAAAGAGCCTTAGCTATCAGAGCCTTAGCTATCAGAGCCTTAGCTATCAGGGCGTACCTATAAGTACAGCTAGCTTAAGCCGAAAGGGTAAAATGCAGCTATAAACCGTAGCTCTGAACATGATCCTCACATTTATCAGTCATGAAGGTCTCATTTTCCCTTGTCTGTATTTGTCACTTTATGCCACAACCTAAAGCAGAATTGATGGTTTTAAGGCTGTGGCTAGTGGCAGAGTCATGTAACAGATAAGCTGGGAAGTCATGTGACCGATGACCTGGGGTTGGCATTGCCAGGGGGAGCCTGAGACGGGCTCAGGCCAGGCTGAAGGAGCCTGCAGATCAGAGAAGAGCCCGGCCTCATGTGGGTGTCATGTTATTGAGGAAATATAGTAAGGAAATATCATTCCCATTGTTATTGGCTATGGGAAATTGGTCAGGCCACAGATTTCTGAAAGTCTGATTTCTTAGAGTTCCCCTTATTATTGAGCTGTGTTCCAGATGGGTCTCTGGTACTCTGTCCTCGGGTTATAAATGTGCCCTGTCCGTCAGGAATGAAGTTTGGCTCTTCGGCTAGGCCATGTGAGCCAACCAGCACCCATTTCTTGGAAACGCAGACTTGTACAAGGAGAAAATCTCGTCTGGATAATCCTGTAGATGCGGGCATAAAAATAATGGTGACAGCTGCTTTAATTTCTCCAAGAGCTTGGGTTTATAGAGTTTGCTGGCTGTGCATTTGCCTTTCTTAGTTGCTTCTTATCTCCAACTTTGTTATTTTGACTTTCTGAGGACTTGACTCTTCAGATTGCAGAGGAATCTCTGTTGCCATGTGTTTTAATGAGAGCAGAAGCCTCTCTCTTTGATGTCAGAGCTAATATTTTATGAATGGCAGCAGGCGTTATATAACTACAGCAGAGACTGTATGAACTGTCTTTACTCCCCAGAAGCACTCTGGGGGCCTTTTCTTGTTCCTGACAGTAGCAGCAAATGAATTTCCCTACAGCCCTAACAAAGCCTACCCAGTGCATTACAGAAATGAGCTGGCAGAGACACACACACACACACACACACACACTGGATAGTGTATGGCGGTGCTGTGAAAGTTCTTAGTCTCAGATGACCCCCAGAGAGCCCTAATGTAGACCGTGAAAGGCTGCTGATGTTGGTGGGTGATGTTCTGAAAGGGCTGCTGTCAATGTCATCTTTATCTCAGAGCTGAGGTCTTCAGGCTGCTCCTGGGGGATTTCTCTGTTCTGCCTTTTGTTTGTTGGGTTAACAAGGTTTAATTACCACCCATCCTTCTCTGGACCAGATATCCCGTACAGGGTCAGGCGTTAACCTTGAGATTATCCCAGGAAACGCAGGGTGCAAGGCAGGGATCGACCTTGACAGGATTCCAGTCTACTACGGGGCATCCTCTCACATTCTTTAAGATAATGGTTCCCAGCCCTCATCCATAGCTGATATTCCACCGGGCTGCAGAACACTGCTGGTTTTGTGGAGTGGTTGGTTAATTTCCAAATATGTGATATACATTTTCTGTTTTTTTTTTTTTGTACAACCTGTCCCATTCACATGTTCTGCTTGCATTTGAAATAAAGCGAAAGATTGAACTTGTGAAATCTCAGATCGATCCGCCATTTCTCCCCAGCTGCAGTACCAGTCTGTTTTAATTTTGAGGTGACGCGAGCCCGTCAGCGGAATTCAGAATGGTTGCGACTCCCTTCCATGGGCAATTGACAGATGCTGTCGTTTGCCTGCTCTAGTGTGTTTGGGCTGTGGGAGGGAATTGGAGCAGCCAGAGGAAGCTTGCTGAACACGGGAAGAACATGCCGACTGCACACATGCTGAACGGAGGTGGAGGCCAAGCCTCAGTACTGGAGGAGTGGGCGGGGAGTCTGCCCCCCAAGGCACCCTGCCATCCGGGCCTAATTACCCTCATGCAATTGTGGTCTTTTATTCCCAGTGATAAGGTACTACTTAATTAGGAAAATAATTGCTATAAAATGTCAAAGACGTTACCCTAAGTTAATGTGCTTTATTTGTGGATTTCAAAACCATCAGTTATTTGGATATTTATTGAAGTACTTGAGGGATTTCTGCATATTCTGCTGAAGTCTGTCTAGCAGCAGTATAGCCAGGACCTGATTGCTAATCCTAAATAAAGCTGAAATAAATAAATGTTGCAATTTGAACAGTATAAACTCTAATATGGACTCCAAATACAAGTTGTATTTTACTTTAGTTGGTTGTGTTCAACATACTCAAACTGATCATGTCCCCTAGTGGCAGCATGTTGTTGTTCATGTTGAAATGTTTTTTCTTGGTTATATCATACTGCTGTTGTACCCAGATTTGATTATTTAGCTTTAGTTGTGATTAAGCTTTGTAGTAGTTTTTGGGGCGGAGTGGTGGCTCTGAGGCTGGGGATCTGCATTAGCAGTCAGAAGGTTGGTGTTCATCCATCCATTTTCTGAAACCACTTAATCCCAACTGGGGTCGTGGAGAGACCAGAGCCTTTCCCGGGAACAATGGGCACAGGCGGGAACAGGCAGATGCCAACACACCGCAAGGCACACACACTCACACAACTACAGGGCCAATTTAGACTCGTCAATCAACCTATCCTGCATGCTTTTGGACCATGGCAGGAAACCGGAGCCCCAGCGAAAACCCACACACACACAGGGAGAGCATGTCAACTCCACACAAAATAGAAACTAATATTAAGTAACAGTTAAAATTGTGGTCCTACTTCATTAGTGCTGAGCATCTCATAGTATCCCACTACGTTAGTAAAGAACTTTAGGTACTAACCCCCTGTATTAGTACTGTGTGCTATGTAATAACCTACTACATTAGTACTGAGCACTAGGTACTAACCCGTTCTCTTAGTACTGAGTGCTACAGTAGTATGTAGTATTCCTTCAGTATCTTATTACTGAACACCTTGTACTCTGCCTTACAGTAATAGTGCTCTCTGTTCCCCCATTACAGTGGTGCTGAACATTTTTTATTTTGTGATTTTTTTTTCTTTCTTTATAATGTTGAGTTTACCCTTGTGGGGATTGAAAAAAAAAAAAGTTCCCAAAACATCAGAATAACAGATTTTCATCACATTGTGGGGACATTTGGTTTCCACAATCTAATACATGCATAACCCACACAGTTTCTGCAAGCATCATGCACACATCTCTTCATGTGACACACACACGAGCACATAACTGTATACATATATTCAGCTTATTCCAGCTGGAAGCTCCTTCCTCATGCATTTTCATGGGCAGTGTTTCCTGCCTCTGTGCTCTTTGCTTCTAAACAGCTCCGGTTCAGCAGCTTATTTTGCACCCCTAACCTCACTGTAGTTGTCTTTGGGGGGAGGAAGGTCATCACTGCACAGTAAAAGAGTGGTTCTGAAAAAAGCTGAACCCTGAGGAGCTGAGGAAGGGCTGCCAGGTGTTTCCCGGGGCTCTTTTCATTTTTTGCATATTTGTTACATATTTGTTGCGTATTCTGCAATGTAAACTGACCTCTGTTTCTTTTCTTCTGTCCCCCCCCCCCCCCCCTATCTATCCCCATGGCTCTGGGTGGTCCTTTGCTGCCCCCCACCCTCAGCTCTCCCCGACGGACAAGAGCCTGGAGTTCGACCGAGATTTCCGCATCCGGCACTATGCGGGCAATGTGATGTGAGTGTGACATACGGAGGCTGTGCTCCAGCCTCACTGAGGCATTCAGTACAGGGCAAGGGCTTAGGCAATGACACAGCAAATGACACCAGACTCTCCAGAAACAAGGTCCTGCTCATTAATGAGATGGAAATTCCCCGCGCACACGACCCAGCACGCAAGCCCTACGTTTCTCCTTGCCTGGGTGCTATGGATGAAGTCGCAGCTTCATATACACCCTGAATGACCTCTTTGTAGTTCCCGTGCCTTAGAATACGAAGGGAGTCTGTGTGACTGTTACAGAGGTGGGATGTTCTGGTCCAGAAAGTACAAATTCAGACCATGATTTTGTCTCGGTGAGTTCTCTGTGAAGGTGATTCAATATACTCCACTGGTTGGTTGAAACAAAATCTTGGTATGTTTTTGTAGCTGGACTTTCCACTTCTGGACTCTTATAGTTACAGTTACATGTTACATTCCCTGATTGCCATGGTTTCCGTATTTCCCCACATTTCTTTTATGTTTGCATAACAACAGTGAACAATCATCAAGTGCATGTAACATTTGTCAAAATGAAGTGAAGAAATTGCTTGAAATATTATCCTATCAGTAAGGTTTTGTGGTGTTCTATCCACAGCACCCTGGATAATACATGCTTTCAAATATCAAGGAATATAAATACACTGTTAGGATAGTGCTTTGTGTCGTGTAAATTGGATCACGGTTCAGTCTGAGAAACAGGCCTATAATTCGACTGCCTCCCTCAGGGATGAGTTTGAGACTTTCCTCTCTGTCTACTTCTACTACTGTTGTGTAATCGGTACACTTAAGATTTTCATTTTGCCTTTTCTTCTCGTCATAATTTAGGTTTGATGCTTTTTTTTTTCCCCCTCAGAGTGTAAAATGTTTTCTCTTTTCATCTGCAGGTATTCTGTGGTTGGTTTCATTGATAAGAACAAAGACACCCTCTTTCAGGATTTTAAGAGGCTGCTGTATAACAGGTTGAGTATTGGCACTTCTGTCTGCTTGCTGAATTATGATGTACAGATTGTCCCCAAATTACAACCTACGTGACTTACCATGACTCACACATACAACCCATGATTTAAGCAAATGTATTGTGTAATGTATGTAAAAATAAATTACAGACAGCCTTTCGCCAGGCAGGGCTGTTCTACCTAGTCCACACCGCGTGCTGTATGATAGTTGCTGCGGGTGACCCTGCTGCTCCTCACACACACCTCCCTGTCTCATTCTCACACCTAAAATCCAGTACAAGCATACAATTAAAACATAAGTCCATTTCAACATGCAGCCTATCTGTCAGAATGGAACCCAGTTGTCTGTATTTGATGTAATGCATTGATAATGCTCTGTAGGGGGCCCAGATGAAGCATTCAGTTTGCTTTGGCTGAGGCTACGGTTTTAGATCCCAGCTGGGGTGCCAGCGCAAAGCAGAGTACACACTCACACACAGACCTACACTATAACTAATTTAGAGATGCCTGGTCACTGGAACCATGTGTTTTTTAGACTGCATGAGAAAACTGGAGTACCCAAAGTAACTGGAGTACCCAAAGTAACTGGAGTGCTCGCAGAACAGCCAAGGTAGTAAGCCTAGAGGTATGAACTCAGAGTACTGCCTACTGAAACAACTGTGTCATGTTCTTTATGCCATAAATAGGTAAGAACATAAAACATTTACAAACGAGAGGAAGCCATTACTCCGGCAAGCTTATTTAGGGAGAACTCAACTTATTGCTCAGAGTTGTTAAAATCTTATCTAGCTGTGATTTAAAGGAATCCAAGGTTTTATCTTGCACTACACTACCAGGAAGTCTATTCCATACTCTAACTACATGCTGTGTAATGAATTGCTTTCTCAAATCCATTTTAAAATATTCTCCCACTAATCTCCAGCTATGGCCACGTGTTCTTGTATCTGAAATAATATTGAAGTAACTATTTGGTTGAACAGCATCCAGACCCGTTAGAATCTTATATACCTGGATCATGCCCCCACCCCCCCTTAGTCAACTTTGCTTAGCTGAACAGATTCAGCAAAGTTTACATTTTTATTCAGAAGGACAAGCGGTATGTTTCCACTTACCAGCAGCGAGCCTGTGCATGAAACGTCTTCAATACTGACCTTACATGGTCTCTCTGCCACAAATATTCCGACCTTATTCGATCATCCTTTGTGTCTCTCCTGGAGCCTAGTTCATTTAAAAAATCTCAATTTTTTTAAGTTTTTTTTTCTTTTCTTTTGAGGTTTTTTCTTTTTATACTAAATTCTGCAAAACTTAAATATAGACACACTTGCCAGTAGGGCATAGTTCTGGAATACCCTTGATAAATCAGTTGGGAAGTTCAATTAGTCATACTCAACTTGTTTTAAAGAGATGTGAGCTTCACAAGAGCAGTGACTCCATCCTTCCTAATCCCCGATGTCCTCTCTTCGCCCTTCTCTCTGACTCTCTCCCTTTGTCTACCGTTCAGCTCCAACCCCGTGCTGAAGGGCATGTGGCCAGAGGGGAAGCTGAGCATCACGGAGGTCACAAAGCGGCCCCTGACAGCTGCCACGCTCTTCAAGAATTCCATGATCTCGCTGGTGGACAACTTGGCTTGCAAGGTGAGGCATGCTATGGGGATTCTTAGTCAGACCTGCAAGGGCTTTCATCCGGTGCAGAAAGCTCGTCCTTGAATCAAAGTGAGACCTGTCTTTTGACAGACACTGTATGTCTACATTATTTTAAGCTGGGGGTGGGTGGTCTTATGGGCTGGTGTGTATGCAGGATTTTGGGTTAACCTTTAGGCCAGCTGGTCAAACCCAGGTGTAAGGACTCTTCAGCCAATCAGTCCTCTAATTAGTAATCTAATAAAGGAGTTTTAGCAAAAACCTGCATGCACAGAAACCCTTTCCGGATAAGATTTGCTAAGGACTACTAGTGAAACAGTCATTAGATGTATTAAAAGTTGCTGTAATGTCTTTGTTTGTCTGAAGTTAGTCCTAATGGATTACTTCATGATTTGAAAAGTTGCTCATGGTAAAATTCTGATTATAAACATCTTACATGGCTGCTTTAAATACATATTTAAGTGAAAGTTGCATGCAGGTGCAGGTTTTTTTCTCAGTGGCGCCCTCTTGTGGACCTTGCAGGAACCCTACTATGTTCGCTGCATCAAGCCCAATGACGTGAAATCACCGCTGCTGTTTGAGCCGGAGCGCTGCCGCCACCAGGTGGAGTACCTGGGCCTGCTGGAGAACGTGCGGGTGCGCCGCGCCGGCTTTGCCTACCGGCAGACCTACCCCCGCTTCCTGCAGAGGTAGGAGCTTCGGCCGCTGCTGCTCTCCTCTCCTCTCGCCTGGCCTGGTCTGGTCTGGTGCTCTGTGAACCGCACCGGCGTCCGCACAGCCCCCTGCACCAGGACACAGTCATGTGGCTATGACAACGCAGCAGGAGAAGAGTCATGACAAAAAGAGCTCTCTAATCAGGACAGGTTTTTCTCCTTATTGGTTTTTCAAATGAAATTCTTAAAAAAAAAAAAAAAACATTTTATCGTATTCTGTTCTATTCTATTAATATTTTAGGCCCAGTCATTTTAAAATGTATGGATTCATTGGGTTGTTGAAAAGTACAAAGCAGTTCCCTCAAAATGCATCATTCTGGCTAAAAAGCACAGCTAGAAAAGCTAACGTGGCTAATTGTTAACATTTGTCTCTCTGCGACTGCTGGTTGCCTATTTTCGGAATTTGCACATTGATCTCCGCCCATACCTTCTGTGACAGCATCTGAGACAGAAAATCTGGTGTGTGCGTGTATTATTTTTGTAGACGAGTAACAGCTAGGAAATGGAACATTTTCCATAATTGCACAGATGCTTCCTAGAAGTGGAGACATTTTAACATCTTTTAAATCAGTGACAATTCCTGAGCATTCCCAAACAGCAGCCGTATTGGTGCTAACTGCATCATTGCTTCCCTCTGCTTAGTGTTCAACTCAAACAGCTCCTCCTGCTTCCTGTACATACTTTTGTGGTATTTTTATTTCCCAGACCATCCTACGTAGGCTCCCAGTTTATGGTCCCGCTTCTCTTGCCAGCCAGCAGTCCGCCTCTGGGGGACTTTACCCATGGGCGCATTATCCTGATTGTATTTATATTCTCGATTTATTTTATTCTTATGTAGCACCTTTCACGACAGAGTTGCCCCAATGCACTTTACATGGGTGTGTTGTGACGCATTACATCACGAAGATAGAATAATATGAAAAGAGGAAAAAGGAAATGCGAAGAGCTAGAAGAAAGAAAGCCAGATGACAGCAGAGGAGAGGAAGCAAGAGCTCCCCAAGTAGGGAGGAAAAAATCCTCTCTGGTCACCTGGCTCCTCAGCCCCCCCGGGCATGCTAACATTATTGAAAAATTAAGAGTGGCCTTGCTAGGTGTAGACTGTGATCAAGGTCAAAATTTCTTCTTGGATTATCCCCAATAGCAGATACTGTGTCAAACACTTAATGATTGTCAGATAATATGCGGTATTTTTGCCAGACTCCCCTGAACCGAGCAGGTTTTGGGGGGTACCAACATCTACAGATGTTATGAATGGGCAGGTTAGTGCTCAAACTCTCCTCTTCATTATGCAGCACAATCAGTTTCAGAATTTTAAGTTAGAACATCAGGTGGCTTATTTTTATCCTATTTTCAGTAAGCACAGTGAGTCATTTAAGTGGTTTTGTAATAGGTTTAGAAATATGTTAGGAAATAAGGTAGGCAAATAGGTAGAAACTAATTGGAGTGTAATAGCCTGGGCTATGAATTGCATTAAAAAAAACGGAATTGCCCAGCTGTTGGAGACGGGGACGGTTAAATCGAAGGCTGTACCTGTCCTCAGCCATAGATGCGTCAGGTACCCAGCTGTGTTTCGCATAAGGAACTGTTTGCTCATCAGCTCCCTGGTGCTAGATGCCCTCTAAGGCACTCAAAGGCACCACTTAGAGGGGTACATGCTGCCCATTCTGCGTTTCTGCCCCTCCGCTGCTCCAGATGGTTTCCTGCACTTAACAGATTAGATGATCAGGGGCCAGAGTCCCTCTGCAGTCCCTTTTAACGCTCGTGTGGGGGTAGGAAATCCCCAAAGTGGTCCGCCGTCTCGCCCAGCTCGGTAATAGGGTTAAGGGTGGCTCTTTTAATGATGCCAGAGATGCCCGTTACAATCACGCCCGTTCCCTAAAATGACCCTCATGTTAGCCAGATAGATCAGATATCGCTTGGTACGCTCATCATGTTGGGCTTTCTGTTCAGCATGATAAGGACCCACTGACGTCCTGTCCGGAGAACTGATATTTCTGTCCAGTGACAACCCTCCTCACAGCTATTGCTTCTGCACTGTGCCTCCAACCCAGCCCACCCTCTCATATCACCGTGAAGTGACACAGATATACGGAAATCACTATTCATTCGTTATTATAGAAACGTCTTGTCCGACCAGTGGAACAGGCCGCGAAGGCCTGTATTTCTCACTGTGCTCCACCCGTGAGGGTTGTAATTTGGGCTAGTTTTGAGGTGTTTATGCTGGTCAAGCATGTTGTTCCCGACTCAGCTCAGCTTGCCTGTCCTTGAGGGTTTGTTCTGTGCAGCGTTGTGCTCTTCTAGGTCCTTCAGGCTGTTTTTTTGGATATTACCTGCCAACACTGTGCGAAAAGCCACTTCCAGCCTGTTGGTGGCCATACGCATCTCCTTCCCACGCCCCCTTCCCTGTCTTCCCCAGATACAAAATGATCTCTCAGTTCACCTGGCCAAACCACGAGCTGCCGTCGGACCGTGAGGCCGTGATGCGGCTGCTGTGGGCCTGTGGCTTCCAGCATGATGCCGCGTACGGGAACACGAAGGTCTTCATCCGCACGCCGCGCACACTCTTCACCCTGGAGGAGCAGCGGGCGGAGATGGTGCAGCGCATCGTCCTCTTCCTGCAGAAGGTGCGTCCTCGGAGCCCCGACCTTTGACCCCTTCATCCTCCCCGCCCCCCCCCCGTGCCTCTCAGAAAAGTATGGCTCCCCCTACTGTTCTTACTCTGTTAAAATATCATGACTCCTTTTCCCATAATTACCACTTAATGCAAAGTCCAAATCCACATAAAAGGGATTTTTATGTTAAAGATATATTTCTTTACTAATTCTAAACAGAAAAATAGGATTGCATCTACGTGTACATTTCATCGTGTTCATAGAGATACTATCAAGTGCGATCTGATGTTATAACAGTATCACTGCCTTATTCACTGTCATTAACGTAAAACAAAAAAAAATGCACAGCCAAATTATTTCTAAAGTACATTTTCCACAGCAGCTCTTTAGATTTCACAGTGTTGGAACAGCCACAGTACAAAGTAACACAAAGGTGGCCGGTTTAGTCACACTGACAGTTTCACGCAGCTCGATTCCCACCTCTGATCTGAGGGAAAGCTGCTGCTTTAATAGACACTGGAATGTTCTGGCCATTCAGCTCAGTTGCAGTGATTCTGTGCTCATCAGTTCACCTGTAGCAGCGGAAAGGAAGATGAATGTTTCCTGAATGTTCTCAACGTTGCGATTTTTGCTGAATGCATAGTCTTACTAGGTTCTTGCTTTGTTTGGAAGGTCTGTTGCTCTAATGATGCTCACACTTGGACCTGGACATTCACTGGAAACTCAGCCTAGCTATTTTATGCCTAGTCGACTCCTCAAGCATGTATGTTTGCAATGTGCTCTTTCCACACTTGTACAAGGCTTTGGACAAAAGTGCATGCATACTGAACAAAGGTGAATGTAAAGGTGCAGCCCCTTGCTTGCTGGTTACCCAGCTTTTGCGTAGCAACATCATATCTGTGCAGCATTCAGGGGATCTTGCTTTCTCAGAAACGAGTCGCGTAATTGTGCATGTATTTTCTGCAGAAAATGAACTTTACCGTTCATTACTAACTGTGTTATTGCTCACTTTAGCACGGAAACTGTTAATTTGTGCTTCATACAGGCTTCAGACATGGGTATTTTTGGTGAATAGCGGGTTTTAATTAATGCACATTAAATGTGGGGTGGGATTGCATTGCACAGGTCTTATGCAGGCCACTCATCTCCCCGTGTCTGTCTACGTATAGCTATTCAAGCCGCAGAGTCATTTACTGCTGAAATCATATTTCTGTGTCATGGAAACATTCATGGATGGTCTCAGAACAATGTTTTGATGCCCTTTTTATCGTGCGTCATCGCTCATTGTTCATATTGTTTTTTTTAGTCTGTTCTGGTTTCCATGCCGTTGTCACATTATGTTTCCTGTCATTGTGGCTGAAGCATTCTGGGAGGCGTGAGGAGGTTGTAATGATAGCATTGTTGTGATGGTACAGTACACAAATGTGATTGTTTTGTTCATCGTTTTGTGGATGATATGCCACTCTTGTCATGGTGTGACTACCCGTGTGTGTGTGTGGATTACGTTTGTTACATTGTGGGGTTGAAATGTGCTCCACAGTGTAATAACCTGTTATTTTGACATTCTGGAGACCATTTTTCAGGTTGCCCCAAAGTTCTGTGGATGAATTCCAAAAACTAAAAATACAAAAAGTCTCATATTTTGTTTGGTTATTTATGGTTAAGGTTAGGGCTGGGTAGGGGTTAAGGTAGTCATGGTGGGAGTAGAGTTTTCCCCATGAAAGTGTGTGTGTG
>JABFEA020000098.1:27961277-27977665 GCA_019775915.2 Cyphomyrus plagiostoma | reverse complement strand
GATGGGGTGCCTATCATGTGGGTATGTACGCTGGATACACCCTGGATGGGGAGCCTATCATGTGGGTATGTACGCTGGGTACACCCTGGATGGGGTGCCTATCATGTGGGTATGTACGCTGCTTATACCCTGGATGGGGTGCCTATCATGTGGGTATGTACGCTGGATACACCCTGGATGGGGAGCCTATCATGTGGGTATGTACGCTGCTTACACCCTGGATGGGGTGCCTATCATGTGGGTATATAGAATGTAAAAGAAATTAGTTTTTTACTCACAGTTTTTTTTTCCTTTTGATTTCAGAATTTTGATTATATATTATATTTTTAATGCATCTAATTTATGATGCCTATTATTGTGCCTCTTATTTAGATAAGCATTTATTCAGATAAAATTTTTCTGATGCAACAATAGACCCTTTGAAGTAAGACTCATTATGAGGTTTAATGGCTCATGTCACGTGATTAGATTAGGTAACGTTAGATTGGCCGAGTCCTCATTCAAAGCAACTGCACTAATGAGCTCGACACCTGGGCTCCCATTATGTCCCTGTATTCTGAGGGAGCCCGATATGATTTTCAATTTAAGAAAGACATGGCAAAAGGGGCAGGGGTGGGGGGCAGTGAGGGCTGAACAGGCTGTGGAGACAGCTGTCCCGAAGGAGATGGATGTGGTCCCGAGCGCAGCCTGTTATTTGCCTAATTACTGACAAATGGCTGCACAGAGGGGATAAATAAAAGGCGGCACAGCCTCCCAGTGGCCGCCGGTGTCGGACTGGCGGCCCGCGCCATCCAGAGCAGCCAGCCCAATTTACTGATAAGGCTCTGGTTATCTGCCTTGTATCACGTTCTTCACAGTTACTGATCCGGTGGGAAGGAACCGCAATAGAACTGACCATTTAGGAGACCTCCATTTTATTAGTTATATTCAAGACGATTCAATCGCAGTTTTATAAAATGAAGTCTAATGTTAATTAAAAATATCAAAATATGCAAACAAGATAAAATCGCATGCAGCACATAATTTAGCTCATAAGTGCTCTTCTGGGTGTCTTTGTGGGGGGGGGGGTTTGAACCACTCATTAATTGGGACATTTTCTCTTTTTGAAAGAAAGTCATCGATCCATGAGCATGGGCCAATTATTTCTGGTAGCTGCATTTAACAACAAGAACCACTGAGAAAAGCAAGCAGGAATTCTCCGCAGTCTAATTGTGCCATATTTACCCTAATGGGTGGCCAGTTTATTAAGGCCTTCGTCGGCCCTGTTGTTAGCGTGCGCTCATTAAGCCCGGGCAGCAGAGGGGAACACAGCGTCGCCTGGTTCACGGCAGTAAAGCGTCTAGCTTCCAGGACGGTTTCGTGTGCGGTTTGTGCGTTTGACTGCTGTCAGAGAAATTAAGCTGCTCTCCGATCCATTAATGTGTCAAAGCTTGAATCAGACATCATTGTGGAATAATAAACGGTTATGATTCTGCGAAAAGCATAATCAGGGAACGCCGATTGCACCCTTTTCATTTAGAAATGTGACCTGCGTTTTTTTCTCTTTCATCTGCAATATTTTTTTCACCACTTGCTCGGTTTCATGTCACTGAAAGACGGAAGTTGCGTGTGATCTCAATTTGCCTTTCATGAGCTTGTAAATGTTCTCTGAATAGACGGGCCGAAAGGCCGCACTGTGCCGGAGTGTCCTAGAAGCAATTTGGGTGCTGCGATTGAAAGGGGGCGGTGCCCTTTGTTATATTGGGTCTCAGGGGTGTTGTACCTCTGCTCCTCCCTTCCGATAATAAGCACAACAGCCTTCATTAAACCATGCAATGGCGTGAGATGGAGATCTCTCACTGCTGGCAGAGCCATTCTGATAGATGCCCTGTCTGCCTTCATATATATCTGTAGAATGGTACACCCTGAGCCTCACCCATCCTCCTTTTTTTATGGCCGGTCAGAGTATGGTATACTTGATCTCTTCAGCCGATACTGAATAGATACTGTGAATATGCATCCCTCCATTTTCCGTACCTGCTTGTAGCGTACAGGGTTGCAGTGGCCCTAGAGCCCATCTCCAGGGATTGGCCTGGATGGGACAGCAGCTGCTCACAGGCTGCATATACGTAGACACAGTCCCACACTATGGCCAGTTTAGAGGCGCCAGCTGCATGAGGAAAACGGAGTACCTGCTAACTACGCAATCGCATGGACGTAGGTGTGAATCCACGCCATCAGTACCGCATTAATGAGTACTTAATCTGGATGAAATGAACAGCTTCACGTTCATGCATTAAGCCTCATGTTGCTGAAGCAGAGCAAGGTTCAAAATACCTGACCCAAGAGTAAGTTCCTGGGTGCATACCTGACGTTACTCCTGGGTGCATATAAGGCAGGCACATTCATGTCATTGTCCTCAGATGTTGTAGTCAATCCTGCACTGAATTTGCCAGGCCTACCCCCTCCGGCTGCAGTGAAATATCCCTTTCCTGTGTGACAGCCCAAATTGCCCCCATGCTGCCCTAGATCCATCCCTTTCTTTGGGGGTGGTTGTAGCTGATGTTTTTGTTCTCAGCAGTGTAGAAGTCCGGCTGGATATTAGTTGTGAGGCCGCATACTCCTCATAAGCATGAAGCTGGCTGGAAGCCGCCTCACTCCGCTTCGACTCCTCCTCCATTATTCACAGAGGGTTCAGCGTAATGATCCCAGCAAAGGGATCCAGGGGATGGACAGTAAAGGCATGTGGGGCAGCTCACCCCCATCCCATCGATCCTCATATTGATCTCCGCAGACCCTCTGTGCTCGAGCGGACTTCAGAAGCAGCTCCGTGATGTTGTCCTCCATGAAACGTGCAGCGTCTTTGTCAGACGCTCCCTAAAAGCGAAATGGGATCGAGAGTCATAGCCTGTCAGACTGTATATATGTCTGATCTTAGCATGTGTTTTTTGCGTGAATGCCAGTAAAACGGGATCTACAGAAGCTCTGGCTTATTATGGCTAGCTACAGTTTATTCCAAAGTGTGTCTTTGATTTTGTAGGCTTGCTTCATTTATTATGGGAAGCCTCAGTACAATAGCCTAGACAGACGTTTGTAATTCATCATGATAAATATAATCTAGCTGCATACACGTGTCTTTGATGACTTCCATACAGGACCAGATTAAGTCGTCACATACAAGGCAGATAATGTTTTGCCCCCCCCCTTCTGCCTGCACATAAACATTTTAAGTTGAGGTATATGGGTTTTTAAACATTTTATGTAATTATTCTTACTTACAAATTAGTCTGTCTGTCTTTATTTGTATTGCTTAGTTTTGGCCCCCTTGTGCAATCAGGCCCTAGACGGCTGCACCGGTTCTCTAGCTTATCTGTATAAATTGGTGTATTTAGAGAAGGCCCTTATCCATGCAGGTAGCAAGGGAATGGCCCACTACTTCTTGGATTTCAGGTACTTAGCCTTTGCTGAAATATGGGCTAGCAGCTGCTTACCTGTGCCATTTATATGAAACTGGGCAGCAGTATATTTGTGTGCAGTGTCCGTTGTATCCCTGTGTGCATCTCTGCAGTCTTTTTTGAGAGACCAATGAAACGGTCACACGTTCTGTGGCTTCGGCAGGTGTGGCGGGGGACAGCGGCTCGGATGCGTTACCGGCGCATGCGAGCCGCGCTCATCATCGTGCGCGCCTACCGCCGCTACAAGGTCAAGTCCTACATACGCGAGGTCAACCGGCGCTTCAAAAACGTCCGTGCCATGAAGGACTACGGCAAGCACGTCAAGTGGCCCATGCCTCCCAAAGTCCTGCGCAAGTTTGAGGAGGCCCTGAGGAGCATCTACAGTAGGTAAGGCCCAAAAGCCGCAGCTGAACCGCCAACGCATGGAACTACTGCACGGATGCCTTATAGTCAAGTCAAAGAATCTTTTGTCATCTTCAGCTCTATGCTACATGGGTCATTCACTGAAACAAAATACTGTTATTTTAAGTCATAGTGCAAATGAAACTAATAAATAAAATATAAATATCGAGGCATACAGTGCTCACAGAATGTGCTGGGATGCTCAAAACTGCTGTTTTGGAACTATAATTTGGGATTATTGCTGCTTTAAATGAATGTTTTACTGAAAACACCTCTGTAAATTTTTGTAAATGAATGAATAGTAAGTAATTGTTGTAAGACCAATAAATTTGCAGTATTTTTACTGAAGTAAGCAAGCATCCCAAGACACTCTGTGAGCACTGTATAAACATTACCCATTAAGAGAGGAACAATAATACAATTAACCACCTCCTTGTTGGATTCCTGTAATAGCACTGTGGTACTGTCACACTATGTCAGTGTTGTAGTCATTGTATTACCATTAATGTTTACCCTTAATCTTGACTATCGTCCCGTCGATATGTACATATGCAGTGGGCCGAAATAGCCCCCAGGAGCACAGCACGACATACGAGAATGGACAGAGGCTGCAAATGCATGGAGGGCACAAATGCACGTGCTTTATGAATGGAGGTTTTGGGGTTTCTGCCCTTTGGAGAGGCGTGCTTTCAGTCCCCTCTGTGTTCATTGCGGTTAGGTGGTGGGCCTGGACCCTCATTAAGAGCCTGTCCCCTGAAGAGATGCTGCAGGTGAGGGCCAAGGTAGCCACCCTGGAGTCTCTGAAGGGCCAGAGGACTGACCTGGGCATACAGAGAACTTGGGAAGGCAATTACCTGGTGAGTGAGAGGAAATGGGGGTGGGGTGGGGGTGTTTTGGGTGTGTTTTAGGAAGATGGTGGCACACTCATGCACTTCGTTCGGTTTTTATCCCCTTCAGAAGCGAGATAGCCCTGAAACCTCGTCGTCCTTCACTTTGGTGTCAAGCGACCTGCAGCGCAAAGACAAGTTCATGAGGGTTCTGTTCTCTTCCAACGTGCGAAAGGTACGACCACCGTCTGGCAGTAAGAGCAACTCAGTCGCCTTGTATGTTGTTTACGCCACAGGAAAGGTCCTGTAATAGATAAACCAGCACCAATGACGGGAAAATCATAGACCTAGATATTTGTATTGAAATGTATGAAATATTTGTGTTTGTTGGTATCGCTGCAAATGCGTGGCACGTGACCTCAGATTATTACTGAATTCCATTTTATCTAGACCCCTTGAATGCTTCTCAGCCTGACTTTTAAAATTGTAAACTGGAGCCTTCGCTGCTGATGTCATCGACGGCTTGTGTGTTGCAGATCAATCGATTCCATAAATCTGAAGACCGGGCAGTGCTGATCACTGATCGGCACCTTTACAAGATGGACCCCGTAAAGCAGTACAAGCCCATGAAGAGCATTCCGCTATATAATGTACGTATAGCCATCTCTCCGCCTTCCAAAACGGCGGCTTTGATTAGCTCTGAGGATGAATGGCATACCAAATATTCATGCCAAAGCACTAAGCCAAATTTTGGCATCTTGGTATCTGCCTAACCATTGCAATTAAGAATAGCTGTTTATTACCCTTTAAATGGCACCTGTTTCAATTTCAGTATACTATCGACATATGGTAAGTTCTGGGAAAATGTGACTTCAGCTCAATGAGGTTTAATTGCAAAGTGATCATAGTGATTGAGCAGTGCCTTTACATGAAAACACTAATGTTGTCCTTACCATAGTGGAAATACTAATGTTGTGTCGATGTTGCTGCAGGGTTATTGAAATACTGGGAGCCTTACATCTGCTTTGATAAATCCCCCAGTGACAGTGTGCCTGGCCTGGAGCACTGGGCCTTGATGTGTCCCCTGAGGACGTTACTGTCTCCTCCTCTAATCTCAAGCATGAAGGTCTCCTTCGCATTTAATCTTTTCACTTGATTTGGCAACAGTACGTCGCTTTCACGGCTTTGTTGTTTGCTGTAAGTGCTATTTTGGAGGAAACCTTGAATATTCAGTGGGATTATAGCAAGATTAACCGTTTTATACCTGGAAAGATGACCTTGGGAAAGGCGCGGCTTCCCCATTATGGATAGGAATGTGAAGGCGTATAATCCCACATAGACACTGCTGCCCCCCCCCCCCCCCAACCCCCGCAGACGGGCCCAGGCAGCTGAATGACCACCGTTACCATGACGAGGGTCCTTTAAAAAATGGGGGCGATGTATTACTGTTCAGCAGAGCATAAATCTGAGGGGGGGGGGGAACGAAAATGAAATACGGCTGGACAGCAGATAGGGCAATCAGAGCCGGTACCTAATGCTCGTCTTCGTTGAATTGAATGCCGTATTTGTGAAAGCTATTTAGCTGTGAGGACAGATGGGGAAAGGACAAACATTGTAGGAATGCAATAAAGGAGCCGATATTTATATACCGACCCTCAGTACAGACAGCTCAGCAGGAATTTGAAGGGGGGAGCGAGAGGTTTCAATGTGGCTGCAAGAGGAGCAAAACGAACGCAGTTAATGATAGTGATAGATAGTGGCCACTGCCGTGTGATTGTCTCTAGTTCTGCCAGAGGAAGACTGTTCATGCAAAAGAGGATTGCAGTTTAAGAGCTGCATTCAGGTGTGAGTGTGACCCGATTGCTATACCAAGGGTTAAACGACAGACGATCAAAAGACTGAATTGTCCTGTTAAACCCTCATTAGCCGCCCCCTTTATCTATAGCTGCGTCTGTGCTCCTGAAATAGATGGTCTCGGGGATCCATGCTGCCTCAGTGGAGCCACTTGTCCTCACTAGATTCATCTGTCTGCCTGTTCTCAGCTGTTAAGACAATAATTTGATTCTTTATCATTTTTATTCTTCCCTGTCAACAAAGAACCTCAAAATTAAAAGAAATGTCTTTCTGTATCAACATCTCTGTTATTCTCCACTCCCCCCCCCGCCCATTCCTTAACGATGTAGTTCCCTACCCAAGTCTGTTTCTCTCCCTCCGCCGTTGTCATGCCAACATCCCAGGAGACAGGGTTGTCATGGTGACTGTGGAGGAGGGAGGATCAGCTGATGTCTGGTACCATTCAGGCATGTGTTCACAAATCTGCTTCTTCGGTCTGTTCTCTGCTCCCCGCAGAAACGTCTGTCTTTCTCTTTCTCCTTTTGTTTTTCATTATCTTCCTTTCTTCTATCATTTCTCCAAGGTTCATCTATCCATTGTACTTTTCTCTCCTCCGCTTCACACATCTTTTTTTATCCTTGGAAGTATCACGTGTGACTCCCACCCTAAACTGTTCTGAACTCCTGACCTGCTCTGCAGCATCCCGAAGACAGGAGACATATCTGCCTTTGTGGTTAAAGACCAGGACCATTTGTCAGGTCTTTGCAGTGAATGTCTTGGGTCCATTGACCTTTGATGAAGTTTATCCACCTTAAGACCTTGTAAGGCTTTGCAGTGAAGGTCACCCAAGCCCTTGTGTGTCGTGTGTGTGGTGTGGGTGGGTAGACCAGACTTGCATAACCGCAGACGTGTTTAGCTCCCTCCAGAGAGCAGTCCTGTGAATATAGCTGCTTCAATCCAGTGTCTGGCTCATAGTGTCATTATTGTGGTATCACCCATAACGTTATACTGGAACAGGAGTGCTATTTAGCCTAGCAGTTTGTTATGTAAAGCATTAAAGTGTAATATGTGCATGGCTGTTCAACTCAAGACAATGGAAAATACTGGCTGAAAGATTCGTCGTCTGTGTTGCAGACCGACAGCCGCATGTCTAGCAGCAGGTGCGCGACAGCAGTGTTATGCACTGGCAGGGATCCTCTCTGGATCTTTGGACGGGGGGGATCAAACGCGGGGAGCTGCGTGCCTCCTTGGCTTCTGTCGCTTTGTTTTGGTGCCGGCCTCTCGTGCACGCTGGGGCTGGTCTTCCTGGCTGCTCTCTTTAGCCTGTGGGAGTCTGTCTCGCTGCTGCACGAGACCCCATAGTTCCGGGCCTGTCGGCCTGAGCCAGGGATGAGGAAGCTTCACGGTACATTACTGTGAATGTCTGCTGAAGCCCGACGTATTTCAGTGGCTGATCCATCCATGGTAACCAAGCCGGTTTGTTTTTTGCCAGTTGAAATGAATCCCCGTGGTTGCTGCCGAGCTGGGTTGTTTGTTCTGAGGGGAGGCTGTCGGCAAAGGTCTCTGTGGAAACTGCAGTGGAGTTGTACAGCTGGTGTTTTGGTTCTTCACTATCATTACCCTCTTTGGGAACCTTAAGCAGATCGTACTTGACCTAATGATTCAGGGGAATCATTTTCAATTTTTCCAAATATAAAATATGCTCTCAAGGTGTTAAGCATGTCAGACAGTCTAATCGGGTAATCGGATTTTACAAGCTGTAACACAGTTTCCCTGTGGGATCAATAAAATGTATCCTGTTATCTACAAATAGGTTGTCTGGGATCACACTAATTTGTGTTGGTGGTCGTGTCACCCGGCGAGAAGCAGATGTATCAGGCTGCCCTGTCCCCTCTCCTAGGTGACTGGGCTGAGCGTGTCCCCTGGGAAGGACCAGCTTGTGGTGTTCCACACGAAGGACAGCCGGGACCTGATCGTGTGCCTACAGGGAATGGTGCCCACTGGCGAGAGCCGCATCGGGGAGCTGGTGGGCACCCTGCTCAGCCACTTTAAAAGGTGAGGGGGTGTCTGTGATGAGGAGGGGCGGCCTGCAGGCTTCTTCACTCCCAGTGCCGTCACTGACCAGCATCTCTGTGTTCCGGAGACCCTCTGCTACCCCCAAGACCTGCTTGCCCGTGTCACAACCTTCTGAGTCATGATATATTTAGCACGCTGTGAAATGCTGGTACATGTTCACTACTGGGTATTCTAGGATAGAAAGGGGGTTCTTGGGATGGGAAGTCAGACAGGAGCATAATAAGGTGACTGATGTCTTCAGATGCTCCTAAATGTGTCTTAAAAATGAGAACACGCCCGAATTACACACCAGATTTGTACTGATTTATGACCTTTAATCCTGGCTCAGTACGCTAAGCGTCTATGCCCATGAGGGGCCAGTTTGAGCCTGGCCTGGGCAGAATGGTCACCTTTGTGGGCCCTTAACCCCCAGCTCCATAGGCGCCGCTGCAGGTGGCTGCCCTTCACTGCCAAGCTTACTCTCACCTACATGTGAGTCTGTGTGTCATGGAGAGCAAGAAGAGAATTTCTCCACGGGGATCAATAAATTATCATTTCACTTTTTCTATTTTACAGAGAAAGACGTGAACTTTGTCTAATACAGAGTTTCTCTTTGTACAAAGTAAAGTAAAATTTGATCTCATGGCACTTAAACACTACCAGATACCATAGTGCAGCCACATTCTCTTTGTTCAGCTTCATTAGAGCACAGTTAAGACATCTGGCCTCCTGAAGGTCTCTCATTACCCCTGAGCTGCAGGAAGCACCATCTTCTCTGCTAATTCAATTCCCAGCATCCAAAGTTACCCCGGTCCCCACCATGTTCCAGAACAATCCTTAACTTCGACTTTAAAGAGCATCCGGTGCACAAAAGCAAAGCATTAATTGTTCTGAGCTCTTTGAAACCTTCCAGCTCTGTGGCCATGCTTAATGGTACAGTAATAATAGTGATTTTTGCTGTTGATGACAAGTCCATGTCATTCAGACAACAAACCGGCTTGCTTGATTTATTTGGCTTATTATCGCCTGTGTGGTTCAATTATTTCACTTTCTTTGTAAATTTGGGTAATCCACTCGACCTGCTGTGTTAACCCCCCCTGCCACATGTCTGCATACTTAGAGATACTGTCATGATTCCTCATCTCCCAGGACTCCAGCTCCTGTATATGCCGAGTGCTGACCTTCGGCTTAGAGTTCTGTATGTTCATGTGTGTGTCTCCGTTCATCTCCGTCTGTCTGCATCAGTGCACGTTGTCTTCCTCTTTGTGCCTGTGTGTGAATTTCATACCTGTGTCTGTGTGTCTATTTGTACTGAATGTGTGCACTTCATGTCTGTGTGTTTTAGTGCCTCTGTTTTATTCTGGGTGTACATGTCTGTGTACCTTCCTGTGTGTGTGTGTGTGTGTGTGTGTGTGTGTGTATTTTGGGTTTGTGGATACCTTGATGTGTGTATTCTGCATCTGCACCTACCTTGCTTTGTATATTCATTGTCTGCGCATACCTTGGCATGTGTATTTAGTGTCTGTGCACACCTTGCCCTGTTTATGTAATGTATTCTCATATCTTGGCATGTGTATTTAGTGTCTGCGCACACGTTGCCGTGTGTATGTAATGTCTGCGCATAACTTGCTTTGTGTATCTCATGTCTGCACATACCTTGCTGGGTGTATTCACTGTCTGCCCCACCTTGCCATGTGTATTTCACATGTGCGCATACCGTGCTGTGTGTTATCCCTGCACCCACCTGTGGGGTGCGCTGTCTCTGCACAGGCAGTAGCTGAAATCGAGGGCATCACAGCTGCTCCGGCTCTATTTTGAGGGTTTCCGTGTTGAGATGACGCCTCCTGAGAAGATCACACTTACCGCGTCGCGCCATCCTGTAAAGACCGGCTAGAGCGGCCCACCTCTGCATGCAGCCTTTCTCTCATTTAAACTCTGCAAAAAAGAAGCCGTGGTAATGTTAAGCTGCATGGTCCTTAGCAGTGTGGCCCTGTTCTCAAGTGATTTCTCCCTCAGTCAGGCAGGTCCCCACATATTAATACCTGAGTTTGGTAGTTAATCATGTGAGGTTTAACTCTCTCTGGCTCAGTTCAGTAAAACCCCCCTTCACCTTGACGTACATAGTGTTCAGAACGTCATGCGTCAGTAGTTTCTGGATTTTCTCGCTGCGTGTATCACACCCCCATGTAACATTAATCTGCTGCAGCCTGGATGTAAACAGTCCCTTGTGCGTGTCGCTTCGTCGATCGCCTTAATCCCTCTGAGTAAGAGCGCCGCAGAACGCCCTCAGCGTGTCATCCAGTGGCCCCGGGTTACGGACCGGTTCCGGTATTCACCGGATGGAGCGCGGTACGGATGCAGGATGCGTCGGCGCTGAATAAGTCATCGCTGCCATTGCGAGAGGATGTCAGCTTGGAGCGGGGGGTCCTGTCAGCAGCAGTGGGGACTGCAGGGGGCCGGGTGATGCAAGGACAGGGTGACAGTGCTCCGCAACGCCACCGCTGTCTGTCACCCCGCCACAGTGTACTGGCTTCTCTTCCATGCCGGCTTTCGCTGGGAAGGGGGGGTACATTTTGGAGGATGTGGAAATGCTCGTTATCTATGGATGGTGGGTGGAGGGTGTCTCTCTCTCTCTCTTTTTTTTTTTTTTTTTTTCCTTCACCTCCAGATATCTGTCGTAAGTGACTCAGCCTAATACCTGGGGGCTTTATTTTTCTCTGGTTTCCCTGAGGGCCCGAACCTCCCATCTGCCCGTGATCGACACCTCTTGCCCAATGTCGCCAGGCATGCAGATGATCATGTAGCATTTTCCATCTTTTCATCGCTCCCTCTCTTCCTCCCGCCCTCCTCCGGAGATGAAATATTTAAGGTCCTGTGTTCGCTGCGGCTCAGGTCTGCTCTATATTTAGCATGGAGCTCCATGATTAGCATGCAGCCCATGGGGGAGGCTGCGTGCTCTGCAGTGCTCCCATCCTCTGGGCTGGGGGGGGGCAGATCTGCTCCCTTTCTCTCCTCTATCGTTGTATCTGCTCTGTGTCCTGCCTTGTGCCTCTTTAACACAGCTGTAATATACCTGCTAGCCTTGCTTATATCAGTATCACTGCCCCCCCCCCGGGGGTTATACAGCATCATTGACTGATTTTATTCATCTGGTCAGCTGACTGTTTTCCAGAGCAGCCCAGTGTGAGTAAGAATCCCAAAGGTCCAACAGCAGTGGTCTGGTCTTTTTTTCCCAACGACTGTTACTTAGCTGCGGTCTCACCTGCCACCCCGCCTCCACCGTCCCCGTCACCGGCTTTTCTAGGATGCCAGCGTCACTGCCGCAGCTCAGCGCTCCCGTCGATGGGGAGGCATGCCTGCATCAGCATGTATGCTGGTCACACCTCTGGGGAGTGAGATGCACCCCTCGGAGAGCCTGTGCTGCAGCGCATCTCCTTAAGTCCTGCTGTCACGGGGTCACCTTCAGGCACCCGCGCAGGAAACCGCGTTAATCTGCATGCCTACACGCAGCATTTTATCTAGTGCGTGCTTTTCAGGACTTGGCAGAAATGTTAGCCCCACGTGCGGCCCAGGCGCCCCCACCCCACATCGATAATCTCGCACCTCGAGTGAGAGACAGTGAAGCACTGCTGCCCTTGCAGGGTGTGTCTGTGTCGCGCAGTTAAATCGCTGCTTCGTGCAGCTAAATGCTCTCACAGGTTAGTGGGCAGGAAGCTGCACGTTGCTCCGGAAGAAATGAAAAAAGGATTTATTTGTTTATTTTTAACTAAATGGGATCCATCAATATAGATTTATCTATAATGTCTGTTACCTGAAAAACTGAGAAGCTGGACTTTGCACCCAAACAGCAGGATGTGGTTGCTTTGCTCCATTAACTTACCAATGTGATATTTTATTCTCTCTCAGACCTTCTCTTTGTTATTCCTCATGCCCCTTCCTTTCTGCCTCGATCACGTTCCCTTGTGCGCCCCCCCCCTTTCCGTCCCTGGCCTTCCTCTCTGAGTGACTCAGCAGGGGCTCCTATTGCATCGATCCAGCCCAGTCTCCTTGGCAGATCAGATTATCCGTATGGGCTGCGTGTTCCACCGGACGCCCCCCCCCCCGTCAGCCTGACCCTGCCTAACGAATGGGCCGTGGGGGGGGCGGGGCAGCGAGCCGGGAGAGAGCTGCATTTGTGTGATGCGGTGGACCCAGCCATCCGTACGAACCGTAATGAACTCTGACAATCCTGAATGGATCAACAAATGAATAGTTGCACTCTGCTGCCTAATCGAGGCACAGGGACTATCTGGGGTGCTGTGGGTGCCAATGAGGCACCTGTGTCCTCATAAGCAATTCCTGTGGCTTGGGGGGGGCTGTCCGACCCCAGCCCCGCTGGAATAAAACGCTCAGCCGATACCACCGGAAACAAACATGTCTTATGGAAATTGGGTCTGTATCCCAGGGGGCGGTTTAAGACCCATTTGTCGTTCCTGGTTCTGTTCTAAGCACGTTCTTTTGTCTCTGCCGAGGCTGGGATCCCCTGCACACCAGTGGCCCATTTTCTCCCCGTTCTGTTTTTCCCGGGCCGGATCCTCCGGGCCGGTCGGGCTGTGAGAGCTCAGCTGTGTGCCCGGCCAGCCACCCCAGTGATGCTCATTGAGCTGCTGTGGCGGTGGCTCCTGTGTCTGACACTGACAGAGCACAGGCAGCCTCTCAGACAAAGGCAGCCCCACATGTGTGCTACATGATGTGGGTTTTTTTTTTTTTCTCACCTCTCTCAAGGTCATTTGCTGGGTTGAAATTTTTGCACTGAGCTCCATGCTACCTATTCTGTCCTTCTGTTTTTCACATTCCATCTTTCTCTCCCTGCCCCTCCCCCTGTGTCTGACACCCCCCCTTGTTTTTCAGTACTTCACCCTCTCTCTCTCTCTCTCCCTCTCCTGATTCTTCCTCCTAGCCTGCTCGCTGCAGATGCAGTTCCCATAGCAACCAGCCGGTCCATGTTTGTCTCATTTAGTCCATTAATAACCCTCCTGGCTGAGAATACTAATGACGGGTCCTGCCACTGAAAGCGAGAGGAGCTCTCGAGCACCTCATCATCCTTTTTACCTCCATCCCAGTGAATGTGCCTCTGCGATACCCTCCTTTCTCTTCTTTCTGAGGTGCGAGCTTGTGATTTCATGCTCTGCACGTGCTCAGTGTCGTCCGTCATAGGCTCTGCAGGCTTTCTTTTATTTAAGACGAGGCCGTTCCCCGGACGCACAGACAGTTCTCCCGTGGCCTTCTGTCCATTGCCATTCTGCACTATGTACCTCTGCAGCAGCCTGCAGTGAGATACAGGCTTGGGGATGGAGAGGTTGTGGCGATGAAATAGGGTGGAGTCATAAAGGGCCGGGACTTATTAGACGTAGCTGGATTTCTCATCCTGACCTACTTTATTTTTTCTGGCCCAGGCCAGATGTTCAGTGATGCTGGCCTGTGAGGCTCACCTGTTTACCAGTAACGTTATGGGTCTCCAATCCCATTATCTGTCTCTGTAACCCTAATACACAGGGAAATTCTCCCCTAACCCTCATATCCACTCTCCTCCTGTGATCCTCTCCCACTCATCTCCACTGACGTTCATTATTCCCCACCTTTGGTCTGGTAACACGCACCCTATTCCCTGTAATTACCCATAAGCCCTCAGCGCACGGTGCATGGATGCTCACCCCATGGTTGTATTCATGTGCATCGCTAATCGTTTGCAGGCCAGATCAGGGGATCGCTGGAGTGTTCTGGCTTTTAATATTAAATGCGAATGGGAACGTGATGGTGTTTCCATGCCTTGGAACTCTGCCGCCTTCATCTCCAGTAGCAGCACTGTGTTTTATCCACACATGCGGATGCCGGATTTGTTGAAGCAAAGCAGCAGCTTCACCTTTGGAAGTAGCAGCACCGCTGGTGACGCAGTGTTTGCGCTGATGACGCTGATCGGTGGGCTACAATTTACGGGAGGCCCGTTGAGCCACTGAGTTTCCTACGCCGGGCTCACAGCCTCCGCACCCGTCGCCGGTTGTCTCCGGTGAACATGCCTCATCGGAAGGTCGTGTTTCCTGCTCACGGCATTTCGTTTCGCCGAGCTCCCATCTCTATAATGAGCTCGCAGCGCTGTCACGACATGGCCCCGCCCCCTCAAAGCCCCACCCCCTGGCAGCTGCAGCTGACCACGCCGATCGCTGCTTCCCTGGCTCTGATCTCATCACGTCTTGGCAGGGCCTCCCCACGGCTGCGCCGCTGGGCTCCTCTTCCTGTCATTGATCCTCCGCCCGTTTGCGGGCCGGCAAACAGCTTTGATCAGTCTGTTGAAAATAATGTGGGCGTATTCACATGCATATACGGTATATGTGCTCTTTAAACTATACACGTTTGTCCATATATGTGGTACCCGTAATGTGTTTTATGCTGTGCTTATTTTTAATGACCTACTTTGAAATCTCCTCCTTGGCACTATGCGCTTCTATATTTGAACACCAGGAAGAGGGGTGGAGGCCGAATTAAATAAATCTGCAGTAGATTTGCCGCACTCCTACGGATTAATAAATATTGGATGTGAGGGGTGGCTTCTCTGAAGCTTTGGAGAATAATGGCCCCATTTTTATAGCGAGCTGGTTCTGTTTATTTATTTTTTATTTTTTTCCTGTCGCCCTTTTAAGCTTTTATATAATCAAGATTAAGTTCAACATGAGTAGGAGAGCTGCACCCTTTTAACCTGAAGCTCTTGGGGGTGGGGGCGGGGGGGATTGTTCGCCCTAAGCTGCTGCACACTAAACAAATTCTTATGTAACTGTCGCTAATAAGCTCCGGCATTTATGAAGCATGCTGGCTGCAGAAAGTTATAGCCACCACATTTTGGTGTGTGTGTGTGTGTGTGTGTGTGTGTGGTCCAGGTGTACCTTACCTTTTGGGAGCCAAATGTCCCTACAACGTGATAAATACCTGTTTTTTTTTTTTACCTTAAGGGAAAACTATTTTATAAAAGGCTTCAATGAAATAACTAAAAAAAACAAAAACTCTTGTAATTTGTTTGGTTACTTATGGTTATGGTTTGAGGTTGGTTGGGGTTAGGGTTGTCATAGTTAGCATTAGCATTTTTCCAGTGGCATGTGAGCAGTTCCCAAAAAGATATAATTACATGACTGTGTGTTTGTGTGTGTATACGCTTTTTCCCTGGGCCATGATGCATATGTAGATGATCTTTTTTTATTTATCAGCTGTTAACCACTAACTGAACTTCTTGTACATATGTGGACAAGTATAGCAATTTCCCTCTGAATTTTCATGAGGCTTTGCTTTAAATGTGGTATAGCCTTATTGCTCCGATAATCGAAACACAACCAGTGCCATTATGCCGGAGCGTGGGGACTCTTCAGTGTCATGTTCGACAAAAAGGACGCCGACCCAGTGGTTATTGTGAAGAGAGAAAACGGAGCCATGAATGAAGCGGCGCTCTTGGTATCACAGAGCGCATCTGCATGGTGAAGGACAGGGGGCAGTGGGTTCCTGCTGTAGTAAACAGTCGCACAGCTGATGGTGCGCAGCCTCATAATGCAGCTGCATTCACACTCTCAGCTCATTTCACTGCTGACTCCAGGAATGTGCTTTTCTTTGTCTTCCTTTACTTACTGCTGGGTAAATACATGTTTTGACGCAGAAGCTCAGGGCAGGAAGAGAACCTCCTGGTTAAGTTAAATAGGGGGGGTGAGAGGAAAATGGGTTATATTACTCAGATCGTTTTAAGCTTTCATAGGGTGCGAATGGGTAGGTAGGTCAGTGAGGCTTGGATTAGCTGGGTTGGGGGGGGGCATACACGGGA
>JABFEA020000098.1:27943024-27957194 GCA_019775915.2 Cyphomyrus plagiostoma | reverse complement strand
AACCCACCCAAACATACCACATCCAAGTCATCATCAGTGCTGTGAGCATTTGCTATGCCTGTTCCTGCACCCAGAGAGGGAGTGCAGGGACTTCTGATCCCAGATCAGTGAGCTTTTCCCTAAAGGACAGCAGATGTTAAAGATGAACTGAAGGCCACAATGTCGGACTCAGATAGACGGAGTCTACACAAAGATGCCAGTATTGCCTTGACGACAGAGGCATGGATGTGGAAAACTGTAGCATTCTTGTGTAAGTCATGGTACTTATATATTAAAAATCTTAATATTTTTGTTCATTATTATTTTTTATTATATATTTTTCCTCCAGTAGTGCAAGGGCAGGCAGTTAGGAGAATCGGCATTTCTAAATTACCTGCAGTGTTTGCGCTGCCGTGACAGTTCAGGCCCAGAAAGCCAGCATGTCTCTTCTTCACACACCCAGCTTTCATTATTTTTCCCTCACTTCTGTCAAGCAGTGGTTTCTCCCTCGCTGTGACTTTTTCATGCTGTGATGATCTCGTCTCCATCCTTTTCCCTTTTACTAAGCTTGTTGTTGTGCATCCAGCCCTCATTTCACATGCTTCTTATTGTACATTCACACTCGACAGTATAACAATGATACTAGATACAAACGATAATAGATATATAGATGCTATGAATGGTTTTTTGCTTCATTAGCCATATTTTTGATTAATTGCTCAGTATCTGTCCCTGAACAATTAAGTAACCAATTGACTGATAAATCTTACTTGAGTTAGTGTCTGATTTATATTTTGTGGAGCACAAGAGAGCCAGATGCCTTCCAAAAAGAAGATACTACCTTTGGAACTTCCCTTAAACATGAATCTGGAATAATCAGTTGTAAATTTTGTAGTCAGTTGTAGTGATCTATGAGTATGGCAGTTAGATATTGCATGTATTGTTCTACAAACGTTAAGAATTATTTGCCCAGTCATCTCTGAATATATAATCTATAGGAATGGATGCACTTATTTTTTTCTTTGTGTGTGTCAGGTTTTTAATGGAGTGTAAGTGACACCTTGCTTTACCATTTAGTTCAGTCATTTAGACAGCAATCATGCATTTGTCGCACATCACTGATTGTTGAAAAATGATGACTGGCGAGAAGGATCTTTGCTCAGCTAGACATTCTAAGCAGACGTGACAGGCTCACGGCTGACATCTCAAAGCTCCCTCGGCTAAGAGCTCATCCACAGCAGGTCAGCGCCAGCAGCCGCGATGCCTGGAATGTTCCAGGTTGTTAAAAATGACACTGGAAATCTTTGCCGAATTTGTTAGTGTCATGGCCACTGTAGCCATTTGCCATTCCTCACTATCTCCTGTTCCTAGCTTTTTAAAGCAAGATACCTTAGGATGGTATTTAATAATTATCCATCAACTCATCCATCCATCTTTTAACCTCTTATCCTGGTCAGGGTCATGGGGGGGGTTGGGGTTCAAGTCTCTCTCAGGCAGCACAGGGTTGGGGCCTCATTCAGGACTGGAAGCCACTGCATTGACAGGCACATACACACAAATAAATGTAATACACCATAGTGTTAGTATCCCGCTATGCTAAGAATTTAGCTGAGCTGGTGTGTGTTTGTGCTTGTGTGCCAGTGCCCTTTGATGCCCTGCTAGGGCTCTGGGTCTCCTGGTCCCCGTAAACCTGAGCAGGAACCAGGTCATCGGTGACGGGGTGGATCTTTAAGAAGATTGTGCTTCTTGTCTGGCCTTTCATATAGTAACAGCCAAGTAGGAAAGTGGAGCAGATGTTGCTTTTTGGCTTCCGTAATTAGTCATTATTAATTATTAAATTGCCGGTGAAAAGTGACGGAGGGGCTGGGGGTGTGGCGGGGTGCCCCCCGGCTGCAAATGGGTCAGGCTGCACTGGGCACAGCCGGCAACATCTGCTCATCGCTCCTGGCTTTGTGTCCCACTTCTGCGCTCAGCATCTCACGCACAGTGCTATTACAGTATTATTACAATTATTATTATCATTATTATTTCTTCATTTAGCATCTCCCAAAGATACTGTTAGGCAGTGTTATTTGAGTCGCACTGCCTACAATTTGCCCTGTCTATCAAAGAACAGACATGGAATACCCGACTCTGGGAATATCTCTACTGTTCTCAGCGTGGTATCACCCAGCACGTGGGAGGGAGCTTCCCAAGCACCTGGCGCTTTCGCCTGAACAAATGAAAGTCCCCTCTTTTTATGCTCAAAGGGCCCTTTTTTGATAACCGACGATCATGCCAAATCTCCTAAGCCCCCCCGATCGTTAAAATTTACCGAGGGGAACCCCCCCCATCCCTGGTCAGCGGCCACGCCCCCCGTTTGTCCCCTCAGAGCCCATGTATGTCACTGTATGTCTCCAACTTTTTAGCTCAATGTAGACAGATCGTTACTGGCCAAAAAAACAAAACGATCTTCCAAATATTGTATTTCTGAAGATCTGGTATCTCTTCAGACTGTGGGCGGTGTTGAAAGCATCCTGCTCTGACAGTGGCCATGTCTCTCTCGCTCCCTCCCTCTCTCTCTCGCTCCCTCCCTCTCTCTCTCTCTCCCTCTCCCTCTCTTTGTGCAGTGAGAAGCGGAAGCTGCAGGTGAGCGTGATCAGTCCCATCCAGTGCAGCATGAATGGCAGGAAGTGCACCGTCGTCGTGGAAACCAAGATCAACCAATCTCAGCCGGACTTCATCAAGAGCCGCTCTGGGTACATCCTGGCTGTGCCGGGAAGCTAAGAAGGGCCGGAATGGGGGGGTCTCTTCAGAGCTGCCTTTGAGGACATGTTTTCCTGTTGGTGCCCTTATTAAGGGAGTCATTTTTAATTGGGGAAAAATAGATGACAAATTGTTAAAATATACACAGTGATGCCATACCAAAGAAGAAGAGAACAAAAGGCGAATTGTGGAAAAATCTTAAATATGCTTCCTCTTTGCCACCCGAATAGCATTTAAGATGTCATTTTTAATCGTGTATGACACACACACACCTGTACATAACTCATTAATGTCAGTTTTCGAAACTAATAATGCTGTTTCCTTTTTATATTTTTTATATGAAAAGAGGTATTTTGTTCAAGAAATCTGGCGTAACTCAAGTCATTATATATTTTGTTGTAATAGCCACACCCCTCTTTCATAGACCATGTGACAGTGGCCTTCCCAATCACACGTGTAGCCTTTGTGTGCAGGTCACTGGTGGCACACCTTTCTGTGCACATGCTGACTGCCAAGGCAAGAGCAAAGAAGCAGGTATATGCCACCCTAAGCAGAAGTGTGTGCATGTGTCTCTGCATGTAGCGCGTATGTCCTACAAGCTGGCTTCAGATATTCAAAGAATAATGCCTGTAGTACTTGTTTTAAGCAGCATTCTAATATCTGTTAGCTTGGTTTGATGAGCTGGGTGTGCTGAGCATATCCTGATAACCAAAAACTGCTTTTAAAGAAGCAATGAAATATCTTAATTTATATGCATTTTTGCACCTTTTCTTATCCTCCTTTTGTTTATATATGTTGTTTATATAAATTTACCTACACTCAGTGTGTGCATGCGTATGAATGATAGGCGTTTCCCTCTCTGTGCGTGCGTGCGTGCGTGCGTGCGCGCGTGCGCGCGCGTGTGTGTGTGTGTGTGTGTGTGTGTGTGTGTGTGTGTGTGTGTGTGTGTGTGTGTGTGTGTGTGTGTGTGTGTGTGTATGTGTGTGTGCGTGCGTGCGTGTGTGTGTGCGTGTGTGTGTACACACCCACAAAATGCTAATGATGACAGCAGACGGGAGGCATTAGTGTCTGTCATTGCATAGTGTCTTGCTGACTTTGATTATAACCCAGTCAGTGGCTGCAGCACTCCCACAATGCCGTTTATGCCTTAGTATCCGGATCTCAGGGAGACATACAGAGATGGCCAATTACTATTCGTGTCATCCGTTCATGTTTTCTTTGTGAAGTGATGGGCTATCACTAGGCAATTGTGCAGTATGTTGTCTCTCAGATTTTCACTTTAGTCAGTATGTTTTATTTCCCTAAACCTGCAATAGGTTATACATGGGCTTGCAGGTCCTAATATTCTTGAATCCCAAATGTCTCTTGATCAGCTCCAAAACAAGTGAGATCAAACACAGCTAATTATTATCACGATATATTATCCGATATTGCTGTGTGCATTGTGTTGCAGATTAGACTATAATGCTAATAATGTTGTATTTAACATACAAGTCAACAAATCTACAGGTCATCCCAATATGTAGCTTTGCAATGTTTTAGCTGAAACTGCTCTTTGATGGATTGTGCCCCTGCTATAGTTTCCTTAAAATCTCCCAATTCAAATGACATTAGTAAAACACAGAGCTGTTTCCTCATTAGCAACACTGTTTATGATGTAGTTGGCATGGTATAGAATTTTTCTTGTATTCTGTTGCATTGGACTGGCTGTTCAGATTCAGAGTTGAACATCCTTCTGACTGTAGTTACACAGGTAATTCAGTATATTAAAAATAGACATACTTTTCAATTATCAAGGGAGATCCAACATAAGTCAATCTATAACCATGATGACGTCAAAATGACATTACATTACCAGCATTCGTGCTTTCAGTCCTCCTTCCCTCTAGTCTTTCAGAATAGGATATTGGAGTGAAACTAAAAGGTGTTTATTTGAGCTTATTCCATTATTTGTCAGCATGCTTGTGATCCACGTGTTTCTGATCATTGTGCCCCCCTCCTTTCCTCTGCGCTTCAACAAGTCCTGTGCAAAATATTGACTCTGTTTGACTGAAATGGATGTGGGGAGTTTTAAAAGGGAACTCCCAGGGTGTCTGCCCTAGTTAGAGCAATTCCAGGGGAGGGAGCGAGTGCCAAACTCAAAGAAATTTGTGATATTTTCTGACAACATCATTGCGTTGGGTTTTGTAATTGCAAATTAATTTTAATGCCATGGGGTAGCTGATAAAAGAACACCTCCGTCTGGGTATGCAGGAGGTGTACATGTGTACATATGACATAACATGCCTTTCCAATTAATTACAATTAAATTACAAAGACAGTTTTTGGATGGTCCTTAAACATCAGCAAAACATGAAGTTTAGGTGCTGGGACCCCTAGGGAGAGGGGGGGAAGGTGAAGTCTATTTTCAGTGAAATCACCAAAAATGCGTTTGACTTTGTTACTCTGGCAATGATTTTGAATATCATCAGCAAAGTCGCTCTTCCCAGGTACCACTGGCTGCTGTATGACTCAATGCACAATCTGAGTCTGAGCTGTGTCACCTGCCAGGTTTAAGGCAGAGCTGCACAGAGGTAAAAAAAAATAATTGGCGTTGTTCTGCAACAGAAGGGGGCGGGGTGTGTGACTGGCTGCGCTGTCTGGCTGCGCTGTCTGTCCGCTGTATCCGCAGACCTGACACCCCTTTACAGGGTGCCGGCCTCCTACAGTGAGACATGTGCCTCTCTTCTCCAGTTGGCAGAAGCTTCTTCCCATGGCTCCGTGTGACCTGTAGTGTGAAGAGGCAGCCTTTGGCCTGGCAGCCGCCATGCTCGAGATGTGCCTACCCCCCCTCTGTGATGTCTGGGCAGGCATGGCTGTAAACCAAGCAAAACTGGGGTAAAAATGCGAGATGATGCCTTAAGTGCAGTACTTCAGTTCACCATTTTCACAGAATTGGATGAAAACGCCAGTTTCCATTTTGCCAGTCCAGTTCTTCCTCACCCAGACCTCAGTGATTCAATTATCTTCATTTAACATCCTCTCACCTTCAGTAGTTTCAGCATCTCAGATGCAGGTGTGTACAAAAAGATATTTTGCTCCCAAACAAACTGATGCTTCATTACCAGACTTACTGTCCAGACCGGAGAATTGTGCCATCCCATAAAACAGCACTGGTTCCATAATTTCCACACCTTGAGCAAAGACGAAGGAAGATCAGACGTTCCGACCCAGAAATTGTAGTAACCACATTTAGAATTCAGCGGTCTTGACATTTCTGCTTTGATGCATCGCTGTTGCTGTGGATTTAGCCATGTTGCTAGTGTCAGGTCCAATATTAGCAGATCTGCAAATGAACATCCTTTAGCACATACATCTTCAAAGGAATTGACCTACAGAGATGTAGGATCTCATGGAGCAAACGAGTTGTTAACAGACACCCGAATTTGCCTCTAGCTTTCGGAACTGGAATCTCGTATATTTGGCCACATGTTGTCATTGGCCCTTGCCCGAGCCTTGGCTTTTTTGTGTCTGGATGTCTTAATGTTAAACGCTATTTAAAATTGGAATTATAATTCAGAAAAATTATTTAGCGAATCGGAGTGTTCATTTATCAGGCTTAATTAAATCACAGCAGTTCACGCGCTCCTGCTGGGAGCGCAGGTGGCTCCGTATTCTGCCGCTGCTGTGGTTGGTGATGGTGGTGTGTCGAAGAGAACACAGTGTGTTTATACCCGGTGCTGTACCCTCGCAGTCATCCCATTCGGGGAGACTTCTCTGCTCTGGGTAATTGACCTTGTGACGGGAAGCTGATTCTTGATAATTCCTAAATCGTGGTACTTCCTTCTAATTGTCTTTTCTCTCAAAATTACTTAAAGTTTAAGTCCCAACATTCTTGGAAATGAGGTAAAGGCAGCTGATTTTCTCCTGCAAATGAATGTGTGTTTGTTTTCTGTAACCTATAAATTGTTTTAAAGGGAACCATTATGAAAAGTGCTTAGAGTTTATACCAATATATACATGGTGCATACAATGTTCTATGATATAATTTTAATGATTCTTTTGTGACATCACCTAGCACTACAATCAGGTATTTTTATGGAAGTGGATGTATTACTGACACCCATTTTCCTGTTTTCAGTGCTCTTGGGTTTAAGGAGAATTTTGGCCTTAAGTAACATTGGCATTAAAATCCTATTCTGTTGTTTTTGTTTTTTGGTAACATTAAAGTCATTCCACTTGGAAGCAGTGTGTTCATGACCATCAGCCCTTACCTTGGGTTCATCCAGCTAGTTTCTCCGTATCACGGTGGCAGCATTTCTTATGGGAAAGTCAGAGATCTGATCCCCTCTTGAACCCCATTCTCAGCCATGAAACAATTCTGTCTCCACCATTAGCAGCTTGTTCTTTGTGTTTTTACAGCCACTGAGCCTGATGACTTTTATTTTATTCCTCCAGTAGGGCCTGCAGTGCCCAGCATCTTATTTGAGATGAGGTGAGGGCAGTGGTTTGGCTATTAGTAACAAGTCGTAATTGTCATTTCAAAGCTTGACGTTTGCATTATGTTTCTGCTTCACACAGTTGCTCTTCGCTTCCTCTGTGTCTGTCTGTTTAGTTTCCTGATGGAGAACTGAAGTTATTGGATGTGGTTAGATGCTGGTGTACCTGTAAAACCTATGTATCGTTGTGATCTGGTATTTAGCAATACGTATGAATATACATCTATATACATCTATATATCTAAAACTGGGTGTTAAAATCAGAATCTCTAGGAAGATCAAGGGGGACGCCTCTGGATTTTGGGCCCTGTGAAAGCATATACTGAGCTCCCAAACCAGACCAATCAAATCATGTTCCAAGCTTTTTAGGGCTCCCATCCATCAGGGGCCCTTGGAATCATCCTAATTCTCCCCCTTTATGGTGCCCCTGAAGATCAGGTATAGTTCTGTTCATAGAATAGAATAAAGTTAAAAATAATTAGAAATCTTACTGTATTTAACTGTTTTGTGGCCTTGCTACATTTTGTCCTTGATCTGCATATTTGATGAGGTGTTTTGACAGGATAAACCCTTTGGTAATGCTACCCACACTGCTTCTAATATCAGCCAAAACAAATGGCTTCTCGGTGTGATGGCAGCCCACAGCACAGACTACATACCAAAACTTCTCACTCCATATATGGAGTTAGGGCATTTAAAATGTGTTTTGGTGTTTTTGTATGCCTGTCTTCATCTTCTAATGGATATATCAACACTATGTTAAATACATGCAAGGCAATATAAAGTGCTGTAAGAATGTACTAGAGCACGCAACATTTTTATAATGCTGGATCATTTGTGTATTTGTCAATAAAAAATTCCTAACCGGAAGCTGTCCTGTTATTCTGTTGTTTTTTATGCTTTTAGCTCAGTTTAGGTCACATGGAAGTAAATCGCCTTGGTGTAGCAACTTATACTGCTGTAAATCTACACCTTTACCTGCCTGGGCTCATGCCTTTTTCCTTTTTGGCATGTAGCGCTGAGACCCCGACAGGGAGTCCCTGTAGATATTTAGATTTTTTTGTAAGGACATACGCTCTAACACCCTTTCTGAAGACCTGGACCCTGCAAGGACCAGCAAACCATCAAAAAATTGGAGTATTAGTTTTGTTGCTGAAACTGAAGATGTAACAATCTCCCGTCACATCATTGCTGCTGTGGGGTTCTTGCTGACTTCCTTACAAACTGGAATCTGCAGCAGAGAAGCCCCATCAACTCCAGAGAGTCTACACTCATCAGGCAGCTAAGGGTGTCCTGTTTAACTGGCTCATTAACTCATTTCCTTGCAAAATCAGAAAGTGAAAATTGCACCCCGTAAAATATTTTGTTGACACATTTGTGCATTTATTCGTTTTCATTTCAACTATATTGGTAAATAAAGGAGATATTTAACAATTTATGAAGAACGGTACACTCTACAAACATTTATTCATCCCTTGAGAATGCAATTTCCTTACCTGTAAAAGTTTGTTCACCCCTACATTAATCATCAAATGAAATACTTGAAGTTGTCAGGTCTGGTTTGGTCGTAGACACTGAAGTATTTAGTAAAGCCATGTCATGGTAAATAGCTCACTAAGTTCCTGAGAAAATGCCCGTGAGTTTTATTAAACGAATGACAAGTTTTATCAAGTGGTAGTGATAGTTTTATGATTTGGTTTTGCTGCCTTAGTCATAGTCATCCATGAATTGTTCCATGACTACTTGAGAAGAGTGTGAAGCTCAACTGTTAATGGCTTTTGACAGTAACTTTAAACACACAAGCAAATCCACAACTTAACGTCTCACAACAAACAGAGGGTTTATGGCTAAGTCAGAACTACAGATCATAATCCTGTGCAAAGTTTGTGGGGTGACTTTTAGTGCCAACTTCTACTAGCGACCTTGTTCTTTTAGTCATTATCCCTAGCTTTGACTGTAGGTATGGACGACGACATCAATAATCAATCTCATGTATTCTCCTTCCATTATTCATGAATAAGAGCACTCACTACCTTCACCAGAACTCTTTTCTTAGCAGACACCATGACCTTGAGCTTGGAGGTTTCAATTTTCATCCCCTCCGCTTCGCCCTTGGCTTTAAGTTGCTCAGGTGCCTGTTGGAGGTCTTGTTCAGGTGAGGCAAAAGGCATCACATCATCTGAAAATTGTAACACATATGTCAGCTACAGTTATGCCGCGTGAAATTTATGAAAAGAAATGGAGGATAAATGGACTCTTGATGGAGGCCAAAATTTTGATTTTGTCAAGGATGCAAACAACTGCATTCATATAGGGACCAAACAGCACTAGGTAGCCACCATGGAGCCCGATATTCCTGTAGTATGATGATTCACCTTCTCCAAATGAAAAACGCGTATGTAGACTTTGTTACCACATTCCCAAAAACCCCCACTGTATTGACTGTATAGGCTCTGGTCACACCGGAATTTACAACATTGCTTCCTGGTGAGAGGGTACATCCACTGGGTCGGGGACTTCCTCAAAGTGTTCCTTCCACTGCTCTGCAACCCTAGTGTTAGTCAGCTCTTCCCTACCCCAGAACAGACTGAATTGAATAAACGAAACAGTTTGCCCAAACATCTTTAATGTTCCATGGCCTCTCCAAACTCCTCCCATGCAACTCCTCCTCCCACTTCTCCCCCAGAGTTTCCTGCAACCTTTCTGGCCTGCTGATATCTTTCAGCTGTCTCAGGAGACCCTCATACAAACATTGCCCTGGAGTCCACCTTGTTCAGCCTAGCAGCTTTCTTCAGCACAGGTGTCCACCAGTGGCTCTTAGTGGGTTACTGCTATAGGAAGTATCAATTGTCTTCAGCCGCTGGAACAATTAGAGGCTTGAAGGTGATCCTTTCAGGCACGATGACCCCAACCTCTTTCAGCATGCTAGAGGTGTGCATTAAAATTTATTTTGCATCAAACTTTTAACCAGATATTCCCAGCAAACCCTGGGTGTTTGTCTGCGTTGTCCTGGTCCATCTGGCCTCCTCTTTATGCATCAAATCCAACTCACCATCAAGTGGTCATCTGTTGTCTACCTCAAGCCAGATAACATGAGTATACAGTTTATCATCTATAGCATCGAAGCTCATTAGCAATTTACCATTTGTGTTCAGATCCAGGAGGCCCTTCTTCTCAGTCCCGTCTCTCTAGGTATCTCCATCATTCTTCATATAAACACTGAAGTCCACCAGTGGGACTGCAGAGTCAGTCGGCAGAACTCCTTCACACCCAATTTCTGGCTTTGATGCACTTGGACGAAAAAAAAAAAAAGTTGGAGTTTTCCCCTTTCCAGATTGCAGTCACATAGAGGCAACTCTCATGTCCTCTAGGAAACTCTCCAGCTGCACAGCCCTCAGTCCAGAGCTTGTAAGTATCCCCACTCCTGCAGAAACTCTACACCCAATTAAGAGGTCTGCCTCCAGTGTAAGGCCGACTATATCTGGCCAGTACCTTTTTATCTTCCACCGAGAGGAAACACTCCACATTCTAGTCTCTATTTCCATGGCCTGATCTATGTGGGGCTTTCCTGCACATGCTTTTCCTGCACTTTCCTGAGCACCTGCTCCTTCTGCCCAAACAATCGAAAGTGCCTCCCTTGTAAGTCCGGAGCACCCCACTTCAACTTCCGATGGTCACGCTAAATTTACTGAGCACCCCCAAAAGGAAATCCACCCTGACTGGCAATTGTTTTTGCCTGCCCAGTTGAGCACAGAAAGTTTGTGCCTGTTACATAGACAGGCTGCCATCAGGATCTCATTCCTGGCACGGTTCTGGGAAGGAAATCCTTGTTCGTTGTGGTTGTTGTCTTGAGAAGTCGTTGACATAGGTGGTCCTTGCTAGGGGCAGCTGCAGCCTAATGGTGAGGGAAGTGCTCTTGTGATTGAAAGATTGCTGGTTTGAATCCCTGCCCACATAGGCCTGGGGTACCAACAGCAAGGTACTGCTCCTGTTCACTGCCTTAGCTGCCCCCTCCTTTGTTATAATGTCACATATGGGAGACATTATGTCGAGGGCACATTTTGTTGTTGTGGGTGTGTCACCCAATGGCAACTAATCATTTTCACTAACTCATTTTATTAGCCGGTAAAAGTACTCGATTAATGATGCAAAAATTATTTGACTAATTAAGTGGAAAAGAGTAATTTTAAATAAATGTTTAATATCAGCCGAAGACTCACAACTTGGGGAATTTTGGAAGTGCCATACAAAAATGCAAGGCAATGACAGGCAAGGAGGGGGGGCATATATACCCCGTATTTAGTTTGGCTTCATTTGCCTTTATATTAGGTTGTCCCCCCCATGTCAAACTCTCTCCTATGCCTTTGACCCTCATGATAATATGTAGATTACATGGCAGACATGCACAATGGTGCAATACTTAAAATAAATGAATAGGTACATAAGCACTTGTTTAAAGAGTCCATCATGTAATAATGAAAATTAATTTATTTTCAAAAGAACACAAAGGTTATTGTTACAAATTGAAACTTCATTTGCATTTGAGGTCGTCCCTTGAGCCCTGCCTCGTCTCATCCATACTTATGCTATCCTTGATTCTTACAACAGCAGCGCGCAGCTATGCATCGCTGCTCAGCCTGCATTGGTGTGACCGTTCGACAAAGAACTCTCACTGAACACGAGAACCAAGTGGGAAACAAAAGTTCAGCAGGTCAGGAGCAGTCAATGGATACCCAGAGGTTGAAAGTGTCCTTCAGGATACATTCCCTTCATAGTGCCCTAAACTCAGTTACCCAACACCACCCTCTTGAGAAATGCCAAACGAAAGTGGGACACTGCCTTATTTTATTCTACACACTTACAGTCACCCCGATCCAGCCTGACACATGTTTCTTCTCCTTCTTCTCACTCATGTTCTTGAGGTGAATAAGCACCTGGGTGAAGTAGCCCGGGTCACAGTTCATCTGTGGCGTCTTTGAGTTCTCCTTGAAACTCGCAATCAGTAATGGCTCGAGGAGGTAAATGGTCTCATTATCCATGTAGGGACAGGAGAGGTAGGAGCAGGTGAGCACCACTGTTTGTATCTTGTGCTGAGGACTCCTCTGAGGAGACCACATTGCCAGGAAGGATGGAGGTCCTGGCAGCCCTGCAGCTGCGGGAGTGGCTGTGCAGCAGCATACGAACAGAAAGAAGTTAGCTGGGGTGCAGTGTGTGTGGAGCAGCCTGTAAATATCCTTTCTGTTGGACCTCAGGTGGGGTCAGCGGCCAAAGCTGCAGATAACACCCATTTCATGGTTCCACATTAGTGCAGAATTGTGAGCTGCAGAAAATTAACGTCAGTGAATTTGGGTGTTGTCCTTAAAGTTCTCTTTCAGCTCCTACCATTAATGGGGGTCCTGACTGAAAGAACCAGGATGGACTTAACTGGACATCTAGACTGCAGTGTATTAGGTTGCTGGTTTTTGTTAGTGGACTGGGACATGGAATGCAGTCAGTGCTGGGAAAGTAGCCTGGGTAACAGCTAAATCACCAGCTGAGTATAAAGAGTCACAGTTACGGAGTGCTGGGCTGGATGAAACAAAACCTGGGTGTGGATTTGTGGACCTGAACTTTTTTGTGGACTTTCTGGACCTGAACTTTCCATCTCTCTCTGTAATACATCACTATTGTGAGTAACTTTCCCAACACTGGATGCAATTCACTTGAAGCAGCAGTGCCTCTGAGTCTAATGCAGAGGTTCTGTTTTGATTTTTCACCAAGGTTTGGACTCCTGAATTTTGACTGATTGAGGCACAGAATGTCATGAGAATTGGAGGACCTGTGCCCACAGATGGATGTGAATGTGATTCAGTGTCTTTCACTCACAAATGAGCAGACTACTAGAGTTCTTTGATGAAACAGCATATCCTGTGTTTTGTATGTTTGTTCTCACAGAAATTGTTTGGTATGAGGGAGATTCTTCAGTCATGCCACTGGCTTTTCCTTTGTTGCGACTTTCTACTAGTAGAGAATTTAAGAATCCAAGCACCTCTCAAAATCTAATTCCATACATTCTTTGCCTAAAAGCAAACCTTAATTCACTGGGAGCACTGGTGTATTGTTTGAAATGGACATGAAAACACCCAAGTCATGCAACTCATGAAAATGGATGGATGTCATGTTCACATTTCACTGCTCGTAGCTTTTCAGTTAAAAAAAATAGGCAGCATTAGCAATGCTTTCAATAAAATCCACTTGATAACAATTCCTTATTTTCTTTCATTTTTGACATTTAATCTACTTGGAAACAGCAGTCTTCCTGACCATTAGCCCCCATATGATGGCTTTATCAAACTTTTGTTTCTCCATTACCTGGGAAATATAATTTTTTCAGTAATTCTGTTCTGTGCTGCCTAATGGGGAAACCGAAGTTTTGGTCTAATGTTTATAGACCACGTTTTATTTTAAGTAAAATCTGTGGCGATTCTGTACACATCGTTCCCAGCATCAAGCAAAATGATAAGTCTGAGCTGCTCTGAAACCCCACTCACGGGAAAGATTAAATATGAAGCATTTTCCTCCTCTGTGGAGGTAGAGCATTTCGTTCATTTTGTGATGGACATGCAAGCGCACGGCTAACTACATGTAAGGCAATATGAAGTGTGGTAAAACTGTATTAGAGCATGAAATATTGTTATAATGCTGCGTTACCATTTTCATATTTGTCCATTTAAAAAAAAAAACCTTTAACCGGAAACTGCCCAAGTCATCTTTTATTCTTTGAAGGCACTGGGGTCTGCATGAAGGTACATATAAATTGGCGACACTTTTTTTGGATGTTTGTAGGGGGGCGGGGGGGGGGGGGGGACACCAACAAAAGGGCTATTTTGACCTGTATAAACCCACAGTCATTAAATACCAAAAATGTGATTATTGGTATAATGATTATTATTAAGGAAGCGAATAAAGAGACACATACACAACACCCA
>JABFEA020000098.1:27898778-27926000 GCA_019775915.2 Cyphomyrus plagiostoma | reverse complement strand
GTAGCCAAGACTTTGCTGATCAGATATCTGGGATCAAAACAAACTGCCAGCATTGCTTACTATGTACTTTTATAATGGTTCTGCAAGTGTTCCAAACTGCATTTTGCAATGTCTACACTTGTCAAATGTCAAAAACATAAATGACATATTTACAAAGTGCACTAAGATAAAGATGAGTTTGCCATAACAAATATATATGAAATAATTTACTTGCTATGAATTTATGATATTGAATTAAATGTGTGACCATGCCCCAGTCAGTGTAAGTGTGTTCCCTACCCCTAGACTTCAAAGGATCGTTTACCGTTTTCTTTGATCTTTCAGGGTTGGGCATTTTTGAGAGAGAATTTTGCTGTCCGTTTACATTCCTGAGTTTTCCGTCTCGTCCAAAGGTATCCTGGACCAGGGAGAAGGTGTACTGATCATATTTGATGAACCCCCAGTAGACAAGACATATGAAGCAGCTCTTGAAACAATTCAGAACATGAGCAAAGTTGTTGATTCACTCTACAATAAAGCAAAGAAACTAACATAGGTGAGTTCTACCTGGGCCCATCAATGTACCTGGTGTTTACAGTTTGGGTCCCACACAGGTAATTGGTGACCTGTTTTTCTCAAGGCCCCCAATGGTATTTGGCTTTTACCAATATTTCTGGCTGTCATAGGGTTTCCTTTCATTCTCGGAAGTGGTGGAAATTTCATATTGACCTAAGTTTTTAAACCAGAGGAGACGGACATTTCTCCTAAACTCCCCTTAGCTAAACCGTTAATATCTTCTGTGTTCATGCAATCTGTCTTTGAGTGTGAACCGTAAAATGTGGGAATCCTGAATCATGCCTTCCCTCCCCACCCCTCAGGTTGAGGGGGAAGAGATTCTGCTGATTTGTGTGTCTGTTCTCCACAGAAATCAAGATGGCAGGCAGTGGAGAATGCGTGACTGGCATGTGGAACTTTTCACGGGAGGAGGAGAGGTGGGGGGGGGAAAGAGGGGGAACAAGAAAAAATATCCCAAAAACTGAAGCAGTACTCCAGTTTTTAACTTCTCCTTCAATGGACAAAAACTTTTCAACTGTATTATCACTTTTTTTTTTTCTTTTTAAGATGTTGTTTTTCAGGATTCTCTGCAACACTCAGTGGCCCCAGCAGGCATCAGGGAATATTGTACAAAAACAATAAAACATATAAAAACTATACATGTGTGTGTGCGTGTGCGTGTCGTGTGTGTACGTATGAATGTGGGCTGTATGTGTGTGTTGTATATGCACTTACACACACACAGTCCTCCTGCAGAATACACCAGTTAGGCAGGCATAGCTTGACTACTTCTGTTGCCAGGTGCAGTGTTGAGACTGTAAACATCTGACAACACATTGAGTACGGTTTTGATCAAGGTAACTCACCTCTGCCCCACTGGTTGTAAAGCTTTCCAAAAGCATATTGACTGGTTGTGGATGGACAAAAAAAGACCTGGAAGATCATAAGTCACTGCTGGGCTGAATTAGATGTTCATTCATTCTGTCTCAGCACTGTTTTTACAGAACATTGCCAAGCATCCATACCTGTATGTAATTAGTCTATCAGTGCTGCTTTTGTACTGATGCCAACTCAATGGAACATGTTGGTTTTCATTCTTAAATACAATAAACTAAATTCTCCATGTTTTGCATTTTATTTCTCCCTATAGTTCTGTGCTACCTCTGTTTGGGTCATCAGTCAAACCTTAGAATTCGGAAAAACCTGTTGATGCTTATTCCGTTAATGTGTTAGAAGCTGTAGTGCAATGCAGTATGCTGTTAGCCTAATGGTTTATTTTTCCAAGTATTCTTGTATTTAAACATCATGTCTGGCTCAAGTTTGAAATAAAACATTTTGAGGGTTACTGCAGGGAGTATTGCTTGGTATTTTGATTAAGCTAAAATTCAGACGTCTTCTGGGATAAGTGCTTACTCAGAAGTCATTTGGTGTAATTGAACTTTGTGGGCAGAGTAAATGGAAGGCCAGATACTGCTCAAACAATGCATGAGTAGCCGTTGAACATATGTCAACGAGCCATCTTTATGGTAACCTTTTTTTTTTCCATTTACTTCATGGCAAGTAAAGATGGGTTTTTAAAGAGCTGCTTCATGTAATCTGGTGAAATTGTTTGCCAAGCAGGAATTGGGTCCATACCAAGGTTTGTTAGGTTATATTTCTTATTTTCTGTCTATGTTGACTGATTTGAGGATTTTTCCAAGCTCCCTTTTTTAATTGAGCACTTGTTTGCGTCGTATGTCATCAGTCCTGTACATCCAAGGCAAGCCATTGATGGGTTTTGGTGATGCTGCCTGCTATTTTCTTGGGTTATAGGTCATATTGTTGGGTTCTTTGGTGGACAAAGGCAGGGATTTAGTGGGAAATTTCTAACTCTTTAGGAACTACTGGGTCTATCTTCTGCAAACACTAATCTGTAGTGCCTCAACATGCAATGAAACTGAGCAAGATTCTGCCCCATTTGGCTCAATTGTCTTTTAGTTTCAAGCGAGTGTGTCTGAGTTTTTACTTTCCTTTTAAATCACCAGAATCACTCATATGGGTCTGTCCACATATGTAGAAAAATAGTTTTTTTGCAAGTTGCGCTGCTTTCAGAGAATTGCCTTTTGTATTGAATTGCAATGGTCCTAATAAAACAATTCCCTGACAAAATCTAACCCGGCAAATTGCTGTTTTTAGATGTTTCTCTGCCTGACACGTTGGAGCACGAACCACATTCAAAATAGTTACTGATTCTTGGCTTTTGTAAATGATACAGCTTGGCTTGCCTTCAAAATTGTAAATGTAAACATCTTTTGGTGTTGTCTACTGTTATTCAAGTTTCATCCAGTCTTAGCAAAAATGACTGTAGTATGATTAATCAGCACTTAGGTTTGAAACCCATGTGTGCAGATCTATGTAGGGGGTGAGTTTTGGTGTATTTTTAATGCATGTTTTGATTTCATCAAGCCTTGAGTGGTCATTAATAGAATGGGGCCAGGTTAGTTTTAATTCAATCTTTTAATTTGAAAATTATTTTGAGTTTTGTGTTAGATGGTCATTCTGGAAACAAATGAGGTACATACTAGAAAGCTTCTGGGGCTTGTGTTCATTATCCATTTTGCTACTTTTATGTGTCAAAATTTTGCCTATCTATATGTAATACTGCTCTCTGTTAAGATCCTTACTGGTTCTGAAATTGCAATTTCCCATGGTCCCCCAGAAGTCCTCCCACTGTGAAAATTCCATTTTCCAAGTTTGCAACTTTGTATTATAGCACCTAGCCCCCCCAAGTAAGACCCCTTTTTCCATACCCTGGGGGGAAAGGAAGAATGATCGCTTGTTTGAATGTGTTGATGCCATCGATATCAAATGTACAAACGGTTCTTGCTGTCCAACAATTACCGAGTATATCTGATGTTCAGATGAGTTCAAATAAATGTTTTTTTTTTTCCAAAAATGATTGTCTATTTTGTTTCTATCCTGATTTCCATTTTCTCAATGTAACTTAGTCCAATTTATTGTAGTGGTTTCATTTATGCAGGTATGCTAATGAAACATTCCTTGTGATCTTTGTACATTTCAGCCATCGGCACATTATCGCTAACATCAGCTTAGTAGTTTGTGTTACTGGCTGTGTACCCCGTAAGGCAAAGTGATAACACTGAGATGCGAATCACTCAGCCATAATGGAATATTATGAAATAGTTTTATGTTCAAATGAAGAATGTAAACACAAAACCACTCAATATACTTCATTACTTTGAAAACTACAAATGGAATACATACAATATATGTTTGTAATAGAATGGTTTAGGGACTGATTTTTTATTGTGATAGTCCCTCAGAAACTAAGGAAGTTCAAAACAAGGTAGTTCATTTCCCCTGTCTGTCTAAGCAACTGACCTAAATATCAGAAGTGAACTGTCATCCCTAGCTTATACAAGCACAGTACATAGAGGAATGAAACATTCCTGCAAGTAATCCCACATGCATACAAAACATGTTATACATGGGACTAAACATTAGTGCAATAAAACATAACCATACAATAAACACAGTACTGTATTAAATTAACACGTGCACACAAAGAAAAGTTCATAGTTCAGCTAGCAATCCCCTGCCGGTGTTCTGACGAGTTGAGCTACGTATCGAGATGTGCCATTGAGCCTTTCTGCGCATGTGCAGTTCCACCGTTTTGAGGTTAGGGTTAGGGTAAGAGTTAGGGCTATCGATAAGCACTACGGTAGCCTAACTCGACAGAACACCGACAACCCTTATTTATATTAGCTTTCCTATCACCTAACTTGTTAACCTGACCCTGGCCCAGGGGACGTTTCTTTATTTGGATCCAGAGTAGGATTTTTCTGGTTTGCATTACATGTTATAGAAGGATGTAGCATAAAACAGAAGCAAAGCAAAGGCAAAGTTCGTTTATACTCAACTCAAAGTTCACCATATCACGTTTCAATTGTGTTGCCATTAGGACACTTAAAATTTTACCCTTACATATGTCTTCCACCCGCTTATTCAGTACAGGATCACGCTGTGTTTGAGGCCTGTCTCAGGGAACAGAGGGTACGAGGCCAACGAAACCCTGGAGTGGAATACTAGTTCATCGCAGAACAGACACACAATCACATTTTATAGGCAATTTAAAGACAATAATTGTTGATCTACCACACGCGCTTGGCCTACAGGAATAAACTCACGAATCACACGGTGAACCCTCACACTTTAAGAAGTGACACTGACTCTGTTTACACTTGGTCGGATCATAAGTCGTTAGTCGAGACACTTCGCCGTTTACACCTGTGTCTATCATGTGACTCCAACTGTGTCCAGCTGACCATTACTGTTCACATTTCGGTACTGCCCGCGCAGTTATTGTAACGTTATTGTAAGGGATGCATATAAGACGCATTAGCGTTTACACCACAAAAGACATGTGGTGAAATGCATCCCAGACCACTTTGACAAGTGGCTTGTATGATCGATAACAACGCTTCTTACTGGTCGTTTACAATTGTATTTATAGTTGTCTGCCTACGATCCAATCACCCCAAGACACATTTTAAAACCATGTGTAACAGGACCTTAAAGAATTCAACAACTGAATGTAACGATGGATCAGATCACGTGATTTTAGACAAGTTGGCGGAAGTTATCTGTCTCTGCGTACGCGCCACCAAGCGGTTCGTGTGGCGTATGGACTCGCGGGACGAACGCGGCTGCGCGGTTCGGCTCTCGCGCTCGCTATAGGTAGGTCTTCTGGTCGAGCTGCGGCGGAGTAGCGTTACACGGGAATATGTCTGCCCGGGTGAGTCACATTTTTTTCAGAAAATAATATTACGTTTATATGTACAAGAAAGCGCACCGTATCTGTTATAGCGAGACAGGGCAAGCTGCTTAGAACCGGCTCACCGGGCTTGTTATGGTCACGCCAACGTCAGCACATCCCACCCGGAAGTGAAGGAGTGCTAACTTGCTGATAGCCAGACAGATTGATTTGCAGGAAAATAGTCATGAAAACTGCTGCTTAGTAACATTTTAAAATAAGCATTATTAAAATATGAACTTCTTAATATATAAAGCTTTATTGCCCGCTTTATTATTTCAGTATGCCGTTGTCATTAATAGTATCAGCGACGAATAAAACTGGAGGCGTTAAGGCTTAGTTATTTTTAAATCCTATAATTTCTAATTACCATGCAACATTTATTTCCTAAATGCTGACCTGCGATTTGGTAATTGCTTTGCAAACGATTATTTCCGAATCTTCTGGAACTGGATAATGGAAATTCAATGCATCCTTACCTCTTCGTACTGAATTGGGATATTTCATTTCTGTTTACATTTTTAAAGAGTACACAGGGTACAAATGAAATGGGAAAATAAGTTAACTGTCAGATTTAAGGTAATCGTGTTTGAAGTTTTAGTCACGTAAAGATATTTACTCACAAGGCTTTTTTTTGAGTAATTTGAGTAGAAGGACCTCCTCCTTCCCTTTTTCGTACATAGCAGATGCATTACTTACAGTGCGGCTTTATCTTAGGACACGCGGTCAGACGATTGTTGGTTCAAATTTTGCTGTAGGCGGAGTGATGTCACCATTGGGCCCTTGAGCAAAGCCCTTAACCCCTGCCTGACACTGCATGACCCTACTTTCTCAATTGTGTATTGCTTTGGATAAAAGTGCCTGCTAAATAAATGTAGTGCCGTTAATACAAATTGTAAAATACATGTTGGCCATTGTGCATAATTGAAAATTATTTATTTTGTTATAAGTGTTCTGAATTCTGACTGAATGAACCCTGTGATACAAGTGCAGGTAAAGGAACAGGGAAGTACTAGAAATGTATCTGTACTGGATTTCCTGCTTTTCTCTTATAATTTTTATTTTAAGGTTTTACCTTCAAGCTTCAGTTGATTTAGTGATGTTCTGCATACATTCCACGTGATGGTTTCTGCCATTCTCATACAGGTATCCCTCAAATGTAAAGTAGTCTGAAGTAATTAAGACTTTCCAGTGACATACTGGACACTATGGCATAATTGCCCTGGGTGGATATTGTGGGTTTTGTGTTTAATTTTTCTTCCTATCAAAAGGGCAAAGCAGAATTTCTTGGTATAGTTTTATTGCAGAATGTCAGTGCAGAGTGGCAGGATTACACATTAACCATTTAAAAGTTTTAGTCTCTGTGCACAATACTGTTGTAGCATTTTACTGCTGCTATGATTTCAGTAGCACTGCAGTTTTCTGTGCTTGGTGTTTTTGTTTAAGTTGCTGAATACAATGATTTTATTTGTTAGTCCCTGGTGCTGTAATTTGTTTCTCTGTTTGTATTTCTCTTTAATCTCCCCCATTCAGAATATGCAGGCAGTTCGCTGCCCGTCAGATGAGTTGTCTTTGAAAAACTGTGCCGTAGCAAATATCAAAGATCTACAGGCTGGAGAGTGAGTATGCCTGGTTGGTGTTAAACGTCACTTAAATTAGTATCATATTAACATCGCTGATGGCCCATCAAGCAGAGCCATTGATGGGATGACAAGGTGTCATCAGTGTAGCATGACAGGACATTTGTATGGGCCCAGATGAAGTATTATGCTTTCTTAAGCAGAGTGGAACAAGGCACTGTACAGCAGGATGCCTGCGCTTGTGTCTAATGCAGCAGGCTGTAGTGGTACTAAGGAAAATGGGAGAGTTCCTGTCTGTCGTGTGGTGAACCCAGCCTTTGTAGCCACCATTGCCTGGGTGCTTAGGTTCCTCCGTAGATCTCTTAAGCTGTCAACACACTTGTTAAGAAATCTCAGCTGTGTCAGTGTATTTACCAGATTCCTTCGGTATCAAATTTGGGGACCATCCTCTTGTCTTTAACCAGAAGTACCTTATCAATAGTTGACATTCCCCAAGTAAAGTTGCAATGGTTTTGTGATGCATTTTCTGTCTTCTGCAGCCATGTAACTGTGAAGACCACCCCCACGCACAAGTTTGTCTTCACCATCAAAACGGATGATAGAGTGGTGCCAGGCACCATTGCTTTCAGTCTGCCACAGGTAGGGGGTGCTGCTGCCTTTGTGTTAATCATCCTGTTCAGGTTCCAGGGATGTTAATGACACCGTTATTGATAATTACTTTTTTAAATTAACATTTGACTCAATATTATGTTACTAGCCTATTAAGCTTACTCAATTTGAGTATAATTTATTAACATGATTGTATTTTGAGGACATCATTTCTGTTGGGTTTGAACACATTTTTCATTCTGTTGCTTAAGAGCAGTAGAATGTGAATCAGCCAGTGTCTCACTGATTTGTGATTAGATTCTGGGTCAGCTTAGCCTGAATGTGTGTTCACTGTAACATTAGTCCAAAAACATCAGCAGAGTCTGATTCCTGAAAGCACCTGATAGAGCAAGAAGGTTGTGTTCCCATAACTGCTGAAAGCACCTTAGCTATTCAGATATGAGATATGTTAGTGCTCTTACTTGAAATTTGCTATTATTTCTGTGCTTTGAAGCCAAATTTTGTTATATGGTTATATGTTGCAAACGTGAAGCTCTTGATAAAAATGTTTTTCCAAAAAAACATTAAAATACTTTCCATTCTTGAAATAGTTGAATGAAAAATGAATTGACTGACTATAGTTAAAATAGGTTGATTCAATTTAAAATGCAAAATTAAGGTCTGTTGTTAATGTTATAATTTATTTTTGTGCCGATGATTAACAGCAAAAAACTAACTAAATTAACAACGTGGCTGAAATCTAAATATGGACAAAAGTATTGTGTTATATGGCCATTACACCTACAGGAACTTGTATGACATCCCATTCTAATTCCATAGGCATCAGAATGGATGTTGCTCCCCCCTTTTCAGCTATAGCAGCTGCCACTCTTTTGGGAAGGCTTTCCACAAGTTTATGGATGGGTGTGTGGATGTGAAGACCCTGGCTTAATCTCGTTCTAGTTCATCCCAATGGTTGAATGATGGGGTTGAGTTCAGGGCTCTGTGCAGACCAGTCAAGATCTTCCACACCAAACTCACCCAGCCATATCTTTCTGGACCTTGCTTTATGCACTGTGGCAGAGTCATGCTGGATCAGAATAGGGCCGCCTTCCCCAAACTGCTCCCACAATGTTGGAAGCATAGAGTTGTGTAAAATGTCTTGGCATGCTGAAGCATTAAGAGCTCCCTTCACTGGAACTGAGGAAGCTTTTCCATTGCACCAGGTATGGTATTTTTGGTATGGTACTTTTGGTACTTTCGCTTTTTCATTGACTTCAATTCGAGGTACCAAAAGTTCAAGTGACAAAAAGTGCCAAACCAACTGGCGTACGTCTTTTGTACTTTGGGGACTTGAAATGCTTCCTTTGTCAATTGGTTATAGAAATAGCCTGCCCCTGAAATGCAATATAAACACCATCTTGAAAACAGTTGCATACTCAGAAAATAATGATAAAGGAAGTTAAAAAAAAAAATAATTTGGTCATAAGAACATATACAACAAAAAGATCCGGATGGCATGACAAGAAATTAAAAAGTATTGAATATAGTAACACAGCACGCATATAGTGTGTTGTCCTAGCGATGTGATATTGTTATGCATATAGCAATGTGATCAAAAGGAAAATTTCTCACAAACTCGTCTTCGAGTGATTTAAATGGCAAGAATGAAAATGATTGCGATTGATAGGCAGTGCTCATGCAAAAGCAGCAGAGGTCAGCTTTAAACTGATTTTAAAACATTTAACAATATATGATATAAGAATCTGTAAAAGGAATAATAATTAAAATTGCAAAGCTTGGTAAGATTCTTTTTTTCCCATGACAGAATAGAGTAAAGATATTTTACTGAAACTTTGACTCCTGTGTTATAATGTCGATACTGAATTAAGAAAAAAGTTCAGAAGTAAGAAAAAGCCTTATTTTAGTATAGCTCATTAGTGATGTAAAACTTGTATATGCTTAACATTAGATGTTGGGATTAATATTGCACATCATCCAGTCCTATAATATACAACAGCCATTTTTCAAATTCAATACAAAAAGCCGGCCTCGTATTGATGCAGTTCGGCGCCGGTACCAGTTTTTATGACAGTGGAAAACCAACACCTTGAAGTACTTTCATTTCGATATTTTCTCGAAGTACCAACAGTTTAGTCCTTGGTGCAGTAGAAAAATTCCCTAAGAGACCCTGCCAAACTCCTGAAAAACAACCGCATACCATTATCCCTTCTCCACCAAACATTACGGTTGACGCTGTGCAGTTAGACCGGTAAGCTTCTCCTGGCATCTGACAAACCCAGACTGCCAGACAGAGAAGCTCCATTTGTCATTCTCCAGTGACAGAGTGCTTTACACCACTCCATCCCATGCTTGGCATTGTGCTTGGTTATGTGAGGCTTGCATTTACCTGTCTTGTCATGGAAGCCCACAGGTTTCTGCTGGGTTTAATGCCAGAGGAAGTTCAGAACTCTGCAGTTATTGAGTCAACAGAGCGATGGCGACTTTCACAGTCATTTTTTTTCAGAGTGGACACACAAATCGCTTCTTTTCAAATCAGATTTGAGTCACTTTCATATGTGGTCCTAGGTGGGATACATATCCAATTCATGGCCATGCGTCATACTGAGCATTTCTTTGTTGCTGGTGATGCAGATCACTTGTGCAAAAATATCAGTGCACATGCAAACCGTTTCGGAGGACAGATTCATTCACATTACAGTTGCATACAGGTAATGTAATTAAGAATGTGAACCGTCAAATCCAATATGAGCAAAAAATCGGAATTGGACAATCAGGCTTGTAATGTGAACGCAGCCTATTACGCACTATTTGGCTCAGAACTCGGTGGCCCTGCTTTTTCTTTACCTGCTCTGCCACTTTGCTCTGCCTTCTGTTGTCCCTAAACGCTTCCACTTTGCAAAAATACCAATTACAGTTGACCGTGGAATATCTAGAATGGAAGAAATGTCATGAATTGTCTTATTGCAAAGGTACTTTTGTCCATATAATGTACCTTTTGACAGGCACTTAAACATCTCTGCCAATCATGTTGAATGTGTTTATGATTTTATCCATGTAAACCTTCCTTTAATTTGTTATTGTCTATTTTAAATGTTGCCTTGCTGATTTATAAAGGCAGTATGTAAAAAGAGAATTGATAGAAATTTTGAAAATTTTTTAAAAGTTTTTTTTTTTACAATCGAGTTTGAAGGATGAAAAAGGTAAATTTTTAAATTGCTAAATAATGGTTTACGTTAGTCACCACATTGTAAGACTTATCCGGTGCTGAGCAGTAATAACCAATGATGCAGGTATTCAGTTTACCTGTTGTGAGCGCTGTTTAATGACTAGTGATGCTAATGCACAGCTGACTAGTGTGACCACTGGTAGCTAATGGTATGCTAATGCACAGTTAGTTAATGGTAACGTGATACTAATTCACAGCTGACCCTTGTCTTGTTACTAGCATTCCTGCATGCTCTTTGTTCTCTCTCTCTATTTCCACCATTTCCTCTGACACCTGTGTGCTTCTGCCCGTCTTCTTCGGTAGACATGAAAGCAACGGCACCTTTCAGGTACAACGATGATCTCCCTATTTTACAGATAGATCTGTAAAATGGAGTTAAATCACAGTGAGAAGTGCCAGTAGAAGCTGCCAATCTTCTGATGTTGCCCCATAACACAAAAGCTTGAATCGCACGGTTTTGAAGATATGCCAGATGGCATACATTTAGATTGACATTTTAACCTGTCAGTAATTATCAGAAGCACACTAGTCACATTTGGAATGGCTCTAATTCTATTACCTTTTTCTGTGATGTTCACTCCTCCTCGTTGCTGCTGTTGTTCAGTCATGCTCTTTGTTACAGCTGCATTACAGTAATCAGGATTGTCTTGGCCCGCGGATTGTCTGGATTTATTCTAATGTACATTTAATATAATCTGTAAAGTTGCAGCAATATCATGTAATATCCATATATTGAATTGTCAGTGACACAGATCAGGTGGTTCGTGCTCGTTTAACCAGTACAGTTATTTAAGTTCTCTATGACGGACGGATGGATGGATGCAATTGCTTGTGGCCTCTTCATGCTGTAGCTAAATTAGCTTACTTGCTGGTAGCCATGTTATGGGCCTTCTTGTTATGCAGAGCGTATTTGTCTTCTGAAAGTCATCTGTTTGTTCTGTCCTTCAGAGAAAATGGGCTGGAATTTCCATTGGGCAGGAGGTTGAAGGTAAGGGTTATACCACAATGTGCTGGTGTAATGGCAATGCATGTGGAGGCTGATATCTGGACATACATGTCTAAGCTTGGAAGAGAGACCTGGGTTATTTGCATAAGTTTGCATATTAAAGGTATGTGGAAATCAAAGTTTACGCCACCAATGTGATGTTTTGGGGCCCACTGTATTCCCCTTCATCAATAGCTTCCTTTGATCCAGGCGCTGTTTGTACCTGTTTGTGTATACTTTGAAATCACAGTAACCAAAGCGGGGTGTAAAACGATATTTCTTAGTATTTACAATCCGAAATCTGAGTGTCTGTGCCTCTGATCTAAAGGGGCCTTGTTCTGGGAGAATAGCCACATGTCTGTAGGTTCTTGAGTAAGATCCTTAACCCCCAGCTCCATGGGCGCCGCTGCAGGTGGCTGCCCTTCGCTGCCAAGCTTACTCTCACCTACATGTGTGTCATGGAGAGCAAGATGGGGTCCGCAAATGAGAATTTCTCCACAGGGATCAATAAACCATCATCAACATCATCATCATTATTATCGCTGTTGTTGCTTCTACCTCCTGATGTAAAAATCCCTTACACAAAATTTTGAAGAACACATCTATGGAAGGGAATTGACACTTTGATAAAGTGAGGCATAAAATAACATTTATTAGGATTCACAGTGTGTCTCCAAATCTAAATGTAGCAGGAAGATAAACCAGTTGCCGCGCTTCCTTCGATCACAGACACTGTTCCTTTTTTTTGCTCCTGTCTTGTGCACTTTCACCGTCATCATCCACAGTAAACCTAGAGGATATCGTTAAGAGTATGTGCTGAGTGTTACGTAGACAGTGCAGAAAGGGGGATCCTCGGAGCAGTAGAAATGGGCATTCTTGTAACCATAGTATCGACATCCAGCGAGTTTACTATGCTCCATTTTCTCTCCCGCAACCACAGTGGCTTCCTACATTTTTGACAAGACCAAGCAGTGCATTGGCACCATGACCATGGAGGTAGATTTCCTGCAGAAGAAGAACGTAGACAGCAGCCCCTATGACTCGGACAAGATGGCGACGGAGTTCATCCAGCACTTTAATAGTCAGAGCTTCAGTGTGGGGCAGCAGGTAAGGAACTGGGACTGTGAATGTGAGGGGGGGGTAGTTAAAACACTATACAGCACTATGCATATTTGCTCTGAGTAGGGGTGGGCAATCTTTCCAAAAAAAATCATATCACAATCCATTAAACACAAATTCACAGTCCACAATCTAAATTGCAATCTGTGTTTTCAATGTGGCACATACATAAAACAATATCCTCAATCTCATTAAGACCCAAGTTACACTTTATTTTAAACTTGAATTCAACTGTGAACAGATTACATATTAAAATAATTCTAGAAGTAATAAAATGTAAACAATGGCAATTTTCAAATTCTGACCCCTTCAAACAGTTTTAAAATCTGCAATCAACATCAGTTTACATCAGTGCATCAGTTTCTTAACCCATGTTGTCTGCAGCTTTGAATGGTAGCATGTCCTTATCTAGGTAGAATGACCGCCTCAGTCACCTCTTTCCATTGTTTGCTGCTTTTATCATATTTTTTTGTCCGCTCTAAAGCGTCAGTGAGCGACACTGTCCATGATTCCAAACCACGCCAGATCCATATAAGTGTGGTTGTACTGCCTGGACTGAAACAATCTTGGCAGGCTCCTTCAGGTGTCTCCATTTAAGATGATTAAATGGAGTTCTCGTATTGCCTCCCAATGTGCCAACCGTTGTCCGACAGATTTTACACATTACTTTGCTTTGTGCAATATCTGACTGTGCATAGTCGAACCGCTGCCACCCTACTGACTTTGAGTCTTCTTTGGCACAAGCTTGTCATCTGCCATGCTCGTAACACGCACCAAATTGTTTTCAACTTCACACTGAAGAGCCGTGATGGGGACACGTGAAACAATTTGGCTGGTCACAATGGGAAATCTTTCAGTTGGTTTGTTGACTTGATGCTCATCCATTAGTTTATACAGGTTTAGAACAATCTACAATTATCAGATCGCGCACCCCTAGTCCAGAGATGGATGGTAATGGCATAAGCACCAAGGCTCGCTGTGCAGGGGTTCAGTACTATTGCTGTAGTCTTTTGACAGCTGATCCCAGCTGCTCGTTTTGTAGTAGTGGCTGTGTTCGTGTCTGAAGGTCTTGTTTTAGATCATTAAATCAGTGTTGAGTTGTGTTAGTCTGTTCCATTAAATTAACTTTCTCTTTTTTTTCTCTCTCTCTCCCCCTCTTCTTTCTCTTCTCCCCCTTGGTCTGATGGACATGACTTCTTCATAGCTGGTCTTCAGCTTCTGCGACAAACTCTTTGCCTTGCAGGTCCAGGACATTGAGGCTATGGACCCTAGCATCCTCAGGCGTGAGCAAGGCTCAGGGAAAAAGCAGAAGGTGAGTTCCTGGGAGATGAGAGGATTATGCTAGTGTTTCAGAACACAAAAGGGCTATAAAACATCTGAGTGGGGGCTGGATCACAGTACCGAGAGACGGAAGAGGGGAAGGTCCTTTCTTTAATGCCGTTTCCTGGCTCTGTGCTCCTCTGCTCCTCCATCGCTTTTCTGACATTTGCTGCTCTCCCTCCCTGCAGATTGACATTGGCCTGTTGCTAGGCAATAGTCAGGTGATTTTCGAGAAAGCAGAGAACTCATCTATCACTCTGGTTGGTAGGTGCAGCCTAAGGTGTAAATATGACTTTTATTGTACATGCCAGTTATAAAGTGTATATTTTATGTTTGCCTATGTTTTAAGTAGGGGTACATGACATTTTTTATATTTTTAAGTGGGTTATTATAAGAACTCTAATAATTGAATTTATTATTTTCCAGTAAGTACTACTATCCATAATAGCAGTAATAATTTTATGCTTAGGTCTTTTTTTCTCACTTTCCCAAGTTTGTCTTGTTGTACATACACAGTCCACTGGGTGGCAGCACAAACGTTCATTTTTCCGATAGCTCTTAAGGCACTGCAATTAGTATTATTATTATTATTATAAGACAATAGTAGACTTTTAAAAATTTAGTTTCCAATACCAATTTAGGTTGCTTTTTGTTTTTTAAATAGCCCATTTTTTTCAGCCAGCAAGCAAAGTGATATTAGTCAGCAGATCTACTGTTATTAAGATATTAGCAAGCAGCTATACTTGTAGAACAGAGTTCTATTCATAAAATATTGTTCTTACCTTTAACTTTAATTTACTTTTAACTTTTTTAATTCGGTATAAATTTCTGAATAACTCTCACTTTATTTTTTCTTTTTTTTCTTTTAAATATAATAAATATATGTAGATACTGATGGTAAAAAAAGCATTTTGAAGGGTGCTATGAAAATGGCAGCAGATCGAGATCTTTAGTGAAATATTTTATCCCAGTGTGCCCTGGGTTATGATGGGATGGAGTATTACAGTATGTGTGAGTCATTTCAGTAAGTGCTTAATCATTTTAATATGATGGGTCAGTCAGTTGATCCCTTTACCTCCTGTGATGTCCCTCTCCTCTCTGGGCCTCCTCTGGTTCCCTTCTTTTCCCTCACAAACTCCTCTGCATGTTTCCCTTTTCCTTGATGTTCCATAGGGAAGGCCAAGACCAGGGAGGCGCGCCAGTCCATCATTAACCCGGACTGGAACTTTGAGCGCATGGGCATTGGAGGTCTGGACAAGGAGTTCTCCGACATCTTCAGGCGGGCCTTCGCCTCCCGAGTCTTTCCGCCTGATATTGTGGAGCAGATGGGTGAGCTCTCTTCCCATAGCGTTAGATACTTGGAGTTCTAATCACAGATGATCTTATGTATATTGTACTCCATAGAATGTCCTGCATGCCATTTCACATGCACTATGAGAATTAGCCTTCTGGTTTCCGTACATTTCAGTCTCCAGTGTTCTTTGTTGACTTGTGACTTTACAGTATCATTGTCTCACTACTCCGTCCATTCGTTGTTCAGTTTTTTTTGGCATAAATTACTTCTGTAGTCACCAAAAGGTGTTTTAAGAAAGCACTAGTGGTAGATCCTAACACTCAATTTCTGAAGACCTAAAACCGTGTTTGAGTTGCTGTAATTCCCTCATTTATTACTATATGTGTGCTTCGAGTCAATGTGTTGATGCATTGCTATGTAACAGGGGTTCTCAATACTTCACTTGACTTTGGTTAGCCTGACTTCACCCCTGAGAAAACGAAATATCGATAACTTGAAGTGAGGAGAATTACATTGGTCATTGTGACATCAGAACTGGTCACTCATCTGAAGGGTTGACCAGAGCCATGTATTACAGAATAAAGTGTGCAGTTATGTCACGATAGAGCATAAATAGTCTGAGAACAGGCTGAGTGACTCTTTGTGCCCTGGGACAACCCCCCCCTCCCCCCCCCACACACACACACACACACACACACACACACACACACATTCTACCTGCGATTCTCAGTTTGAGAGATGACCTTTCAGAATAGTGATTTGCATTGCAGTGAGCCTTTGGCCACCGACAGCTGGCCACCTTAATGAGATGGTGGGTTTCGATAAGTTAAAGGTGAGGGTATAATTACAGATTGTCCGTCTCAGCACCTGTACTCTTGAACAGAGTGCTGGGTCGGGGGCTTGGGTTGTGAGCACAAATGGCTTGCGATGAACGACACCTCCCTCAAATGTCAGCCAGCCAGACAATATGCTAGTATGAGAGTCTAGGAGGAGTCTGTCACCTCTCTGTCCCAGTGTGACCTTTTAAAGAGAACAGAAATAGAAGGGGCTGCCTGTATCACGGTTTGACATTGCTTCATTCGCTGCAATAAAACATGCCAGGATACCTCCTGAGCTGCAGCTGGTAATGTTCTCAGTGGTGACCTGGAGCCATGGACAAAAGGTTGGCAGTAAGTTCCCAAGAGTAGAAGGATGTCTTTGTGGAATAAAGGATTTCACCAAACTTTCTTCATTTTGTCATAAGATGTCTTGCCTTGAAAAAAGTCGACCTGCCAAGCAAGCAAGCATGCAACCAACGAACCAAAAGCACCAAACAAAAACGGAAATGGCCCAGGTGCCATGCACCTGCCATTATATGCTCATATATTGTGATGATGTTTGCATCTGTAAATGCCGACCAATCCTGCATCTGTAAATGCCGACCTGCCTTAAGTGTCTCCTCCTTTGTTGGAGCTGATCGCTTTCTGGCAGCCCCATGAAGAAGTTTCCCTTCTTTACATGCATTCTTAGCTTTGGTTTATAGATGGTTTTTTGGATTGTGAGGGGTCTCCAGTGCACCGGTGCCCAATCACGATGCTCTCTGTCTGTGCCCAGGCTGCAAGCACGTGAAGGGCATCCTGCTCTACGGCCCTCCCGGCTGCGGCAAGACCCTCATGGCGCGGCAGATCGGCAAGATGCTGAACGCCCGCGAGCCCAAGGTGGTCAACGGGCCCGAGATTCTCAACAAGTACGTGGGCGAGTCTGAGGCTAACATCCGCAAGCTGTTTGCCGACGCGGAGGATGAACAGAAGCGGGTGAGGAGGCCTGGTGCGCTGGTGCACAGGGATTGGCCTTTAGCCGCCCGTTAATGCTGCATGGCGCGCAGGCTAAGTGCTGCCGCATCACACTCCAGTTCATTTCAGTATTTTTGGAATTTGCATGTCCTCCTCATGTTTGCTGGTCTTTTCTCCAGGCGCTTTGGTTTCCAAAGTTGCACAGCTGGGTGAATTGGTGCCTCTAAATGACCCATAGTGTTTGCTCTGCAGTGGGCTCGCATTCTGTCTAGGGCAGGCGGAGCCAAACTTATCCGCAAAAAGCCGGTGTGTTTGCGGGTTTTTGCTGCAACTCTCTAATTAGATTGGCTGAAAGAGTCCTCACACCTGGGTTTGAACAGCTGACCTACAGGTTATCCCAAAAATCTGCATACACTCTGGCCATTTGCGGATAAGATTGGCCACCGCTGGTCTAGGGTGTCCCCTGTCTCATGGCTTCTACTTTCTGGGGTATGGTCCAGGCCTGTATGGGATGGATGGATGGATGGATGGATATGTGGGTGAATAGAAGGGTGGATGGATGGATGCATGCATGCCTGCTCAGTAAATGATCCTTTCTCATATGGCTATGTAAGAACTTTTTCCCCCAGAGTGAGAACCCTTTTATAGTGTGAGAACTCATCACCTGTGAATGTTTGTCATAATGATTTTGAGATTTGGTTACTATGACAATTGCAAATCGCTGGTTAGGATGCAAAGACCCCTCCCCCCCCCTCCCCAGAGTATGATTATATCCCATATGAGTACACAGCATGGCAGTCTGTGTGGGACAGTGACGGGTTCCGTCCTCACCTCCTAATGAGCGTGCCCTTTTCCCGGCGAGCCCGTAGGGGCCGCTGGCACCCGTGTGATAATCACATCCCCACACCTGCCCTAAATGTTACGTCTGTAGACTGAGGAGGGTGGAGCAAGAGCTGCCGTTGCGTTTGCCCACCTTTCCTGTTCGATGGCACTGTGAATGTCACATATGGTCACTTCATTTATTACTGAACTCTAAAGCAGAAAACTGACCGCTTTGTGCTTCATTGATGCCATTTTGAAACATTACCAAAAACAGTGACATAATTGGAATTTTCACCATTTAAAAGTAAAATATGGATTTTCCCCCATAAGTAAGTGTGTGTGTGTATATCACGTTTTTATTGAAAAGCCCAGATTCCTTTAGTGAAAATGCATAGGCTTTTCTCAGTTTTTAAGTACATGTTATTCATTGGCGTTTGCCCTACTTATTGTGCCCAATATGAATTGCACTTAGATTAAAGTTACACCTGGCTGATAAATCTGATGCTAGCGCATTCTGAAGATGTGTACATTATACACTAATCTCTTTTTTTTTTGTAGACATTCACAGCGACTGAATTTGTTTAGGAGCAACTTCTCTAACCCTTTCTCTTCATCCCTATCCCTTCCAGCTTGGTGCCAACAGCGGCCTGCACATTATCATTTTTGATGAGATCGATGCCATCTGCAAGCAGCGTGGCAGCATGGCGGGCAGCACAGGGGTCCACGACACCGTAGTTAACCAGCTGCTGTCCAAGATAGATGGCGTGGAGCAGCTCAACAATATTTTGGTCATCGGTACTGTCCAGTGTGGAGTGGGAGGGGGGGATCCTTTCATGGCTGGCTTTGGATGCCCTTCTGTTAAAGCTACTGTACAAAGAGATGTTCACCTGGTCGCTGTCCTCTTCCTGGATATTGGGTTGAACCCCCAAATGTCTGTCCTTTATTCTTTATATCTCAGGTATGACCAATCGGCCAGACCTGATTGACGAGGCCCTGCTGAGACCTGGGAGGTTGGAGGTGAAGATGGAGATTGGTAAAGCCCACCAAGTCCAGCTTCAGTTCAGCCTGAGGTGTTTTCCGTCACACATCTTGCCTCAACTCTTCGCCTTCTCTGCTGCTCAGGCTTGCCGGATGAGAAAGGCCGAGTGCAGATCTTGAACATCCACACGGCTAAGATGCGGGAGTTCAAGCTGCTTGCTTTCGACGTGGACGTGCTGGAGCTGGCCACAGAGACCAAAAATTTCAGTGGTGCTGAGCTGGAAGGACTGGTTCGTGCCGCCCAGTCTACCGCCATGAACCGCCACATCAAGGTGAGCCCTCGTTCCTCGGGTATGGATTTGTACTGACCCATCCATATTTAGCAGTTCCTTATTCATCCAGGTTTGGGTATGTCAGAATGCACAATAGGCATTACAGTGATCCCCCGCTATATCGCCATTCAGCTATCGTGCCCCTGCTATATCGCACATTTTTCCCAGGCGCAAGACAGTTTTCTGCGTACTTGGCTTGTGGTCTGGTTGTTGTGAGCAAACCCTTTATAAATTATGTTACTCATATCCATAGCCCGGCATCCACATCTATGTGTTTACAAAGTGTGTTTTAATAAGTTTACATGTGTTTAAAGCAAAAAAACACTATTACAAAAATGTTTATCTATATGGTCTTTCTATATCGCGTAACTTCTGCCATAGGTGGGTATCACTGTAATTGACATAAAGAGCAGTGCAGGCTGTAGGTTTGATAAGGCTGGGCTAATGTGTCCTCTCAGGTGGGATACATAGCATGTAAGAGGCTGAATTTTGCATAAGTTAGAGTCTTGTGGGAAATGCGTAAATGCCAGTCAGAATCAGGTTGCAGCAGGTGAAAGGATGATCTGGATAAGGAGCCGTGCAGAGCACTTTGACATGAACAGGTCATTTGTTAACTAGTTTATACAGTAGTGATGCCCCCTGGCTCTGGATAGACCTTTCCAAATTATTTGAAGAAAGTAACAATAACCTATTGATCACTATTAAAATTAGTGGAGCATCACATTGTCTGATTCAAAAATACAAATTGGGCGATGAATCTAACTTCAAGTTTAATTTCAAATTTGAATTACTTTCTAATTTCAGTTTCCTTTGTTCCTGGAAGAAAGCCATGGTAAATTGTTAATGCTTCATGGTAGTTCTTCATCACCAAATACCGTAATTTCAGAGTTACATTGTTGCGCTAGATTAATAATAAAATGGAGATCTCCAGTGCTTTATGACTGAGAACTACACAGATTTGTTAGTTCTGGCAAAACATGAAGTAGGGTTTGTTGGGACTGTATTTGTTGCTATGTTTGTGACCCTCGTTATCATCATGATGGTGTTTAGTATGGAACAAGCACATGTTGCCTGCAGAGGGAGATACTCTCCTGGCAGAGGCACACTGCTCTCTCGTGTCTGATATTTGATAGTGTTGAAATGTCCTGTTGAGGGATTATACAGGTGTGATGACTGTTTTGCTTCCCAGAGCCTTGTGCCAGCAGGTTTCTGTATTGAGAAAGCTTGAATAATTAACCTTATTTGAGTTACTAATGCCTGTTTTATAGAGATTAATTGCATATTTTGACCAACTTCTTTCCTTGATTTGGAAACCTTTGACATGTGTTCTTGGGAAGAGCAAGGAGATGATTTTAAATTTCAGTTTCAGATGTTGAAGCTGCTGCCTCTACAGTCCCCCTTCATGCATGTTCGCTGATAGTGTTTCTGCTGAAGTTGAAAATTGGGAATCACTGTAAAGTGAGCAGCATGGTTTTCTGTGTTTCCCATATCACTCCTCATGTTTCCGCAGGCTAGTGCAAAGGTGGAGGTTGACATGGAAAAAGCAGAGAAGCTACAAGTCACTCGAGGGGATTTCTTGGCCTCCCTGGAAAATGACATCAAGCCTGTAAGTTGTATTCTCACCCCTGCCTTCGGTACGGGAATAATCACATTTGTACATATGTGGATGTATATCCAATGGGTGGATTCTGGAATACCTAACAATTACAACTACAGAGGGAAGATGTATTGGGCTGATCACTGCCAATTAGTCGTGTGCATTGAAAGAGATCTGGCAATTAGCACCTTGGTATGTGCTATTTCCAATCTACGAGGCGACTAACAATTTAAATGAGGCTGAATAGTCAGTGACCGATGTACCAGAGATTCAGGCACTGCCAAAAACTGCACTGCCAAAAACGTATTTTAACATATGTAAGACTTCCCCTATGCCATATAGAATGTATAATGTGATATAGTATTTATTTTTGCCTGGGATTCTTTATATTTTCATAGTCTCCTAGAATGTAGTTGGTGCCTAGCCATTTGCTTATACTCACTTGAACTAAAATAGTTCCTAACCAGATGTCCTGTCTCAGTAAGATTACCTTTAGCCTTAATACTTCAGGAAGCTGAAATGCCCTAAAAAGGTGGATATACAGAGTGATGGTCATTCTTTTGTTGACCCTTAGGCCTTCGGCACCAACCAGGAGGACTATGCCAGCTATATCATGAATGGCATTATCAAGTGGGGTGACCCAGTAACTCGCATTCTGGATGATGGGGAGCTGTTAGTCCAACAGACCAAAAATAGTGACCGTACACCCTTGGTTGCTGTGCTGCTGGAGGGTTTGTTACACTATGGTTATACACGTGCTACAAATAGAAGGATATATGTGCACATTTACATCTTTATGCTGTTAACTGAAAATTAGGCTCTTTGAAATTTGACTGATTTGAAGCAAAAAAAGTGTAATTATTGGCTATAGCACCTTTTTCATGATTTACTTTATTTTGTAAGCAAACCAGTTTTGCACCTTGAATGTCAATGTTATGGTGTGGATCTAGATCCACCACATAGGAAATGTCCCACTGACTGTCTGTGCTGCCGATTTTGTGCTCCAGGTCCTCCTCACAGTGGAAAGACAGCACTGGCTGCTAAAATATCAGAAGATTCTCAGTTCCCCTTCATTAAAATTTGCTCTCCTGACAAGATGATTGGCCACTCCGAGATTGCCAAGTGTCAGACCATTAAGAAGGTGGGGGGTGCTTCTCAAGGGCATTTACAGTAATTTGTGGCATGCACAATGACATAGTTGCTTCAGTTTCCCAAGTCTGTTTTTGTCTTGAACTTCCTGTCAGACCTACCTGCGGTGTCTATAAGCAGTCTGTTGCTGCTTGTCTTCTAGATATTTGATGATGCCTACAAATCCCAGCTGAGCTGTGTGGTGGTTGATGACATTGAACGACTGCTTGGTAAGTCCATGTCTCTCCTTGTTTTCCGATACAAATGTGCCCACAAAACCAAACTAAAGTCCTGTGGTAGAGCCTGGATTACAACTGTTAGGCAGCAGCCTAACTGCAGCCTGCTCTTCTCTGTCCATTTCTTTGATCCTTCATAATCCATAAAAAATATCACCATGTGGCCAGTTCTTCTCATCAAAATTTGAGATATAAGGATAAGATTTTTATTTTTATTGACAAAATAGCTTCATTGTTCGCATTTTGATACGATCTGTGAGGCAGCAGCGTGTTTCCTGAGCACTTTGGGACAGGATATTCTGTTGCTTTGTCCTGTCTTGTGAACTTTTAATGACACCCAGCTGCATTCATGGTGAATAAAGCCAGCTACACTAAGCTATAATGCTGCAGTGTATTTAGGGACACATGAACTGGGACACATGAACTCTTATTCCCTAATAAATTGTTTTGATTTTGGCCTTACTGTTTTCAGGAGACCCAGCCAGGCAGGTTGGGATCTTTCCTTAGCCACATGGCATTCGATTCATTGTCTGCGCTATCCAGCAATACAGACCCTCACCATAAATTTACTGCTCCTCTGTATATGTTAAGATATTGTAATATCTAGTCTTTCCGAGATAGTGTTTCTGCTTCTAATTACTGTCATTGTTCAAGCAATTGATCATCTGTGAATCAGATTTATTCGTGTTTACACTGGTTCGTTTATTTATTTATTTTTTCCAAGGGTGGAAAGTTTTGTTGAGGTGTGCCCTGTGGATCAGCTAAAATGCAAATTTTCTGCTGGAATGTAAAGAGGAGCAGGTAGCCAAAAGTTGACAAAACAGAGTAACCTAGATGCCCCATGCAAAAAAAGCATGTGTTGTAAAGAGAGAGAGAAATGCTTGCTGTACATTACCTGTTTACATTATCTGCTATGTGCGTAATACTGGTCCAGGGCTAACGTGTTGTCCTACTTAATGCACTGAGGTCAAAACTTGTGTTTTGGGTTAAGGAGCCTATTAAGCTTCTTAGTAACCATTTATGAGAGCCGTTTCTAATATTTAAACTGAATTCACTTCAGCAGTCCCTATTGGAAAATAATAAATTAAATCAACAAACGATCACAACAAAGTAATAAAACACTTCATAATGGAGAAAAGGGAGCAGTTGTACGTGTCGCTCCAGGGTTGCATTTTTTTTTCTTTTTCTTTTGGCTGCTCTGTTGCATTCCTCTGCCGTCTGGGTAACTTACGGTAAAAGGTGGGACCTATAGAAAAACGCTTACACCGTATAGAGATGAGATGTGCTTTTGTGGCTGTTTCTTAACTGTTAATGCTCTCTGTTCAAAGTGTCTTTATTCTCTTGACAGATTATGTTCCAATTGGGCCACGTTTCTCCAATTTGGTCTTACAAGCCCTTCTGGTCCTCCTGAAGAAGCCCCCTCCTCGTGTGAGTACGCTGTCCATCAGCCCATCATGAACTGGGATCTCTAGCTTCTGAGGTGGCCTTCGCTCTGAGAGTCCATGGCAGGACTTGTTGTTAGTTTGCTGTGTGGTCGCGTTTGTATTCTACACGAGCATGATGCCCATTATCCGGCTGCTATTCCAGTTCTTGCAGGAAGGTGGCAGCAGATCGCGTCCCAGCTATTACAATTCTTGGAGAAGTCTAGAAGAAAATTATCTTCCAACCCTGTAAACTATTTTGAGAGCTTTTTTTTGAAGATTGTGACAGACATTTTTTTTTTTTAAATTCTTGCTGTATAGTTCAGCAAATTCACCATCTAAACATTTTTGAGAGCGTTCTGTATGCCATTGTATACTGAGTAACATATAAACATAAACACAATAGCAGTGTAAATGTTGCAGTTTGTATTAATTCAGCCTTTCAGTTAGCAGGATCTCCCTAGCGTGTGTGCGTGTGCTATCGGGGTCAGTAGCTGTGTGTGTAGCTGTGTATCCGAGCCGCAGGCCGGCCCTGAATGGGAGCGGAGCTGTTTCTCCGGGATTGTAAAGCTGCAGGCCCAGTGGGGAGCCGGGGGCAGAGGAGAATGGGCCCTGTGAGAGAGCTGAGAAGCTGGCAGCACCGCCGCCTGTGTGGCACCTCATCTGCATGCAGGCTCACACACCATGCGCCATGGGGGGGTGGGAGGGGAGGCCCACACAATAATCCCTCCAGTATCCCTCCAAGCAGCCCCTGCTCCCCAAACGCTGGCCTCTAGGAATCTGCTGCCTCGCAGTTCCACCTGGATCTTCAGAGGGGATCTTCTCAAACACACCAATAGTTGAATGAGGAACTGTGCCAGTTAGACCCCTGTTCTTCTAGCATAGTGTTTCTTAGCCTGGTCCCCAGGAACCCCCAGACAGTCCACCTTTTTGGTCCCTCCCAGCTCTCAGTTGGGATGGAGCAAAAATGTGGCCTGTCAAGCTGGGAGATGGGTGGGAGCAAAAACATGGACGGTCTAGGGGTCCCCAAGGACCGGGTCGGGAAACGCTGTCCTAGTAACACAGTTGCAGTTAACAAATAGCTGCACTGGTCTGTTCCTCAACAAAGAGCCAGGTGACCCAGAGCAGCAGTTGTCTTTGTAATCCTTAAAGTACTGCTTGCATATCACTTTACTGGTACTTTACCCATAGGAAGTGGAGAATAGAGGGCCTCCTATGTAACAGTCCAGGCAGACATGACCTGCTGAAAGGCACATTTGCGATAAATCTGGTTAATCATGTTAAACTAACCAACACGTGTGTTAACCAATGAATACATGTGCTGTAGAAGTGTTTTTTTTATTTATGTACTTTAGCCTCCATTGCCTTTGAAGACAAGGATGAATACATTTGGTGGCTATATGGCTTCCAGATCCATGGTCATTTTCTTAACAAGATTAATGTCTTATTTTGTCACGCAGGGGCGCAAACTGCTGATCATTGGCACCACCAGCCGCAAGGATGTCCTGCAGGAGATGGAGATGCTGGACGCCTTCAGCACTACTATCCCTGTACCCAATATCTCCACCGGAGAGCAGCTGGTAGAGGCACTGGAGGTGAGAAATGGGGACCTGAGTTAGTTCCACGGAATAGGAGGCAGTGGGGAGTTACACACACACAGTATAACGTTGCCGATTATCCTTGATTATTTTGGGCATTGCAGAATTCTATGGCGTTCCAACCATCTGCTGTGTACAACCATGCATTTGTCAAATCTCTCTGTAAGCAACTAATTGATGTTTGCTCAAAGACTTTTGTCAATATGTTTTCATTAGCTGCTCGGCAGCTTCAAGGACAAAGAGCGGGCCATGATCGCTAAGGAAGTCAAGGGCAAACCCATCTGGATTGGCATCAAGAAGCTGCTGATGCTCATCGAGATGTCACTGCAGGTGAGGAGTCCCCCGATTCCTGTGCGCTCCCTCTCCTGCAAACGCCGAAAATGCAGGGCAGTACCGGCTGTGGCTGGGGAACACTTGGCTGTTACTCAAAGTTTTTCCCTCTGGGGCTGAACTGGTCAAAACAAATGTATGTGAGTTCCTTTATTGTCATATCCTAAACATGTGCCTTCTGAAAACTGTCACTTAATAATACTGCAACAACGAAATTACAGTAAATCGGGGAGTCAACGAATGATAGCATGAAATGGACTACACTAAACAGCAACACAAAATGAAACAAAGAAAACTGCACTTGATCAACTGTTTTTTTCTAAAGTGCCCTTATACCTGTTTTATAATTGGCAGCTTTTCAATAGCTGTATTGCTTGTGGGTAGCAAGTAAGTTTTTGCCTTGTGGCTCCAGTGCTGATGTTGCTATGCTGTCTGCCAGAAGGCAGAGCAGCTGTGTAGCGTGACTCATGTTCTTAATGCTGCTCGCGTTCAAGGCAGCCTGTGGTAAAAATCTCTTGAAGTGAAGGCAGATGTCTCCTCATGATCTTCTGAGCAATCCTCACTACCTACTGCAGTGTTCTGGAGTCTAAAGCCAAACAGGTTACGTGCAGTGACGTAATTCAGCTAGTGCTGCTGGAGTCTGTCATGCACCTGTAGATGTTGGTGAGAACTTCTGGTGATACCTGGACCTACCTCGGTTGTCTAAAGAAGTAAAGATGTCGGTGTGTACTTGATTACTGCAGATGAGCATGTAAAGCTGTTGACTTTCTGCACAGCTGATCAGCCTGTGTAAATCCACCTTCTCCTTCCTGAAATCAATGAGACTCTCCTTGATCATTCAGACTGTCTCATTTTGTTTTTCGTTGGGATTTTAATGGTTACAATTCTCAATTTCTCAATTCTCTGTTGCTGTGCGTAAAAGTGTCTGTGAAATAAGTGGAAATAAATTAGTAGTTGTATTGTGGGAATGTTTATATGACTTCAGTTAGCGCTCTGGGTTGTTTGGATCAAAACACTGGAGTATCTTTAGTTGTAACGATTCTCTGCATTTGCGTCTGTTAACTGGCTGCAGCCACCTAAAGTGCCGCCGTAACACTGCAGCTGCCAGTGTACCTGCTGTGGTTCCCCGGCTTTGTCACAGCAGAACGCAGTGTAAGTGCAGTGGAATGCATGAATGCAGGGAGATGTTTCCTCCGGAGAGGTATGAGCTGGAGTTTGCTGGGACTTGCTGTTCAGCTGCTCTGCTTCAACATGACAGCAGAACCTAATTTCCCTCCACCTCACTTGCACACCCATACAGTAGCGCCTCCACCACCCCACCCCCCCCCCACCGCTTTCATTTCCCCTAATTTACTTTTTCCTCCCCTTTGCTCGTTTCGTACTTTGTGCATAAGTTAGACTTTGCTCATGTTCTAACTTAAACAGCCAAAGGCGCTCCAAATGATAAGTTATTGCTCACACATTGATGTTAATGTTCTTCCGCCGCTCCTCTATCCCTCCCTCCCTTCCTCCTCACCTCCCTCCC
>JABFEA020000098.1:27867136-27895563 GCA_019775915.2 Cyphomyrus plagiostoma | reverse complement strand
TTCTGTGCCGGAATCTGTATCGTATCGTCAGTTCTGTGCCGGAATCTGTATCGTATCGTCAGTTCTGTGCCGGAATCTGTATCGTATCGTCAGTTCTGTGCCGGAATCAGATCGGAACTGAAAAAATGCTGGTGGACCCATCCCTACACACTGTGCTACACAGGTGATGTTAAACATTGTGTGCCGCAGCACCATAACACAATGCCAAGGCTGCGCCCCGTAGCTCCAGCTCTGGTTTTCACCCCACTTACTCTCCCTTGCTTCTCCTTCTTGTAGACAGCAGAGCGCCCTCCATATCCAACACACAGGGAGACTTTGAGACATCAAGAAGCAAAGATTATACATTTCATCTCTTATAAATGTTGACAATCTGACAGTAAGTGTGGTGTGTCCCGCACCGCCCTAAATGGCCTCAGTTTTGTACTGCCCCCCCTGCATGTTTGCGGTATCTACTATAAATCTCCCCTCACCATCGAGCAGTGAGTAACTTATTACTATACGTTTATTATGTAGTTTTAGTCACACTTTTGTATAATTTGAATTAAAAACAGCCTGTGTCCTATTCTGTTGCCATTGCCGACTTATTTTATGTTGCAAGTATATATTTGCACATATATATGAAGTATTTTAATATCTCAGATACGGTCATGCTTGTGGATATAAAATATACATTATGTGCTGTTTAGAGGTGTACCTGTTCGGTGTTTGTTATGTATGCATCTATATATTGTGTGAGTGTATTTATAATTAATAACTTAAATTGATATAATTTAAATTAACATCATTGTTAATGAGTGTTCGATCCGTGCAAAGAAGCGTTACTCAGTCTTGATCTGTCAGCACCAGTCTTAGTGTTGACACTGCCATGGATATTTCCCCCCATTAAAGAGCACTGTTTATGAATTTGATACCCCACTGGTGTAGGCATGCAGGTGGTTACCGAGCTTCAGCACATTGTATAAGTATAAAACTACTTAGCACAAATACTTAAAGCAAGTCATGGATGTTTCTAACAGTATCTGTTCCAAGGGTGGCCTGAGACACAAAATCAAACAGCATTCCCTGGGAATACCCCTGAAAGTGCATGACTCGATATACTGACGTCTAGGTCAGCATCTGGTTATTTTGAAATTTTATTCACAATGCATTACAAGTCTTCTAACTTACTCTTGAATTAGTTTAAATTGCACTTGAGAATAACAATAAATGTTTATACCACTGTTGAGGAGAAGTGCTTGTGGTTTGTTGTCAGGCACTCTGAATGTGAAGGACTAGGGTCTGCTGATTTAAAATGGCATGTACTGCATGGTACCCATTTATCCTCAGCCCTTGTTCCTCAGTCCATCCAAGTGAACAGGCTCTTCACAGATTTACTGATATTGACCATGAACATGCAGTGCATTGTGGGAATACTTTCTTTATGTTGGGAAACTCGCTGAGAAAACTGTATTCTCTTTCTTTACAGAAATTTGTATAGCCGTATTCTTCTCTAAAACATCTGTTGTGATTCAAATTAGATTAATCCAGTTACATTTTTTAAATTATGCTGTCTGCATCTATAGAATGTATTAACCATTCCTTGAATTTGTGTTTCGCTTAATGGATGTTTAGTCTCTCTGATTTGTTGGTGTTGATATGGGGAAAATGTGTCTGCATCAGCTGGCGGGATAGTGACGTGAGGGGCGGTGTGTCTCCTTGCATGTGCTGAAAATTTCTGAGGTTGCTGGTGAGTAATTAGTTTGCCAGGGAGATGAGAACAGCAGTTCGCAGTTTGTTAACCAGACACATGGGCAGTGTAAAGTATTGTTTTGTCCCAGCTCATGGCTGTCAGGTGTGTTTAAGGGGATTTTATTCCATGTATGGATCAGTTTTGTGTGCACATATGCTTGCATGTAGACTATGTGCATTGGGTCTACATTGCAGATATTTTCTACAAATTTTTATTGTAGCGTTTTTACTGTAAGCATGATTCAAAAGCTGCTTATCATGTAAAGTGGCAGGATTCAAATGTGATGTTTCAATAAAAATGCAAAGACATTTTATGTGTGTGTGTGTGTGTGTTTGCATAGATGTAGTAAAAATGCCAAAATTGTTGTATGTGGGTTGGTTGGTTATGGTTAAAGCTAGAGATGGGCAGAAGTTAAGGGTGTCATGATTGGGATTAGGGTTTTCCCCATAGAAATGAATGGACTTGTCCCCATTTAGATATGAAGACGTGTGCGTGTGTGTTTTTCCCCTGTCTATGTCAATTGAGAACACTGAAAAGCAGACACTGTGGACAGAGCACCTACAGCAGAGCATGGTTATGTAAATTTGACCAATTCCAATGTTAAACTGACATAATTACAGATTGTGCTTTAGAAACTTAATAAAAAAATGAATCTCCATGCATGTAGTTTTTGTTTATTTTTACATTTGACCTCTCTTATTCTTTAAAAGCCATGTTCTGTTCCCTTATGTGGTGTTTGCATGGAGAGGTTTTTTCTTTTAAAATCCAGGATCACGTTAAGAATATCGAAATAACAAAGAAGCCTTTTTTATTTAACTATAGATAATGTCATGCTCATTTTATTATGTAAGGTGTAAAACTATGCCAGACAGTTAAGTACATTTTGCACTGGAATAATGAACTGAGGTGTCTATTTCATTGACTGCCTGTATACACGTTTTTCCACGTTCCTGTCAAACTTGGAGATGTATAAGGCTTGGAAGTAAAAGAATGAGACGAATTTTTCTTCAAATATATAATCTTAGTTCAGTCATACAGATATATACATTGTATAATAAATAATATTTATAAAAACATAGCATTTTCAGATTATAAAATAAAAAGGGACTTATTAAAACTTTGTACAAAACTTTGGATATAGCAAAAAAACAAGTGAAACAACAGAGGAAGTGAGAAAGAGGGTATTTTAGAGGACAGTGTGAATACTAGACTACGTCACGGGGATAAAATCCTACTCTAAATTGTAACTTGTATGTTTGCTGTTAAATATAATTGCTAGGAAGCACTTCAGCTGTCTGAACATGTCGTGTGGAAACCATGGCGACTGCTGCTGATGTCGTGAAGCTGGTCGCCCCCACTGCACTGCGCCGTCCCCACTGCACCGCACTGCGCAGTCTCGCCTGCCTTCAGCCGTCACAGACATACACACATGCAAACGCACAAACATATACACAGACACATACAGGCACACGCACACAGACATAGAGCCAGATTCCCTCAGTTTGCAGGCTGCTTGTCACAGGCAGGACTCGGGGTTAAACTGTCTAGTTTTGTTATTGCTCATCTATGCATCCATATCTGCTTATTGTTCCCCCAGGGCTGTTTTGCAGCCCACTTGTGAGTCTCCTTTTTTGTGTGTGGAGTGGGAGGGAGGAAGAATTCACTGTAGTATGGAGAAGGTAAGTGGGTTACAGGACGACAGCCTTTTTCTTACTGCTACTATTTTTCTTAAGTGCAAATTCCATCAGGCTTCATGCACATATGCTATTTTATTATTAATGTCTCACATTTTAGGTGATCTCAGTCGTGGTTTGAAATGTCCTCTATTGTTTTTAAAGGGCACAAGTTCCACTTCTGTCTTAAACATAGAAAGGGTCTGAATGATAAGACATTCCTACTTTTTTTATTAGGACGTATGGAATGTATTTGTATTCTGACTGGCACAGCTTTAAGAATTAATCATCACAGTTATATGGGGTATAAACCTGGATAACAGGAGGGTGCCTGTGAAGTATGGTGTGTATTTTCTGTGGGCCGTTAGACTTCTGAACAACATCGAAAAAGTAACATTTTGCATTGTGTGACATCGATTCCTGCAAAATGGTCAGATCTCAGAAACATGGCTATAAAACCAGGTCCTCTAAACTGTAAGAGCACAGTGTGTGGAAATGAGGAGCGGGTCAGTAATGCATCCCGGGCTACGGGGCACCCAGTGGCCTCAGGGCTCTGCGTGTTTGGGGGTCGAGCACCTGCCTGGGATGAGCCGCACTGGGCCAGTACTGGTCAGGAGGGGGGGAGGCGGAGTCCTGGGCAGCAGGGAAGGTCAAAGCACCTGAGCTACCAACAGTTCCTGCCAGCTGTATGGACCCCGGTGCTAAGGGAAGTGGTGCGTCATGGAGGGGTAGAGAAATAAATAAACATGGGGGATCGGGGGGGGGAAGTGAAGCGTGCTGCTGCCTCACGGTCGCACTCTGCCAGACTTTCCAGTGCAGAAGTGCTTTCGATTATGGGAGTTTGTGCCTGGGAAGCTGTCCTGTGCAGGTGTATGCGTGTGATGTCGATCGTGAGTCTGCGCCCCCCCCCAATCTCGCCCCTGTGCAGCCGCAGGCTTCACTTGCACGTGTGCACGTCGTAGACACGCATGCACTCCTGGCAGCTGACGTAGCAGCACCAGTGGAAGATGCAGTGGCACTTCTCCTTGCGCTTCTCGGTGCGCGTGTTGTGCCCGCGGCCGCAGCACAGCAGGTCGCAGCCCTCGATGCCGTGCGACGACACGTTGCAGGCGCGGTCGCGCGTGCCGAAGGAGCCTGTCTCGGTGTTGGGCTCGCAAAAGTTGGGCGAGCCCTCGTAGTAGACCAGGTCGCGCTCCGTGGGCGGTTTAAAGAAGGCGTACTTGGCGCGCAGCGTCTCCACCCAGCCGCGGGACTCGCGGTGCTTCTCCACCACCATCTCGGAGGCGCTGTCGTACTTGTCCTTCAGGTAGTCGCCCAGCATGCGGAAGTCCGGCTGTGCCCACCAGCACGTCTTCACCTCGCAGCTGCCCGACAGGCCGTGGCACTTACAGCGCAGGTGCATGTGATCCAGGATGGTCTGTCAGGATGGAGACAGAGGGACGGCTTCAGAAAAAGGCAAAGGGGGATTCTCAGGTTCCCGTGATACACCCGGCTGAAAGGAGATCCCCAGCCGGTACAGATACTCAGCCGTGCGCTTAAAGGCAAATCCACAAAAAAATGTGAACGTCAATGCATTTCAAAAACACAGAAAGACTCTTGACAATTTTGGCTCTGCCCTTGACAAATCTGGCTTATTCCCGACTCCTGGGGGAGATACAGGTGGTTTGGGCCACAGGATTGCGAAGACGGCATATTAATTGTACGTGTTGACGTTTTGGTGAGGTGAGGGAACTCTGCAGGCGACATGTCAGGGGAACAAGGCAAATCAACTGGTGTGTGTCTTTTTTTCCAGCTGCTTCTATAAAGTAGCTAGATTCCCCCTTACCCCACCCCAGATGTGGGGGTGGGCAGGTGACTGCGGCACCTCAGTTTACTGGGGGCTGATGTCACGTCCCAGGCTTGCCAGGCCACAGGCATCTCCGCAGGGCCCCTGCGAGAGTTGGAGCCCAAGCCCAGCCGTGAATGACAGGGATATCAGACGGGGGCCAGGTGGGGGGCCAGGCGGGGGGGGCAGCCGTGTGAGCACCTTTGTTCTCCCGGCCGCTGTCAGCCCAGATCAAAGCTGGGCCTTGTTACCGTGTGGTCTCTCCAATTGCCCCTCAGCCTCTCCAAACCCCTCCCACAACACCACTGATTTTTTTTTTTTTTTTTTTTTTAAACAATCTATTCTCTTTCTGTCATTTATTTTCTCCTTCACTAAGTCGCGGAGAGCTTGAGTGGTGTGAGCACCTTGGACTTTCTCCAGCCAAGCACACCTCCTACATGTTATATGTTGGGTGTCTCGTGTGGCTGTGGTTGGTTCACTTGTCATGCAGCTGAATTCCACTACAGGTAACTGCAGGTAACTACAGGAATGTATTTTTTAGCCACAGCACATGTTGCTATTCAGCCTTACAATTTATGTTGAGAATTACAAAACGAACACATGAATGTTTAATAGCCCCAGGTCGGCCAGGATCAGTGGTCAGCCCCAAGAGCCAATGAAAGGCGGGCAGTCGTTACCGTGCGTCCTGCCTCGTTGTTGTGCCGGTTCATGGCGGAACGGGCATCCGGGCGGTTCTCCCTGGCGTCGGCGAACTCGCGGGACACCAGGACCCCAAACTCTGCATCCTCGCTGCAGCCACCCCACTTCCAGCCCTCCCCGGGGGGGCCCTTGTGGTGGGAGTCGCAGCCGCACATGGTTGAGGTTCCCTCGGAGCAGGAGCGCGTGACTGCGAAGGCTACGCCTGCCGAGGCGATGGCGTGCACGAAGGCAGACTCCCGCGTGGCTAGACGGGGGTAGGAGATGGAGGCTCCGTCTGAGCAGACATCACTGCCAAACATTCCCATAATTCCAAAACAACCCTCGGCTAAACACTTCCGGTCACTCAAAGGTAAAAGTTTTCAATATCGGAACAGCTTTTTCTCCAGAGCCATAAACATGCTGAGCCATAAAGCCTCTGATTTTAAGTCGATCTAGCATGTCCCACGTTATGGGAACAATTCCTTTCACACTGTATCACTTTATTCCCTCCAGTGTTACACCCTCCTCATCCTTTGCATAAATATATACATTTTACGCTGCTGGGTGCTTTGCTCTATGTTCTGTTATTTTAGTGTTTATTTTTGTAGTTTAGTTTTTATTTTAATGTGACCCATTACGATAGAACGAATTCTGTAAAGTTGGTTCTGATTCTGACATGTCTGGAGAACTTTAGTCACGCGACTAAACGTCAACAGATCTCTGACTGAAACTGGCATCTTAACCACTGGGCATAATGCTGACGGCACTTTTTCTGAATAAGTTGCTTCGTGGTCAAGGATCTGAGTTCAGAGGATGACAATTTAGGTTGATTTCCCAGGACTCCTATTGGATAGGCTAAATTGTTGCACTAAAAATGAACTCCAAACAGTTCGGTTGTATAAAATCACCTGCTGAGCAACACAGCACCAGCAGGTCACTTTACCTCCAGTGATATGAGAGAGCCCCCGTGCACTTGGATTAACTCAGCTGGAGTTGGGGAAAGTAAGCAGCGTGAAGAGGAAAACCAGCATGGGGCAGCTCCATTCAACAGGGGCTTCCCTACTTAAGGCCAAATCTTGCTTATTATGGGCTAACTATTCGACCCATCTGTGTACGAGGAGGCACTGGATTTAAACTGAGGTGATCCCCGTCAGGATAACACACCCCGTTTAGCTTTCAGTTACTCTGTGCTCAGAGTAAATACCTGAGACCCTGTCAGTGATATTCATAGATGCTTCTGCACCAAAAACGAGCCTGTGGGATCACACAATGAGGCGAAGCATAAGCACAGGGGGTGTGTTTCAGTGGAGAAAAAGATAGCATGCGCTCTGTTACAGCCCCCCTGCCCCCCCCCCACGCCGGACAGCTGCAGTCCAGTGACAAAGCCCGGCCATCTCCTGATAGCACGGTCACGTCACAGAGCCACCTAACGCTGTGTGTTAAGGTGCGTTTAGAATGCCCCCCCCCCCGCGTGTGCAGGGCCTGTGCGGCTGGGCTGTAGCAGTGCGTGTCAGGTTTCTGCGGGCATGCTGTGAGCACCCCTGGCGACGCCCCCTCTGAACGCAACAGCTTATTATGTAACCTGATGCCATTGTCTCCGGCTGCCAGGCAGCCGGCGATGTGGGCCTGCTCCAACCTCAATCCACGCCTGGGGCGGGGGTCCGACACCCCCTCTCTGACAGACCTGCTAGACTCTGTCTCGCAGCACACCCACCCCCCCAGCCGTCAGGCTGTTAGCTGCACTAGGACACAGTAGCTGCTGTGGGTCAGGGCTTGCAGAGAGTCACAGACAGGACCTCTGATGCTGTCACACTCACACTGTCACTCACACCACTGAGTCTCTCGGGAGTCCTGAACATACCAAGGTTAGCTATGTCGGGAGCCGACTCATCAACGAATCTCGTCACGGGAGGAAAGCTCTCTTTTTTGATCCAGATATGGGCCAGTAGAGCTTAATGACCTGTGCAACTCACTTTGGATAAAAATATCTGCTGTTGGGCTGCACAAATCCATTATCCATCCATTCATATCACAAATCTAGTTCAGGGTGGTGGTGAGCCCGGAGCCTATCCCAGAATGCACTGGGCAGAGGACACCGTGGATTAGACTTCACGAATAAATACTGATAAGCCATATTCCGGTCGGCAACCTCGTAACCTGGCTAGTCATTGGCATGTTCTCACAGTAACATCCTGCCGTCGTTCTGACACCCAGCATATTCCTACGCTCTCCCCAGCCCACTGAGTGTCCCCGGCTGCCCTGGCAGACCCCGGGACGCCTTTCCCAGCATGGGCCGGGCCCCGTGGGCCCCAAGGAGGACTGGCTGTGAGCCGGGGCCTGAGCTGCTCCGCGCTACCTGCTGAGCCCATGAATCTGCCTTTGTTCCTCTGGTGTCACACTGCGTTACCCGCACAAAGGGGCTGGAGACGCGCGCCTCCACGGCCCTGCTCTGCCCAGAGCTGGCACTGCTCACAGTAACCCCCCACCCCACCCCACACAGCCAGCTTCCAGCATCCAGCCCCAACCGCCACCCCCACACAGAGCCGGCGTCGCCGGCCTCGCCACGGCCGCCGCCATGCCCGCCCGCCCGCTCCCCCTCAGCAGCACCCCCTGCCTTCCGCCTCATTGCGGGCTGACGGGTGAACTGTGGAGAGGCGTCCTTTCAGCCCGTTTTCATGTCAGAGTCAAAAGGGCGTGTGAATGGGCTGTGCGTGGGAGCGGGCCCCTCCGAGGCGCGCTGAGATGGCTCGCGCTGCTTTTCCTGCACAGTAGGGGTTGCGCTCAGCCCCCCAGACCTTTTCTATTGCCCCTAATCTCATTTGGCCTCCCTCTCCTCTATCATTTTGTTTTGGAACAACAGCGGTTCACACTGCCTGTTTCTGCCCTGCACTCTCCTGACACTGGGGCTAATTAATTTCCAATCAGGAGGTTCACTCCGAGCAAAATCAGCTCTTTATCATTAAAGATTTAAAGGACTGACTGAGCTCATTAATTCAGTCGCCTACTTGTGGCCCCCCCTCCCCACCCACCCCCATCCCTTTGTTCACATTTTTTCAGTCCTCGTTGGAAAAGTACCGTGTTTACACTGCTGGTGATTAACGAGTGCCAGTCATTAACAAGTACAAACAGAAATGATAATTGTCTCATAGGAGGGCTGTCGGGGGCCCTCTACGTCCTCAATGGGGACAGCAGATCCCTCCAGGCTGGATGTGCTCTGGGGCCGGGCCCCCTCGGCACAATCCACTGCTTTGTGTGTTGACAAATAGGGCTACTAGAGAACTTAACTAGAACAGAGGGCTGTTTTCAAACATTTTAAACAAGGTGCTCCTTTCCTTTGAAACGTAAAACCACAGAAACAAACGACAAGCCGTTAAATTCCCGCTACAAAGACTTACAAAAAGTAGCTCGCAGACTTAAAGGCAGAGTCGTAAACATATCGTCTGCCGCCCCCGGGCTCCTGTAATGACTGCGAGTTTTAATGTGGCTGTTATTAATGCACCTTTGTCCCCACTTGCTATCTTGTTTAACGATCCTGTTGCCGTTACAGTTTTTGATTAGACTACGTCGTTCTTCACCATACTACTTTTCACCTGGACCCTGTTTGCTCCAACATTGTCTCAAAGCAGCTGATGTTCAGAAACTGTTTTCAGATGATCCAGTGATCAGTATCAATTACAATGATCACTGGGGCGGCACAGTTCAGACTGACTCATCTTAATAGTTCCTTTAGACAGCATGAGAGACCTCAGATATCTACCCTCACAGGGGTAACAGGCAGAAGTCACAGGCAGACTAGAGTGTGGGTGTATCTTATAGCGCATATTACTGTGACACGTGTCCTCTACTTATGAACGAGTTACGCTCTGAAGGTTATGTTCGTAACTTTTCACTAACCATGATGGATAGTGGATGCAAAGAATATTAAAAATAAGTAAACCTTGATCTCAAGACAGCACGTCTTACCGACACGCAAGTACAAAGAACTGGAATGGTGGGAGTACGCACACTACGCTACTGTCGCGGCTGGAGTAGCGGCCAGAATTTGCACCAGGTGGAATTGGCGCACAGAACAAAATTTGATGTTGTGGAAATGGGAGCCCAACTAACACAATTTGGACTTAGTCCTCTTCATTCGTATGTCTGAAAGTTAAGAGTTCATAAGTAGAGGATCACCTGTATTACTCTCTAATGTCAAAAGACATATTCAGCCACTGATGACTCAAAAACATTTTTTTTTCCATGAAGATGTAATTTTTTGTGTTCAGTGCTTGGGGCCAGCTGTACCTTTCTGGGGCTCCTAAACAAAGCTTTACTTTGGAGGCCCCCCTACCAAGAATATTGATGATTTAATTTCTTCCACAACGCAGGCAATTTGCGGCCCTTAGCAACTGCCTATTCTGTGTACAGCTAGAGCCAGCGATGTCGGCACTGACTCACAGGTCGATTTGACATTGATAGGGAATAACAGATTTCATGGGATGATCCTATAATGGTTTAAACTGCAGTTCCCCTGTCCTGGGCCCTGGGGTATCTGCATATTTTTTGTTTCATCTGTAGTTGCTAAAAACAACACGTAGGTGTAAAGAAAAAAAACACTAATTGGGTCAGATAATTAACCTGTGGATGAAGTGGCCAAATTCTGTCTTTCCCTTGCTACCTTTTATGCAATCACTCAACATTCCTAAACTCCGCCTGTAGATGTGTGCGTGTGTGTGTGTGTGTGTGTGTGAGGGTCATACCTTTGTCCAGCACTGGGCCGAATATGGCCAGGTTGTCCTCGATGGTGGTGCAGTTCCAACGGCGGCCCCGGAACTGGTGCTGGCACTCCTGGATGCCCAGCTTGACTCCCTCAGCCACACTGGGCATGATCTCGATGTAGTTGCGGCAGAAGCGTAGCTGCTTGGGCACCAGGCCAGGGATGGTGCCACACAGTATGGGCTGGGAGCCCAGGGAGGAGTACTGCTGCCCCAGAGCCAGGGACCTGAGGTGGGGAAGGCAGGACGTGGGTCAGGGCAGGGTAGGCACACACTCAGGGCCCACTTTCCTACATTCCTGCACCATGTGACTGGTTTACTACATCAAGCATATTAGCATGTTGTGTTGATCAGAATGCCCTTGTAGTTAAGTGTTTTTTTTTTTCTTTTTTTTTTGGGGGGGGGGGACAGGCACGATGTCACTTATGCATTACTAGGATTCTGCTCTCTTCATTCAGCACAGCTAAAATTACCTACATCATGCTGCATGCAAAGTGACATGAAAGTCATTCTTATTTTGTAATTTGTATGTTATTTTTGTTACTCCAGCAGAACAGCCTGCAGCAACTTGCCTTATGAAATTACTTTGATCAAGAAGAATTATAGGAAATAAACCTCATATTTCAAAAATATCAATGTGATTTCCTACAAATTAATAAAGATGACCTCTTCAGATAGCTCCAGGAGATCGTTTTGCCAGTCATTCATCTCCTTTTGTGTATCATTATAGTGTATCTGCTGCATACACTTAGGGGCCTCCAAGCACCAAGCCCACGTTATGGGGAGATCGGTCGTCTGGTCAGAAATGACCCTGCACATCACTGTTCTGTACTGATCTGATCTCCTTGCACATATGGCCTTCCTGTCAGTTTTAATGAGTCTCACTAAGAACATGTTTTCAACCACAGAACTTCCACTCACTGGATGCTTTTTTTTTTTAATTTCAGTATTAAATTGTAAAGTCTGGCCACTGTGATGTGTGAAAAGGGGATTCATGGAGGTTGTTCCTGAGATGCTGGGACCGCTACATCTGGCTCAAACAATCAATCCTTTTTCACGCATCTTAATTATTCCAGTGCTTAGCAAAACACTTTGTTACCCTTCCTCATTCCTGTATACTGTTGCAACCACATGATTCACTGTGTAGAAGAGCAGGCTGTTTGCATTAACAATCAAGTGTACCTCTTAAACTGTCTACTAGGGATATAATATCCAGATTGTGTATTTGAAACCTTAAGTACATCACAGATTTAATCACTTAAACACTCATCACTACTCCTTCCAAAAAATACTGGGGAGGGTTAGGGTAATGTGTGGTTCTGTGCCTGTTATTGGAAGGTCACTAGTGAGTGATGTCACAGTTGGGCCCTTGAGCAAGGCCCTTAACCCCAAATGCCCCAGGGATGGACTGACCCTGCTCTCTGATCCTCGCTTGTATGTCACTTTGGACAAAAGCTTCTGGTAAATAAATAAATGTAAATGTATTCCCTCTCAAAATGACCTGATGATGATTGGTGAGGTCCATATTCCAATGAAGAGTGAAGGATAAATCATGTATTATTAGGATGCAGAGAAGTAAGGTGTTGTCTCTGTTATTCGAATGAGGTGCTATTATTATTATTTTAAATCACAATGAACATTTTTATAAGCTCTTTCCAAACTTTCAGTTATCTTACTAATACCTTTGTGTCACACTGTAATCTCCACATTATTAAATCATAATTATAAAGTTGATAGATCCTTAGGCAGCCTTTAATAATTGGCACAAAAGTGAACAGAATTAAAATAAATGATGTTCAGATTTGACCTGTCAGGCACATGGTATCAGTTAGGCAAAAGCTACAGTAAGAAATTGCAGGGATTTCTCAGGGTATTCTGGAGACAGTATAGTAGATTGTTACAATAGCATTATGCACGTAACACAAATTGTATCAATACGGCCACATATCGTATTAGGGTGTTAATGGAAAGAACCAGATTCTATTTAAGATTCTACAACTTGAAACCTTTTTGTTATGCAAGAGATATTCCCTAGACTAGTCTTAAATTTGAAGCTGTGGGAATTGCTATAGATATCTTATTATTAATAATGATACATTTAATTATAGCCATAATCAATCCTCCACTACCCTTCAAAGATCATTTCTCTTTCCAAGTTGAGCCTGATCTTTATTAACAAAACAAATGTTAAATAAATTACTGGTAGTGTGACAGCACAAAGAAAAAGCAATACTTTGTGATAACACTGGGAGGTGTGCAGTGGGACAAGTCTAAGAGTCATTCATTCATTCAAAATTCAAACCCTGAAAATTAATCATTTCCCCCCATATTTTGTTCCCAGCCCTAAATGAAATATGGGTATTTTTGTGTATAGTTACTATCCAGCATCAGGCTCTCGCGCTGCGCATACTTAATAGCATAACCATCCATTTCAATGCAAATCTGGGATAACTATGACATGTTGTGCATGCACAGTTCTGTAACAATGCTTTGCATTGTTATTAAATCACGTCCCAGGACACCACTAATCCATCATTCTGGCTACTTTTTTGGGTGGGGGCTATGATCCTGTATTTCTCTGCATGTCAGGGGGTAATGAAACAAGAAACCTGGCAAACAGTTATACTTATACCTATATGTACTTTTTTCACCAAAAAAAAACACACACTGCTTATGTAATTCGTAGGGCAGATATATTCCTTTTTCAACGTCATAAGACATCATTGCACAGGCAAAGACGCATGTTAAATGTGGTGCATTTTTAGCATAATCAAGTGTGCATTATGGCCGGAGTGCTGGATGCAGTGCATTGATCCGATCTCCCATTGTTTCAATGGGAGTTGGCATCTGCTAAGCAAGGATTAATCATCTAAGCGAGACAGGCCAAATCTGCAAGGAATGTAAGAAAGCTTTACGATCGCATTGGGGTAATGCATTTTAATGGGCTTCTTTTCGTCCTACAGTGATTAAATAATAGATTAAAAAACTGGATTTGCTGTGTCTATGTTATAACAAGTTTACCGTGATGACAAGCTCAAACGAAAACCATACAACCTTGGAACTGCAATTGCTTTTACTGCAAAATATTTAAAGGTCTTTTTGTATAGTGTTGTTGTTTACTTTATAAGTACATGCCATTTACATAAAATTTACTTTTCCAACAATACTATAACTACACATTTTCCACACTATGTTGCTCCTCCTGTTACTCTGCAAACAAAAGAAACAAGCACTATAACAACATGTGATTTATGCCTCTCTGAGCAGCATAGCTTTCTAAACAGATCATACCAGCTTGTAAAACCAAAGTGTAAGAAAATTTGACCTTGTTGTAGCAAGAGTTTATATAAACTTGTGTCTTCCTTGTATCCTTGTGTTGACAATGTAATACCAAATTATGTCATTTATCACATACCCCGACTGCCACAGGTTATTTTTTTAATGCAAAGGGGATTCAATTCAATTCAATTCAATTTTATTTATATAGAGCGTTTTTACATTACATTACCTCAAAGCGCTTTACATTATCCCCGCCTGAAGCCTCCAGTGAGCAATTCAGAAGCGACAGTGGCAAAGGAAAACTCCCTAGAAAGAATAAACCTTGGAAGGAACCATAATCAAATGGGAGCCCATCCTCCCGGGGCTGGCAGAGGAAGTCAAGTGGGCATGATGGCAAGTTCCCAATTCACACAGTCCCAATTTTAACATTTGAGCCTCAAGTGGGGGGTGGACAGGTGCTGGTGCTGCTTCAGATGGCAGGACAGACAGTGGACAGCAGGGCGTTCAGGAGAGACGTCACAATCACAGAAACGTTAACTGGAATCAATGGCATTGTTACATTTGTAACTGGTCTGGCATTATGGTACTTAGTTGAATGGAAGGAATCTGACTGGCACTAGGGCGAAATGAGGGTTAAGCACTGACCACCACCCAACTCCTTTTGTCACTGGCTAACCAGAGTACACCTGTATGGAAACAGACCATCCTCCCTCCAGCCATCATCACAACACAGGAAAATAGACCGTATTTCCCTGGAAAATGTGCAGGTCCTTTTTAAGAAGTGCCTCGTGCTTCTGATCTTTTATTTGATGAAGAGACCGAGATTGTTACTAAGCGTCCTATATCTTCCCTAATGGCCAAACTTTTATAATGTTTTTAATTGCTGGCCACAATGAAACAGCAGCTATGAGATGGACTTTTGTGATCCAACTTGCTTGACCATTTTGAGGATTTCACTGTAAGAATTGACTCTATTATAGAGCCTTGTCCTGCATCCGCCGCCCCCGGACACGCACAGACTGGGAACGAAAGCTCACAAGAGATTCTGACAAGCCTACAGAATTGGCATTTAACTAGCCCCTTTCAACGACGACAACAACAACAACAGCAAATAATAATACAACCGACTAAATGTAATGAAACGGAAATTTTAGAGCTCTCCGTTCACAGAAAGCCGGCTCATAAATATCTTACAATGATATTTTTGGTCATCTTTGCCCAGTGTAATACTAGCTTCATTACTTTGCCTTATTTTGTGGGTGACTGAGATTTGAACAGAATCAAACAGACTGTTGTTTTTCTTTTATTTTGGCCTGTTCTTGGAGTGGCGCAGTGGTTAGCACTGTCACCTCACACTGCTAGGACCTGGGTTCACATCTTGCATGTTCTCCTCGTGCCATCATGGGGTTTCCCCCAAGTTCTCCGGACGCTCCTTACCATCCAAAAACATGCTTAGGTTACTGTAAGTTACCAGATTGCCCTTAGGTGTGAATGTGCCATGCAACAAGTCAGTACCACATCCTGGGTTATTCCCTACCTAGCGCCTGTAACATTGGGAATAGGCTCTGGACCCCCCATGACCCTGAATAAGAAAATGGATGGATTTGGAAGAGTCCCGCTTTTTGCCTGATTTGTAATTATATGGACCACTAAATTTACTGCTCCTTATTAGTGAGATTTTGGGGGCCCAGCTGGATCTGGGTGATATGAGTATACTGTCAATAATCAATAGTATCGGACTAGTAACCTGGTGTTGATATCTGACAGTAACTAACCAGGGATTATCAGGAATGTAGGCTTAGGAAATATACAAAGCAAAATAACCGAAGCATTTATCATTTGATTTCGGTTTAGCCTTGCAGCCTAAGTGCTTTTTTAAACTGCTATAGAGCAGCGATTCACAAGCATTACATGTTGCAGTAGTAGTGTGGACACCATTCTGCCACATCACCAACTTCAATCTCCCAGTCAGCAGCCCCAGAATGTCAGCCATTCATGTGCAACTTCCTGGTGGGAATTCTGAGTTTCTGACTTGGATGGTCAAACAAGACACAAGCACTTACCACTGTTAATTCCCATTGGAGATAAGGACATTGCTGATGGTCTTAATAGCCTATATACTAATTCTTTATTTGCAGATTATTTTATAAATGAGAGGCAGTGGTCTTCAAAGCCTGAACTTGGGATAAAAAAAAATAAAGAACCACTGACAATTTTTAGATGACCTAGGCTAAGCTATTCTTTAGTTTGAAAAGCTTGTCTGTTGAGTTGTGCAGACTGTGTCGCACTGAAAAATAAAGTTTCATGTCTCATGTCAATCGGGGGCCCTTGGACCAAATTCCCCCATCCCCCTACCACCCCATCCACCCCTCAAGTGCACCTTTGTCTGCAGCTGCACCCCTTAATCAAAATACATCCTCAGGCATGCCGGTAACCAGCTGGAGGGGCGCTTTGCTACCAGGTACCTGCAGCCGTGCATCTTTGCGACAGCATGCCTGGGAGAAGATCCGATGCATGGCATGCTTGGGTTCGTACTAGAGACTGAAATCACATGTCTTTGCAGTGAATCAGTTCTATTGAGAACTAACAGATTCATTCAGGATCGTTCTTTGAGCCGTTCGCTCCCTGGGATGTCTTTCCATTGGAGGAGGCCGCTTTCATTGTTTTATTTATTATCTTATTATTTATGATTCTTTCAGACTCTTTCACACATTCCTATATCATTACCATTTTTGGTGGCAAAAGAGAGTGTGTCACACTTACAAACAGCATGATCAATTTCACTGATAAGCTTGATGAGCGGAAAATCACGTAGCAAATGAACTGAATAAATCAATATGGTTACCACCATTTTATTCTCTTAAAAGATTAAGTCACAGATAGCACAAGTTGGCTAAATTCACTGGTAAGAAAAGGTCCCGGTGATGCTTGTTGTTAGCAGTGCTGTAAAGCTTCTGCAGTTTTTTATTTGACGTTGGTTTGTCTTTTCTACCGTTACTGTCGTCTCATGGACAAACTGATCTAGCCCAGTGCAAATATAAAGACAGATTCAGAGAGGGGATTTCAAGAGGGGATATTGAATTGGGGGAGCGACTCGCAGGAAACACAGAGGCTGCTGCGAGGTGACATTAAAACTGAGAGTCGGAAAAGAATAAGCAGCATTAGGCACAAGTCTAAACAAGCTTAGGTGGCACCCTGACTGGGGTAGGATGGGGCCTCCTGAATGTGACCCCCCCGTTATGTCTGACGTAACATAACGGGCCACTGGAAACCACAAGGGAGGGACAGAACCCATCAGAATCCCGATTCATCTTGGATAAGAAAACGGCGGGAGCGACCCGTGTGGGGGCGGCTGATCAAGGGTGTGCCCCCCGGCACTGAGATTCTGTTCTCTCTTGTTAATCTTCAACAAAAAAAAAAAAAGAATAACGCAACAGATATTACATGCAGAAAAAATAGTGGAATACAACTCTGTGGAATACATGAGGAATACAGCTAGGGTATACTCTGTATGTTTACCCATGTGCCCCTAAATCACAGTAGATAATGACGGCAGGAAAGCAGAATGAAATCATTACTGCAATCGGTGCTTTACTTGATCTCTTATGTGAACTGCAGCCAGGGATACAGCACTAATTAATATTAATACAATACAATTCATTTGAATTTCTACATTTTTTTGAAGCCTACTTGATCATTAGCGAGTTCTCTGACATTTCAGTGTTTGTTTTTGAATGGTGAGTCATTCTTTTTACAGTGCCAAACTGAGGCGCAGGCCCCACAAAACAGACTAACCACAACGAAATATGAAATTTGCGAGTTCGAGCCTTCCCTTTAATTACCCTGACAGTGATCAGGAAGTCTGTGAAGGACTGTGATCATACATATCTGTTCACACTTCCATGCTGAGCCTGCTGTTTCCACGCAATGCGATTGTATAGCTGAAGGTTTACTGTTTAATGCTGATCTGATTAATGATTGGAGAAGTGAGATTTGACCTTTTTCCAAAGGCCTTTTTCCAGAGCCAATACTGAAAACACTGTCGCCAGATGGAAGTTTGGGACATGAGAAAGCAGGATCTTGATCTGGTGAACTGATCTGTTATTATGACTGTATTAAAGTAATGGGAGTTATAATTAATACTGTGACCATTTGGTTCATAAGCAGCTAGAAGACGGATGCCTTTAGAGTAGCGTCAGCAAAAGTGTCGACAAATATTTATGATGAAATAGGAGAAATCTAGTCATCAATGCATTCCAGAACAACTAGCACACATTGCGCTTTGGTGGTGCGCCTCTTGGTGTGATCTTCTGTTTGGGTCTGACTGGTGTATGTGCACATACACATCGTAAGGCCGACCCCATTCAGCCTGAGGCCTGCACACACTCCACACCTGCTAGTTATATTCACACAAAGAGAAGGCTGTCTCGCCTTAGCTTCATGCTAGCTCCATCTTTGCTCCATCTTAGCTACGTTCTAGCTCCATCTTAGCTCCAGGCTAGCTCCATCTTTGCTCCATCTTTGCTACATTCTAGCTCCATCTTAGCTCCAGGCTAGCTCCATCTTTGCTCCATCTTTGCTACATTCTAGCTCCATCTTAGCTTCATGCTAACTCCATCTTAGTTCTATGCTAGCTCCATTTTAGCTGCAGAGCTGCGGTCCAGGTAGGCTTGTACAAAAGGTCACAGGAAAGGAAAAGGAAATCATTGTGACAGTGAAATTTTAGGAGTTCTTGTGAAGAAAGTGTGGCCTCCATTCTCTACTCAGAAATTATTCAACAGTCACCAATCAAATAATGGAGATTTTGCTATACTGTACTGATGTTTAATAAGAAAAAGGAAAATAGTGATTTAAAACAACAATTTTTATTGTCATTAATCATGTTCTAGAAATTATTTCATTAATGTTGCTCTCATTATTCACATTAAATAGTGGCTTTATTACAGATTTGGACCCATTTTTTGCTCCATTAGCTACTCATCATTACTATTTAAAGTGTTGGGAATGCGTCCATTTGTCAAAAGGAGCTGCTTGCACTTCTGGTGTGATGTCATAATAGCAGATATCAGTGATGACCCAGATCCCTTAATCTAAAGGCTGAAAGAGGTGTGAAACACGTATGCCTGCAACTGCCTGGCCTTTATGGCATTGACAAAGGGAGAAGAAAGTCTGTTTTCCTCTGTTAAAGCCTAGCGCCATGACCAGAATGAGGCCCAGAGAGGGGGGGATTAAAGAGAGGGCCTTCTAAGCCCTATGAAGAAGAGGAGAGTGGCGGGAGCGACGGCAGCTTGTGGGGTACTTGTTGGCCCCGTAATCAGAACGTCTTTTGCTGTGGTCACACTGTACTAGTGATACTCACTGGCTTTATATATTGTGCCCAGTCTAAGATGCCACCAGTTATATAAAGAATAGTTTGGAATCACTTCAGTCTCAGAAATTCAAAGCAAAGTATATCATCTTCTGTAAGCCTGGCTTCTGATCTTATTAACTGTTTCAGCCAAGGACACCATTAAAGTATCACACTAGTTCAGTATCACCATCAGGGTGGACGTTTCAGGTCCAGAAAGTAAAACTCCAAACCAGGATTTTGCTTCAGCCAACCAGTTGGGTATAAAGAGTCACAGTCACAGAGTGCTCAACCGGTTGGTTGAAACAAAATCTTGGTCTGGATTTGTATTTTCTGGACCTGAAATGTCCACCTCTGATCACCGTACAGTATGATGCATCACAAACCTCTACAGCCAGTGAGCCCATTTTTATGTGTTTAATGTTTTAAATAATAGCTGAAACAAAATATCCATGAGGTTCATCATTTGACGATCATTTAAGGGTTGCCCATGACCACTGTTTACTTTGTTAAGACAGATCTGCTTTGTGTTGTGCCCTTTTGTATGCGATGCTCCTGAGCTGCCACTAATCCCAATCAAAAGAACATGTCTGAGACACATCAGAGACAAATCCTCTTCTAGTGAAATTCCAAGATTGTGGACTCAGAAAACAAAGGTACAGAGTAAACTGCCATTTGTCAGAAGGATGAGAGACTCTGGATTATAGATTCATGTCATGTAAAATATGTCAAAAGGTGACATATGGACTGCAAAGAATCGTGGGACAATGAAGTAATCACATGACAATGTCAATCAGGCCAGGCCATACATCAGGACTGGGATTTTAAGCTCCCATCCCACTGAAAGGTAAACCTGAAGAAGAAAGGCCTCAGGATGGGCCCCTTCTGGGAACGAAGTGTCATATGCAGCCGCAGTTGCTGTTGTTGTTTTCTGTTTCTGACTCTTAGGTAGCTTAAGGCAGATCAGATAAAGAGTGACAGTGCTCCTGACAAGTGTCCAAACCTGTTTTTTACATATCTTGTGAATTTGCTTTCCGCCATTGAATGAAGGTGGTCTGCATCCAGCACTGACTACACACCCTGGCTGAATACTGAGCTCCATCTCCAGCAGCAATTATGAAAAGTGAATCATCTCAATACTATACAACATAAAGTTTGAACCCTGAAGGCTTCACTTTTGCAGATGGGCAGAGAGACTTGGCTTTCTGGTGGGCTGGTTCACAGATCCAGCATCAATCACAAACCCTGCCTAAATGCTGCACTTTGCATATAGGCAGGGAGAAAACTAGATGCCACTGCAACTACAAGCACTGACCAAACGCTGCTCTGCATGTGGGGAGGGAGATGGAAGGCAGAATCCCATAGGAACTGCATACATCGTCCATCCAAGCTGTGTCTGAGATTGCACTGGAATCTCTTCACAGCTACCCCATTAGCACACTCACCTCAACACAGGGTCCGAAAAAGTAAATGACTTTTGTCAGCCACGATGCACAAGAGCAACAATTAAGCCCTAACCTTGCTCAAAGAACCAAATGCATGTGCTGTCTGGTACAGTATATGATTTGCTAATTGCTTCTGATGAGGAATCCAAGATGAGATTTTCAAATCATACTGTAATATACAAAGCCAAAGCATTATAGTTACATTCAGAATGATGCTGTGATCTTTTGTTCTGTTGGATGTAAGTTTACAGTGTTGTATATATTGAAGGCCACATTGCTTGATCACGGTCAGTCGCCTGATGTAAGAACAGTACAGCTGACAGAAAAGCATGCATGTTTTGTGTAGCTTTGACCCCATTTTGTTCCTGTCCAGGTGGACAACAGCTTGAAACCCCATTGCCACTTTGTGTCTTGCTATGCATTACTTATCGCTCGCACGGTACTTTTAGGATTGTTTCCACCTGATGAATAATATGGTCACCAAGAACCTGGGAGGAATTTCCCCGCCAAAACAAATCTGAAGGATAATGTCCCACAGCACTCTGTGGTGTTAAGATGAAAGTTTCAGCATGCCCAGCATGGTGCTGTGCTTACCTAAGTGATTTAACTGTACAAATTGGCCTGTATCTTTGGATAAAGCATATCCTAAGTAAGTATATAATATAACACTGACACCCTGGAAATATGAGGTCTACACAGAGATTCTCACACCCTTGGGGACCTTTTACATGCATCTTTTTTTTTTAGAGGAAATGCTTCAACTGGTGTTCCAGGGGAGTTAATTTCAGTGTAGCGTGGGACTCTGTAATTTCACAAGAATGAACAAGGCAGCCCTTTGATCGATACCGTATTACTGCAGCAGTCTTATGTTCGCCACTCTCTGTCACTGTAGCACCAAAACATCCAAACAACTTAATCACACACCTAGGAGTAACTCCAAAACGTAATGGTACCTGTCTCCTGAATGTCTCATTGACAGGTCGGGGTTGTACTTAACAACCACCAAAGCATTTACATGGCAGTGCTTATGCTGAAACCCATCACTGAATAAAGTATTCTGATCTGCTTCCTGCTATTGACACTGTGGCTGTCATTAAAAATCAATAAACGATTTCAGTTATTAAGTAATGGATTCAGGGTTTTAGAATGATAACAATGAAGTACGGGCGATTACAAAAACTGGCGCAGAAGATGTTCTTATGTGTCCGATTGACATGATATTGCAAATTCATGTAAAATATGAATTACAAACAAATAAATACATGGTGTCTATAACTGAATAGCCTTGCATGTGATAAACTGGCTACAACAAATTGCCAGTCACCAGTTATTACCACCAAGGTAATATATATGTTACAGCCTCAAACAAGTCAATCTGAGAACGGAGACCCCCCCCCATCCGCCATGAAAACCACTTTCTGGGACCCTAGGCTCACCCACCATATGGCAGTTCATTACTATCCATGAACTTAAAACAGTATCTTCACTAAATGTCACCAAGCTTCATATACTGTTAGAGATCCACCTAACGTAAAGTGCTGTGTATCTCCAGTAACCGCAGCACAATCAAGATTAACAATCATGTTTAAATCGGCACTGAAAACATAGCACAGGTGTCTGGTGTTTATACATCAACATGAAAGCATTTGACGCAAATTATTTTATATTGAGTATTATTTATTATTCATAAATGTATGCTGCTTCAGTGTCTGTTTGCTGTTTTTGTCTTGTTTTATATTTTCTAGTGTACAGTTTAGTTCCAAGGTTACTAACTCAAAGTATTATAATATTATAATATTTTATATTTATAATATTATAAAAACAAATACACACAGTAATTACTAGTATCTTTTTGCCAAGTAATCAGTCAAGGTATGACTAACAATATACCTTTCTGATATGTATGCCTGTAATCAATGTTACTTTGTGTTGAAAATAAGACTTTGATGCACTAATGGATACTGGACACAATGGACACAATCCACATGTAGAAATACTTTTTGCATTTTAAATCAAATCAAGAGATTTAGAGGACATGTTTTCAGCATATACTATCATCTGTTCTTTATATACAAGTTATATGAGGACTGATCTATATGCAATGTTATGGCTGTGAGTGTCAAACCTGTGCTTATTAATTATAGGTGGATCAACACATAACTTAATGTATTCCTGTTACAGTAAGATCTCAACAGCACAGCCAGAAACAGCCAGCTTTCAGTTTTTGTAGATAGAAGAAAAATCAAGAGCAATGAATAATACTGAGCTAACCTGATCTGGGACATAGCTAGTTTTCTTTGAAACAAAAATATTAAATAAATGAAGCGTTGTTCTAAATTAGCTGTAAAATTGGGTGCCTGCACTCAATACGTGTTTTGAACACCCAGAGAAGATACTGTATGCGTTAAGGCTGCAGTAAAAGGTTCTATTGGAGGTAAATTAAGGGCTAATAATTGAATATTTGGATGTCTGCCTATGTAGATGCTGATAGTTTTGATACAATTCTTGTGCCATTCCGCTCGATGCAGGCTTAACATTGTCCATGACGCAAGCTATACCTTCTAACATGAATTGACACTTAAAGATAATTCATCTGCCTCAAGTGTATTCGTAGTATAATTTTTTTCCATGATGCATTTAAGCTCCACAGGGTAAATGAATTTCAGCCATATGAATATTGAAGTGTTAATCCCCAGATCAGTCATCTGCACTTGCTGCGTCTCCTCTGCTCTCCTTCCTTCCAGCTAAACTGCTGTAGGTGAAGTCCCAGCATCCTTGATCCCCTCATACAGAATTGGCCTTTTTTTTTTCCTTCAGCAAGATTCATTAAATCCATCTAATTCAGACTACAGACAGAAAAAGGGTTCGGGTGGGAACTCCCGGCATGGAATAATGACATTCCTCCATCCCAGCGATAGCTCCTGGATCCCTGTGTAAGCTGCCGGGAACGCCAACCCAGCTCAGAGCCCCCGCTACCGGGGCTGGCAGGGGAGGGGGACATGAACATCCCATCGCTCTCCCTCACTCTCGACTACGTGGAGGTGTCTTAATTAGCAAATATGAACAGGGCGGTTTGGTTTGGCAGCTTCGGTTTGGGAATAGGACCCTTCAGAGAAGGCTGGTATTTTAATGTCAGTAAGACTAAAGATACAAAGTAATATCAAATAAGCAAAATGCAATGTGTTGCTAGAGCAGGTAATAAAAATGCAATGCGGTAACAGATGCTTCTGATTTTAGCTACTGTCCTACATCAGGCGCTTGATTCCTTTCTGCAGCAATTTAATTGATAAGCCGTCGAGGAATAGCTGAGTGTGTGTGTGTGTTGTGGAAATGAGGAAAAAGCCCAGATCTTGCCTGTTTTCTATCTCACAGATTTCAGTCATTATTGATCATTTTATGATTTATGCATTGTACCATATTGATAAACGGAGCATTGTGCTGACTCATGGATTATGACACACAATGTGCTGATTCATCAAGTATGATGTGCTAACGAATGATGGGAAGCATTAATACCAACATATGCCCCTGAATTCCTTTACTGTTCCTGTGTATTCACTATACAGACGCTCCGCTACTTACGAATGAGATACGTTCTGAATGGCCATTCATAACCTGAGATGTTAGTAAGTTTAAGGGGATACACAAGTACAAAGAACTAGGATGCTGGGAGTACGCACGCTATGCTGCTGTGCGGTGGGAGTAGCGGCCAAGGAACACAATTTGGACTTATAGTCCTCTTCTTTCGTATGTGTGAAAGTTCGTAAGTAGAGGAGTGTCTGCACTTGCTATCATGATCAGTGTGAAAATCGATAAAATTGTTACTCCAGTACTAATAATTTCACAATAATTTCACATTAATATGAGTAAGAAATGCCATCAAAAATGCCGTCTAAATGTGTCATATAATTTGCAAAAGTTGCTCAGATGCGAGTGACTGTTACTAATTTTTCCAGTTTAGCATGTGTGGAGCAGACCTGAAACTAAACTGAACAACTGTGGGAACTACTTTCCAGAGACACACGCAATAGAACACAAACCCGCTTTATTCGCCAGATGGAATCGACCCATTCACACATATGATGTCGTCCCGCTGGTCTGAGCAGTTTGCCATTGGCTAAGCGTGATGACTGTCTCTTAACATGATCATTCAAGCAGAGGAGAGCCCTAGCTCTGCCTATGCCAGTCCGGTTACTGCAGTAGTATCCTGCCCGTTTGTCTGACGCGCCTGCGCTTTATGTCATGTTAAATTTGCCTGTGATTGTATGGCTCAAGGCTAAGACCAGTCAAAGCTATTTTTTTGGTTTCTCCATTCCACACTTGGCTGGAGAATTTATGACTTAACTCATTGCCCCCCAGACAGAAGTTGAGAAGAGTCTGTGTGAAACCCGCCACCACCTTCTGGCCGTAACCCCCCCCAACAACTGTGTTTAGTATTGCCGAACCCAATATATCTGTGTCTCATTTTGTTCTACACGGCTTCAATTGACATTACAGGGGGGTGTCAGGGACGCCCTCCAATATCACCCTCCCCAGCACCTGCAATTTATCTGAAACATCATTCTGGCTTTCGCCCTTTTTATTCTGTGCCCCCCCCCCCGCTACATCAAATTTGTTGCCTAAATCAAAGGTGCTTCGTCTTGTAGCCAGGTGACACTTATACCTGTGTTATGCAAGATCCCTTACTAACACCGCAGCAGGAAATTCTGACTCTTTGTCTGCCATGTGTGGTGGCGCTGAGCACCATTGCGGGTCTCAAGGCGCCCGGCTATGACCGTCTCTGCCCTCTGGCCTGTGCTGCTTGGCAGCTTCAATGCTGGAAATGAAACCAGAGCCGTGATTCTGAAGGAGACGCCGCACCGCGACCAACCAGCATTGTTGTCACTGTTAGGTGAATAGAGCTTTTGTCACCAGTAATTAACACACGTGTTGGGCTCTGGCTTAACGCATTCCCTTTTCACTTACTTTCAAGCATAATGCCCTGACAAATTTCACATTAGTTCCTTCGAGCTCTGCGTACGGATAAGTTTTTCATCTCTCTGCAAATGTCATTGTCGCTATCGACTTGGTGCAGTTTTTCCGCAAACTGCCAGTCGGATGTAACAATTCGAATCTTCGTTAGGAGAGTAATGGATTTTCAGTGAGTTAAAAATTCTCATCTGAATCCTCAGCTGCCTCTTCAAACTCAGGGAATATCTATGTACATGGCTGGAAAACCCTCAACTGAGCCGATTTTGAAACACGAGATGCAAAAAGTGCAAAAAAATGTAACTTCCTCCAAAATAGCTCCCGAAAGATGTTCGGCCCAGGTATATTGTAGTGCGAGTGAGTGAGCACTTTTAACATCTTGTCTTAATGTAACAGTTACTTTCCCGGTGCATCTGCCATGAAAGAACAAAGTAAAGTGTTATAACGTCCCTTAAAATCAAGTTAACAAAGAGACGGACACAGTCAGATTATGGATTTCTATGGCACAAAAATATGGAGGCTCAGGCAGCAGCCGCCCTGAAAAGCGATTTTAGAATGAGGGAAGTGTACAACATCTCAGCGCCCTTAAAAACAAGCCCCTGATTTAAACTCAAGTGGTGTTCTGTGATGAAGGAGACTTATCAAAGAGTCTCTACAGAAGAGCCAAGGACCCCAAAGGCAGTGAGAACTGAGCACCCAAATTTTTAACGTTATTTCTTAAGATATATTTCAGGTATGTCGGTAATCATTGTGAGTAAAACTGTTTTGGAGATATAAAGGGATAATCTTTATAATTCCTCATTTAATAGCACCCCCCAACAGAACTTGGGGACAGCAGTCAATGGAGTATGGCCACAGACAATGCCCCACATCAGGCAATTTCTAGGCTAATGTACCCCCTCTGTTCTTCGGGATCCAAACACAAATGATGAAGATTACTTCACCAAGGGCTTGCATCATCAAGTGAGCGATAGATTGGTAAATGCAGCTGGTAGAGGTGGTTTAAGCGAAATGCAACGTGGGGCTTTTCTGTGACAAGAGGGGCTGAGGTTAAAATTGTTTTGACAGTGCAAGTGAACTTCTTCCCCATAGTAGCTGTAAAAGAGCCCAAATGTCATGACCTTATCAAATAGTTTGTCTCGCATTAGTTATAAATCATCTGAAGGTTAATATGAAGCTGTACAGTCTACTCACCACCAGATAGGATAGCCTCCAAAAACCCTTGAACTGGGCAACCATATGCAGGTCATAAACACAAACAGGTACAAATCCATAATGCATGCCTTGTAACGATACATCTCTATATCAGTCAAGCAACATAAAATTCCAGTGTGGAGCAAAGCAAATCCCCTAAAAAAAAAAATAAAAAAAAATAAAAAAAATAAAAAAAAATGGGCAAAAGTTGATTTGAACAGGGAGGGGAGAGGCAAATAAAATTTCTTGTCTTTTCAAAAATCGTTCTCCTCTCTTCCTCCTTGAGTGAGGCGGGACAGGAAAGTAGAAGTGTGTGTGTCTCCTTGCAGCCAGGAGAACGAGTGTCTCTTACACACAAGTCACACTCTCTCACACACACACGGGCGCACGCTCCTACCCGTCCTCCCGCACCCTCCCTCTCTCTGCGCCTCTTCCCTAAGGTAGATCTTTTTCTCTCTCTCTCTCGCTCTCTCTCTCTCTCTCTCTCTCTCTCTCTCTTTCTCTCTCCACTTTTCCCCCTCGGGATGGCTCATCCACAAGGCCGATATTAGAGGAAAAAAAAATTGAGAGGAGCAAGGTTTGGAGATGTCAGCTGGCGAGCCAATCACAAAGCATGGCCTAAGGTTATGAAAAAAAAAATATTCGTTCCCATCTGTCAATCACATACCACCCCCTGGTAATGGGGAAAAGAAAGAGAGAGAGAGTGAGCGACAGGGCGGGGGGAGAGAGAAAGGTAGGCTTCTTTTATCTTTAATATAACCACACAGACACAATTCCAAGTGGTATGGTTTGGAGTTGGAGTGAGTCAGGCCTGTGTCTCTGGGCGTAGGGGGTGTGGATGGGCACGGTAGCGAATTTACTGACTCCATTTTGGGGGTTGTGCCCTGACTAATTGTCCTGGGCATACATGGGTTACAACCCCCCCACCATGTTGCTCATACATACACAGCCCAAAGTGTACCAACCAAATCAAGACACACAGGCAATTATTACAGCCATCAGAAAGATCAGGTAGGGCAGGTGGAAATTAAAATCTCTTTAAACAGATTTAATATTTTACTCACTTTGAATAAAGAACAGAGTGAGAACGGATGTGAGAGAGAAGGAAGTTCATGATATTCATATCAGTATCATGTCAAGTTTTTATCGCAAAGAATTTCTGAAATCTATTTCCAAATTAACTGCATACAGTTCCATGAAGTTCCATATGAAGGACAAGGACAGGTGAGGACAGACAAGAAGAATTCATTTGAGCATGAGCTACAGCTTATATAACTCAAAATCTGTACTGATGATTAATTTATGCTTATTAATAGACTTATTCGGCATCCTGTCTGACACATTTTATGGTCTTATATGTCGAGCTTCGCCCCGACAGTTACTGTCGCTGGGCTGCTAACTTTGTGACCAGATTGATGAAAAGTTTTGTGGATTCACAAAAGTGCAGATTGCCAGAAGGTCCTGCTGGAGAAGCCCCCGGGGGGGGGGGGGGGGGGGGGGGGGGGGGGGGGGGGGGGGGGGGGGGGGGGGGGGGG
>JABFEA020000098.1:27838167-27848416 GCA_019775915.2 Cyphomyrus plagiostoma | reverse complement strand
AACTGCCATGTGATTTGTTGATTAGATAATTGCATTAATGAGAAATTGAACAGGTGTTCCTAATAATCCTTTAGGTGAGTGTATAGTGAAAACCAGAGGTGGAAAGTTCAGGTCCAGAAAGTACAAATCCAGACCATGGTTTTGTTTCATCCAACCAGTTGCGTATTATACTCAGAGCCACAGTCAGAGAGGACTCAACTGGATGGTTGCAACAAAATCATAGTCTGGATTTGTGCTTTCTGGACCTGAACTACCCACCTCTGGTGAAAACAAATGTCAATCTATTGACAAATACTAAATGTATATTTTCCATTGAATTAATTATCCATGCCACTACTGTTATAGATTACACAACTGTAGTAACCTAACAAAAAAAAAAAAAATGAATGCAGTGACAATTATGTAAAAATGAAGGATCATTTCCATAATCTTTTCAAATTACAATCGTTGCCTACAGGTAAGATTGACTACAACAAGGGGTCTTCTCTGGTTTGACAAAATAATTCAAATTGAATATGTTTTTGCAATGTTTTTATTCACAGCTTTTTTTATTTATACAGAAAGTTCCCTGATGGGTTTAACCAGCTACAGTATTTTCATCATGCAAACTGTGCTTATGGCGAACTCTATCAGACTGGGTATTTTAGATAAGATCCCACTGCTATAGACATTCATCAAGAGTATTAAGAAATGTGTTTGACATTATTCTGGTGGCTCAGTGTAAAATCGTGTATTAAAACTAAGTGTGTGCTATAAAGGCAGTGCAGATATACTATAAGGACTTATCATAATGGTTATGATTAATGCCGCCTTTGTGAGGACACCATGTGTAATCCCTGTGCTGCCAAATCAATCTTAAGCAAATTCTCTTTGATTTCTTTTTCCTGGCCTCTTATCTTATGCAGAATACTTTTGTGAAATTTACTGTAGTACAATTCCATAGAAACAAATGCCCTCATCTTTTCATTTAACTGTGTGTTCAGGTGTAAGAATCTAAGCTTGCCAAAATCTTACGCTACAAAAGACTCTCTACGCTGCCCATGGCTTTTGTGATTTCATGTAGTGTGTCCCAGGGATGGCACTGTCACCGTGTACTGGATAAGTGCTTTAATGACAATGGGTGAAGCATCTGTATGACATTAAAAAAATATATTCAACTGATTGACACACATATCGAATGGAACAAGTAAGCCAAAGCTGGCCCAAGAGGCCTACATTTATCTGCCTCATTATTACTCTTGTCTAATGACTGGCTATTAAGTTGGCTGAATATGTGTTACCTTTTTATTAATTAGTATTATTAAATAAGTTATAAAATACATATAGTATTTGTTAAATAAAATTATGACACTCACAGGGAATTTTCCATTATTTGGTGTGAAGCCAAGGCTCATGTACTATTATTCTTTGCAATTCCCGCTTCCATCCATCCATCTATTTTCTGTACCTGCTTCTCCTACTCAAGGTCACGGGGGAGAGGTGGAGCCTATCCTGGAGCCAACGGGCGCAAGGCAGGGAACAACCAAGGATAAAGCGCCAACCCATCACAGTGCACACCAGGAAGAAACCCCACCATGACAAGATTGATGGAATTTTTCATTTGCCTCACATTCTGATCAATAGCAGAATTACCACAGCCAATATGTGAAACCTGACTTGCTTTGCAAAACTTTTGTTATATGTTTTCTTACCTTGGCATCTAATGAATCGTAATGCATTCACAAGTTATAAAATAAAAAAACAGCAGTAAAATGATTTGGAATAAATGTAGTTAAGGACATCCCTCATTTTTCAAAATAATCTCGTGTCCTTTTTAGCTGATAGACATATGGGCTCAGAATTTTGTTTCATGGGACAATAAAATAAGGTAGTCGACTAAAAAACTAATAAGCAACGTTTACTTTTCGTCGCGTGGATTGCACACGTAAACAACCCCCGAACTACCGCCTGCAGCTACAACTTCATAATCAGGCAAGACCGCGCACTGCTCCTGCGCAGTGGTGGCGTTTGGGATCTCGTGCATAAGTCCAACCTACTGTGACGTAAAAGTGGGCGTGATTTCTTCTAGATTAATCTCAACGCATCGAGTTGCTATTGGCTGCAGGGGAAGCACGAAGTGGATTCGGGCCGATCGCGAGCTAGTGCGTTGATCTTTTGCAGCTCGAGAATTTTCGTTCCTAATGTGCGCTCCGCCAGTGATGACGTTTGGTCAAAAGCTGCGTTGCTACCAGCTGTTCGTACAGCCGTCGCACCGAGATTGAAACGATAGACGGTTACATTGTGTATTTGGTATAACTGCGGATACCCATGGCACACTTTGGCCAATGCAAACAGCTGCGTAATGACTCCAGAATAAGGGCGACTTAACGGTAGGACTGGTACTGCTCCGCTGAAATATCGGATTCGTCGGCGATATAAATTATATAACGAGTCGAGAAGACTGAACACTGAAATCTGGGAATTGTTGCTGTTGTAGCGAAAATCAGCTGTGGTCCAAAGTTTATAGTTTTCTGCCTGGTTTTCAGGCCTCTTCTTCGTGTAAGTATAAACTGTGATACTGCGTTTATTGACATGGTTTAGCTATTTTATGAGATTAAAATATAAGAGCTGAGTTGTATCAGAGTAGATTTTTGGAATAAACCGTATAGTTTGAGATCGCTGTCTCGTTGTATACATGTGGACGCCTATACACCTATGTTGATGTGTTGATAGTAAACAGGAACTTGTATTGGTCAGTGGCGTCCTTTCTTTCGAGTCTGGAGTTTAAATGTCGTTTTCTGCTAATGTGTAGTACGTTCTGCATTTTGGATTTTATATTACACTTAGAAGCCTTATTACATTTTTAAATAACTGAATACATTGTGACGTTGGGGGGGGGATTGTAGATTGCAGAGGATTGTAACAGATTAATTGATTATAAGAAGGCTGGAGATGGTGAAAAATCCACTAAATTGATTTGTTCTTACTCCCCAGGGAAATGATCTTTACTTGGTAGCGTGGCATCGACTGGGCCATTATGTCAGTTGTGTGGTGTTTAACCACAGTGTGTCCTAAGGTCACTGACATAAATTTCTTTCATCAACATCTCATACTTTTTCAGAGGCAGGGGCAGTATTGTGCAATGTATTACAAATTTGAAAGTTCTTATCTATCAGAGAAATGAGTCTCATGCCTTATTGGGCTATAGTTGAAAAATGTTGTAACTCGTTTAAGACGTCAACTGTTAAAAATTAATTAGTTAACCAGTCATATTGGGGAACCGTGAGGGTTGAGAAATGCTGCCTGGGCAGATGTTCAGGCAATTGCAGGGTCCCTAACACCGAGCTCTGCTGTGGTTTCCGCTCAGGTGCGTGCTGGGAGGTGGGCCGAGGGGCGTGGCGGCAGCATGAACGTGGGCACGGCGCACAGCGAGGTCAACCCCAACACCCGAGTGATGAATAGCAGGGGCATCTGGCTGTCCTACGTCCTTGGCATTGGCCTGCTGCATGTCGTGCTGCTCAGCATCCCCTTTGTCAGCGTGCCTGTGGTGTGGACACTCACCAACATCATACACAACATGGTGAGGGGGCCGCGGGGGGGGATGGGATGCCAGTCAGCCAATCAGAGTTAGCCTAGGTGGGGGTGACTGACACTGTCAGAACAGTGTATCACAGTGGTATGTGTAAATGGGGGGGATGTATTTGACAGTAAATGAGTGTTGTTTTTTTAAAACACTTAAAACATTTAAAATTGCTTTGTACCTTAACTAATTTGAAGAATAGTTTATAAATTTCGGTTATTCAAGTTCTTCCAATTAATTGTGCAGTTGTCAGTTTTGGTTTGATGTATCACCCAAGCTATAAAGCTGCAAATTAAACTGTACCAAACAGGTGGAAACCAACATAACATTGAACACAGATAAGATAGGTAAGGAGCATGCACTGATTACAGTGCGTTGCTGCACCCACCACACGACAAACCACCTCAGGGGTGAGAACCTGAGTGCAGCCATGTGGCAGGTGACACCTCAGCACCACACTAGTCCGAATGGATCAGTGTGAGGTTTTTCAACTCACTGGAATGCCAATCCTGCCACCAACCCCCACACTTTTCCTTTTATGTTGGAGTACCTCCTCCTAGGGCTGGATGTAGATTAACACTATACCCAGGAGGAAGCAATTGCAGGTTAAGGGCCTTGATCAAGGGCCCAATGGAGTAGAATCACTCTGGGAATTCACAGGATTTGAACCAGCAACCTTCCAGTTGCTGGCAGAGATTCCTAACCTCAGAGCCACTACACCACCTTAACACACATAAAACAGGTTAAAACAAAATGCAGACTGTAAAAACCTGGTTCTTATCAAAACACAAGTCGATTTACCCTCACCTGGACCACTAGTAAATTTCCTAAAATCTGGGGCATGGTGAGCTGAGGTAACCTTAGCTGCTTCCCGATTCCCCCCCCCCGCATCCTGTATTACCTTTCGTTTAAGGTTTCTCTGCTTTCAGCCTTCCATAAACCAGGAGTTTAACTGTTTCCAGCAGCAGAGGAGCATTATCTTCATGACTGTTGTTCCCTTTAAATGAGTTTGTCGTCTGCTGCAGTGCATGTACATCTTCCTGCATACGGTGAAAGGCACCCCCTTTGAGACCCCAGACCAGGGCAAGGCTCGACTTCTCACGCACTGGGAGCAGATGGACTACGGCGTACAGTTTACTGCCTCGCGCAAGTTCCTCACCATCACGCCGATCGTACTGTAAGTATTTGCCCCCGTCGTCCTCTGTGTTCCGGAGGTGAGGCTCTCCTTGTCCCTCGTGCATCCGTTCTTCTGTGTCAGTCTGATAAATTTTCCCAAAGTCTCTGTCTGTCCTTGAGGGACGTTCATATTACCACGGACGTGTCTGATTGGGAGGTAGCCTTGGCATATCCTCATTCTGTCCTCTTCTGCTTGTTTATAGTGACGAGTCTGATCTGTGACCTGCTGTGTCCTTGCAGTTGATGTGGTCCTTTTTCTTACATCCTTGTAGTATTCGCTACATGTCTGAGATGGCTGTTTTCCTGAGGCACCTGCAGTAGCTCTAGTTGGAAACACTGAGATCAACATTTTTGTTGCTGTCTCATACAGAAGATGACTCCGTAAACAATTTCCTTACACACAGCGGTCTTCTTAATGATGCTTTAAAAAATTCTTCTCTTAAAACCCCACACTAAAGATATTGAGGAAACATCTGCAATAAATGTCACATGGTAAATTTAGTCTCTTGGAATTTAATTCTGTCCTGTTTTCATAGGCTTGTACGTATGCTGACCCCGTGTGGTTCACTGAAGTATAATAGCCGATTGAATAGAATGAAGTTTTTTTTTTCTCAGCATGCTGCATGTAGTTCTGTGCATTAACATCCTCTCCGTCTTCTTTTTTTCTTCTTTTTTTTGTTGTCCAGGTACTTTCTTACAAGCTTCTACACAAAGTATGACCGCATCCACTTTGTGATCAACACCGTCTCCCTGCTCACTGTGCTCATTCCCAAGCTTCCTCAGCTGCATGGGGTCCGAATCTTTGGGATTAACAAGTACTGATCTTTGGCAGAATCTGAGTCTCCCTCGCTGGTGCGGTTGTCCAGCTCTGCTCTCCTTGGATTGTAGCCAAGGATGTCCCGTGTTCCTCTGTGACTCTGAAGGGCCTGTGACATCAGGACTTGCTCAACCTCAATACGAGGCTTTTTCCTAAAGCTCTAGTGAATGAAGTTCAAGTGTGGCAGGAAGTGATGCTAGATGGCAGTGGCAATATGGTGTGGCTCATCCAAATTAAAGGTTTCTCGTTTGTTGAAATTTGAGCTAATTCTGAGAAAGAGTTTGACACCCATCGAGGTACTGAGGATGGACTCTTCCGTTGCTTAGTCAGTCTGCATAAAGTAAGCTGGGATACCGTTTCTTCTAAATGTGAAACTTGGTGACAATCGATATAGAATGTCTTCCTTTCCTGATCGTCCCGCCAAAGAGCACCGTCCATGGCTCTGTTGACCTTCTCAGCTTCAGTGGTTCGCTCTTGAGGACCAGAAGCTTTAGTTGGCCTACCCACAGTATCTGTGTATCGCTTGTGTGTGTGGTATGTGGCCGGTTGAGCAACTCTGGGGTTCATGAGAAGTGTGGCTTCACAATATGATACAGGGTTTTTTTTTTATTTATTTAAAAAAAAAAAAAAAACAATCACTTAGCCTTAGCAGTGCTAGGTGGGAGGTACTTTCTGATGAGTTAAGGGACATGTTACAGGTCAGACTAATTTATCAGACTCAGAAAGGGACTACTCAACAGTAAGTCCCCAGCTTTTTGGTCAGATCGGACCTTCGTTTTGTTGCCTTTAATAATAAATGCCCTGACCTGAAGCCCTCTACAGTGCCACAATATCGATCACCAAGAATGATTTGTTTAAAGAACATTAGCTGAGATGTGTGTTGTGTTTAGGAAGGTCTGCTTCAAGAAAATCCTGCAATGTTATACCTTCATACCAGTGGTAACTGTAGATGCTATAATGGGCTATAATAGGTGTTAAGGAATCTAGAGTCCGCAGGGTCTTCGAGTCACCATTAACATTTAAACTGTTAAAGCTTCCTCACACTAACTAAAACCAGGAAGCTTCGTGTGCAGGTTCTGTCAAAGCGGGGAGGTTTCCTGGAGCAGTGTGTGCAGATGAGTAGGCTGAAGCCCCTGGACACACAGACTGAATGGGCAGAGATGGTGATGGATGGTAATGTATTTGCAGCAGTGTAATCCATATCCCTGCAGTGTTCATGATTATTCATGGATAAGGTGGTGTGCCCTTTAAAGTGACAAAACCATGTAATGGAAGATTGAGCAGAAACTGACCAGCTCTTGGTTTGGCTAACCAGTGCATTTTTTATTTTTTTATTTTTTTTTGTGGGGGGTGTTGGCTCAGGCTCTACAATGCGTGTTTGAGAGTCACTTTTCGCAAAGACCCTTTTTGCTGATGTCGGAGCTTGTATTTATTCTGCGTTTTTCAGAGTACTCTTCACCCGAAGTACCTGTTCCTGTTAGTTTGGGTGTTGCTACACCACTCTTTGTAATGTTTAAAAGCCAGTGCTTCATAGTGGGGGAAAAATATTAACTGTCTAGGTGTAGTTGCATTTTTGTTTCTGATACCATTCACAGTGAAATATTTTTTTAAGTGTAGTTCTAAAGCTGTATGTAGCAATACAAGGCATGTTCCTGAGCTTATTTGGTACTTAAAAACCAGGTACTGATAATTCTCAGTGGTACCAGTACCGTGCTGTGGGAGTGCTCTCTGTGTGACAGCACAGCTTGGTGATGCAGTACAGCTGGCTTGCCAAGGGATTGTAGTCTCTGAGACACCCATCGTATCCTCTGGCTCCAGGTAGCATAGTGAGAGTCACAGGCATGGCTTGGACTTTATCCTGAGGCCTGACACGTTTTGGGAAACACTGGCCTTGCGCAACTAGGTAGACTCTCAAAGCATATTGGGTTCTTTTAATTTTTCTTCTCAAGAATGCAGGGATGCTGTGAATTTTATAGAATGGGTGTTGATGACTTTGGGCTACTTTTTAATATATCTTCATTTTAAGTCACTCTTTCAGTCAAGCAATAGAGCATAATGTTTGCAGTTGACTGTATTCCACATTAGATCTGTAGAAGATTTGTTCTGTACTGGATTTAGGTTTGGGTGGACAAAATCTGAAGAATTGCATGGACAGCTTGTGTTAAGGTGCAGGATACATTTATGCTGCACGCTTTGGTAACTTCTATTAGGCAGATAAAACTGGTTTAATGTTTGCAGTTTAGAAACCACAAGCAGCCAGTTCTCCACTTTCCAAAAACCCAGCTAACAATTCCGTCACCGTTTCACCCTCACGGCAACGTGATTTTGAGAGCCGTTATCGGATTCTGCCGCTTGTTAAACATTAAATGGATGAAAGTGCAGCTGTGGGTAGAGTCGGATTCCAGGGATTAAATGGCTGATAGGTGAACATCACGTTCTGTGGTGGTTTACGTGCCAGTCCCTGTGCACTTTCCGTCTACACACTGCGACTTGCCTGGAACCACGACTTCAGTATGCAAAGGACTATGCTGTCTATTTTTGTTTTTAATTTGGTATCAATTCAGGTACTAAGTGCAGCAACTGATTAGAATAATTTGTCTTAGATTTGGGGAAAAGGTGTCGCATTCAGTCCACGTCAAATAAAAAGTAAACTGGTACCCATCTGCCTGGAAGGTGAGGTGTCGGACTTTTTACTTTTAGTCACTGGAAACATTATGTGTAACTTTCTGGAGTACCAGCTGTTTCTGGCTCTTCATTAGTGCTTATTTAATAGAATGTGAGCACCAGCCTGAAGGGTTTTGATTGGCTTGTTTTGGTCGGGTAGTGTCAGGAAGCAATGGGAACGCCTTTCCTCACTCACTCTCTCAGCATTGCATGCGAGCAGTGGGAAGCAGCACATTATGATGCTATAACAGAAAGGTGTTAGATTTCCTGTTTTTTGTTAAAAGGGCTTCTTTTATTGTGTAGCCTGTACTTTTGTCTTTTTTTTTGCTGTACTAAGGGTGGAGTGAACACAAAGACAGTGATGCAAACTTTAAACCTTCCTTAGACCTGAAAATGCAGTATTATAATGGTAATTATTATTTTTTTAATCTTAGAAAAGTTGTTTTGTGGAGGTACTCGGATCATGTAATAAGAAATGTGTCCTGTTTTAAATGAGCAAACCTACATCTTTTGAAATAAGTACTATGAGTATTGGATAGGCTGTAGGAAATGGCAGCATAAATGTCCTTTACAGATATAGTATATTGAACGAGTAGCACACTGATATTTGGTGGTGGCCAGTATGGGTGCCGATGCATGGCGTTTTTGTCTTACAGTGTTATTTTTGTTATTAATACTAAAGTCTGGCTTGGTCGATCACACCTGATTTCAGCAAGGGATTGATATCAAAAATGCATCACGTTTAGACTAAATTTGGAACAGGGCCCACATCCCAACAGAAAATGACTTTAATTCTACAAATCATGTAAGAGAAAATATTGTTCAATGGAGGACTGGAATGTAGAATATTTCTTTTGAAGTTTGGTGTTGCGGTAACTGCCTTGATACATTGTATTTTCAGACTCAATAACTATGTTGCCTCTATAGTCAAACTAGTTCATCAGAGGCAAAACATTTCTCTTTGAGTTGAAGGACGAAGACCTGCCTTTATTGGTAAATTTACTTTGTTGGGTTATACGTACTCTGGATATTAGCATGAAAATTGATTTTATTGTTCTGAGACTTTAAGACAACCATGAGGGGTGGGATCTGAATAAGTGCATTAAATGTAACTGAACAAAATTATAGACGTGTATAATTATTGTTGGGCATAATTGATCAAAGTCAAAACCCTTCTTTCTAGGTGCTGGATTGAAAAACCATTTTGGACTTTTGCAAACATACACCTGCCCCCAGTACAAAATAAACAACAGTCGCTGCTTCTGATTTGTTTCAAAGCGGTATGTTTATCTTGTCATGTTTGCTGTTCATCCTTGCAAAATTAGTATGCTGTTAAAACAAAGCTATTAAAATAAAGGCTTTAGGGTCTTCTGTAGAATGGTCACTGACTAAAACAGTTTTCCAGATGGTATACTTTCTTAAGCATAAAGTTTGAAAATATTTTTATTACTCCTTTGTACAGTATTAAATTACAATAAAGTTCAGTATTATGTAAAGAAGTGTAATTGCCTTTTTATGTGATATCTAAAATTCACAATTGTTTCAAAATTGTCATAATACCTTGTAAACCGTTGGGCATAAATACAACTATTTTCCCAATCACTTGAGCTGACCTTTGGGTTTTTTTTTAATCTTTTTTCTTTTGCAATATTTTCGCAATTAAGTCTAAGCAGCTTGGATGGTGTTAGTTACAAAAATACTTCACAGACATTATTATGAAAGAACGTAATACTGGAGGGGTTCCTGAGGGGTACGCATACTTACTAATGGTCCTTACAGTGTTCTAGGGATGTAATCAGATATCTCTGCACCTTGTACACACTTCAGAAATTGTCACCTAACGACCTTGCACTTGCATGAGTTATATTGTGGGTCACCATCTCAGAGCAGATTGGATCAGTTACAGACTGCCTGGACTGCTATTCTTAATCTATACTGTTTCATCTACACTGCACCTACAGACTGCCTGGACTGCTATTCTTAATCTATACTGTTTCATCTACACTGCACCTACAGACTGCCTGGACTGCTAT
>JABFEA020000098.1:27794584-27805475 GCA_019775915.2 Cyphomyrus plagiostoma | reverse complement strand
CCCCCCCCCCCCCCCCCCCCCCCCCCCCCCCCCCCCCGCCCCCCCCCCCCCGGGCAGCCAGTGGTGGGAGTGCCTAGTGACTCTCGGGGCGTCCCCCTGGTGCCCCAGGTGGGGGTTGAAGGTCTCCCCGGGGCTGGCGGGACCCCCGTGGGGTGCGCAGGTGTACCGGGCTCCAGGCTCTATCTGTGCCTGCGTGGCCAGCCCCCGGGGGGGGGGGTATTGGCGCGCTGCGGCCTGTGGCCGTGGGGCTCCTGGTTCGTGCTCGCCGGTGGGGGGTGCACAGTGACTGTGACTCCCCCGTCTGCCTCCTTGGGTGGATGTGCAGCCCTCTGGGGGCGAGCAACCCGGGTGCCTGTCCGCTGTGGGGCGCCTGGGTCCATGATTGCTCGGGGCTCTCCTGGCCATCTGGGGGGCCTCAGGGTGGCGGTGTTGTGGCCTCGCACACTCATTGGGAATCATTCCATGTTAACCTGCACACTCATACATACACTTACAGCACACAAACATACACACACACGCGTACTGTACACACACACATACGCGCAAACAAGATAGCTCAGGGCCTTCTTGCCCTATGTTATCCCTCTCTCTCCTTTTTGTCTGGGTGTGTGTGTGGCCTCCATCCTTTCTTCTCAGATGCAGATACTGGTGTGGCGATATCCAGACAGTGTTCCTGTTGGTCTGCTTATGTATTTTTTTTTCTTTGGTATTAATGTATTTAATTCTCAAAGCAGATACTGGCACAAGCTAATTCTCTCATAATGGTACCACTGCTTTCTTTGTTTATATACTTTTTGTGTGGCACCTGGATCTTGTTTTTCAGATACAGCAGCTGGTGTGATGATACAATGTCCAGCAGCAAGATGCAGAAGCTGTGCGTTTGTTACTCTTTCCTTTTGCTCTACCTTTTCTTAAGTTGTCATGTATTATTTTTCTTTCTGTTTTTCTCTCTCTATCCGACCCCCTCTTTCTTCCCTTTTTTTTTGTTCTTCTTCTGTCGCTCTTTTCTTTCTCTCTTTTTCCCTCGCCTCTTTCTCTCCCTCCTCTCTTCCTCTCTTTATCTCTCCTATTTCAGTAAACTTTCCCTGTCGGCTCCAGCATAATGGCACAATAATCTAAAATGGTGAATAAAAAGTATATCTCAAGTAACAAGAGGAGCTTAATCCGAAGCTCCACTTGGCAAAGTAAAAGTGTCGGCACAATAAAGCACCCAGACTAACATCCTGCTTGCTAAACTGCTGGACACGACAGGGGTCTTAAAAAAAAAAACTTTACACATTGTTTGGATACATTTTTATTACTTTAAAAATTACTGTTTTGATAAATGTGCTTAGATGTAGTACAGTATATGCCTTTCTTGTTTTGTCCGGTTTATTTTGTTTAAATGCAAAAAAAAAAAAAAAAAAAAACATATTTTGGTGTAATTTTTTGGGGCCGGGAAGCAATTAATTGGTTTTCCATTATTTCTTATGGGGAAAATTCGATCAGAATTCAAACTTTTTAGGATTCGATCCAGAGTTCTGAATGGATTAATTTTGAGTTCTGAGGTACCACTGTATATCTTCAGTCAGCATAGTCAAATTTCAATGTAGATTTAGTATTTAGAATCTTGTGATAAACGGATGAGTAGATTTTATATTAATATTACATTGTAAAATTCCTAGATCTATCCATATTCCATGTGCATATCCTGGATAGGGTCTTGAGGTTTCCAGTGACCATATATACAAAGGATCTGTAATCTATCATTAGACAAATGGTGGGGCTGTGGAACTGACCCGTCACATGATACTCAGGGGAATTAGTGCTGGTCTACTAGCCTGTGCTGTCAGACCACTACAAATGATTCAAAACACTGCACCATGTCTGATATTTAGCCTAAATGCTCTCATGTCACACACACACACCCTTGTCTAGGGCTGCTCGATTATGGAAAAAATCATAATTATGATTATTTTACACGATTACTCATTGACTTTGGAAATATGTTGCATTTATTGAACAGAACAGTTAATTCTCCTTAAAACAGATTAAGACAGATAAAACACATAAAGGCAAACAAGGTCAACAATGTAGTGCACTTCCACAATCTTTTGAAAACGAGTAATAAATAAAATATAAATATTAAATAAAATAATAAATAAATTAGTCCAAAATAAATTTGCTCAGGTATGTGCCTTAACAAACTGAAAAATTCAAAACAACATTTTACAACATTCTACATTTTAAACATAATTAACAATAAAATTCCGGTCAGTAACTCAGTCCAAGAATATTTTAAGGCTGGCACACTATCGCTCAGAACTAACAGCAAATATCCTTCGTTCTCAACCGTGCTAATAGGGCACATGTCTTTGGCTAAAAAGTATGCAACGGCATCTGTTATTTTTTTGTGCCTTTCTGAGCTGGATGGATACGGAGTTGCACTGAAGAGCGTGTCTTTAATGGGTGACTGTGTTGCGGAGGATGTTGTGGGGGTTGTTCGTCGATCTTACTGTTTCTTTATTAGTTGGTCATATGTCGGTCTGTGTTTGAATTTTAAATTGTTAAAAAGATTTGTGGTGTTACCAAGCGGTGCCGACGCAACCGCGTAGCAAATCTTGCACCTAATATGTTTTTGATCCACATCCGCTTCTTCGAATCCAAACTGTTCCCAAACAACAGAATTGCTTCTACCCCTTTTGTTGACCAAAGACTTCCATGGCTGCTCTTTTTCTACTATCTTCACTCGCGCTGATTTTTAAATGCGATCAGATAACACATACGCAACTTCTTCGCTGACAGTAAGTATAGCGTGAGAGAGTTCGGGCTTCTGGAAGGGCGAAGGTGCGTATGCGCGCGCGCGTCAGAACGCAGGTCAAAATAACTTAAAAAAGTGAATAATCGTTTTTTTCGATTACACCATTTTTGTGATCGTTGACACCCGAAATCGAAATTCGATTAATTGCACAGCCCTACCCTTGTCTCTTTTCACTGGCTCCCTTTTTGGTGCTGTCATCAAGTTCAAGTCTTTGGCCTTCAGATCTTTAATGGACCGGCACCCATCTCCATCAAGGAGCTGCATAAGACCTATCTGCCCTGTTGCCCCCTTCAGTCAGCAAACCAATGGCATTAGGAGCTCCCTCCTCTCCTTCACTCCAGACGGATCTCTTGTGTGGCTCCCCGATGATGGAATGAGCTGCTAAACCACTTGCAGTCATCAGACTCCCTTTCCACCTTCAGTAAACACCTGAAGACCCATCTGTTCCATGGACTACTCGACTAACATAATACCGCTTTACGTTCCCTGAATGCTTTTGTTTTGTGTTCCATTTCTGATCCTTATTAGGTTCTTGCTTTGTTAAAAGATTCTGTAGCTCCTGTTCCAATACTGCTTATACCTGTACCTGGATATTCATTGGAAGCTCAGCCTAGCTACTTATGCTTAGTTGACTCCTTGATAGCATATTTGTAATGTGCTGTTTCCTTCACTTGCATGTTGCTTTGCATAAAGTGTCTGCTAAATATGTTGAATGTTAATATAAAGGGCTCCTCAATATTAAAGGAACTGAAGTCACTGAAGTAATCGTTGCTTGAAGCGCTTGAATGTGTAGTTCAGTGTTTGTGGTTCTCAGAGTGACATGACATCCTCTAAGTAAGTATATAATTATAACTATGCTGTCCTTGTTTCATAGGACAAATATTGGGTTTTTGTTTTATAAAGACAGGCACTTCAATACTTACTCTTGTGGACATTGCCACCAAAGATTACATAGAATTAGGCAGCATTTATCCTTTTTAGGCATTAAGTTCACGTCATTTTAATTTTGCTAAAGAGATTTACTGAAGTACTATAATTATAACGACTGCATATATACATATATAACACCTCAACACTGATTTATGAACATATGATAAACCGTGTCCTTTCCCCCCTTGCAGGTTGTTATTTTTTTAAGGCTTCTGGTGGCCACTAGGGGGCAGTATAGTACCATACTTGACACTAATGTGGAATGGCATTTACTTCCTATAAATAGATTCCACCGCTAGGGAGACATTACTGGCCTGGTTTTTCATCACTGGCAGTATTTGTTCTTGCTAGGAGTATAGCACTGGAGAGCATGTAGACATAGTTTTCTTTTAGTGAATTCTTTTAGTCTTTCTTTTAGTCTTATCTGGCCATTTTAAGCATAGTATCTGGCCTGGACTGTTTACATTTGCCCTTCATGCCTGATTTAAACATTAACTTGTGGAACTCCTTCCACTTATTCACTGAATCTGACTCGGTTTTATTCATTCTTTTTCTCCCGATCTGAGCTCAGTCTTTGCACTTCTCCACGTATTTCCCACTTTATCTGCGTACTCCTTGCTGGTGGCCTAACGCTTTGTGTTCAAAATTGGGGATTTCAGAGAAGGGGGGGGGGGGGGTACATGCTTAGGTGAAGACACGCGGCGAGAACATTATGTTAAACCTGGCTGCCTTTGGTTGCGTATTTCCTGTCCTGTCTGCACCACCGGAAAACCCCTCCAGTCCACAGGCTCTGCTAGCCGGCATCTAAGAGTGGCACACTGGTTGTGACCCTTACATAGAAACTCCATTTCGGAGCGAGGAGGTGTCCTCTCAAAGTGTGCGATTGCTCACCAGGGATGTTACAAGCAGGCACCTCGACCGAGCCGTCTAGCTGGGTTAAGTGGAGCGCACAGAGCCAGCGCGGCGTGACGGGAGCGTGACAGCTAAGCGCTGCCATCCGCCTGCTGCACTTGGGTACATTCCCAGTGGCGGTACCTCTGGAGTGCCAGTTTGAAGGGAAGTCTTGGCTGAGGCGCATTATAAATAGCAGTGACACAGATCCATTAAACATGAGCAGAATTCTCTGGATGTATCTTGTAACCTTTAGAGGAGACTGGAGACTACAGTTGTAAGAAAGTCTGTCCTCAACATCTAACATCCGTCTCCTTCATAAGTGTGAAATTTTACGGTCAACAGGTGGAGCTTCCTCAGAGACCTCTGCCGCCAGCAGAGTGACGCGCGTCACTTCCTGTCTGCCCTCTCACCAGAATACTGGTCTGAATGTGTCACAAGCATGAGCTGCAGCTTCTCCGAAAAACTTCTGTACAGGTGCATTGCGTGATAAAATGTTACACAACCATCAAGTTAATTATTTCAAATAAAATTATACACTTAGCAATTATCAGTTGTCTGGCTGTCATATATCAAACCAAGTAAATGAGCAATTTACTTTAAGAGTTGATGCAATTATATTCATTTAAGCATTCATACTAAGTAATGTTAAAAACATGTCTTTTATTCATAAAAACAATTCTGAGAAGCCAGCCTGTTTAATGAGGTGATCGGCTGGATCTAAAGTCCATGTAATGAGTGACTTGCAGGTGAAGGGATACCATGATATTGACTTATCAACACTGGATGCGAAACAAAAATAGCACTAATAAGCAGTAAACAGCATCACTTTGCCAGTTTTAATTGCCAAAACAATATTTAAAACAAGCTACCAGACTGACATTTCAGTCTTGAAGTCTAGTCTACAGGCGTTCCTTAACGTATTTACATACCTGTAGTTTTTGACAAGTAGCCAACAGATGAGAAATTGTGAAGAAACATTTAAACATTTGTATTGTATTTATTTACATTGGGTACTAGGGCTTGATTAGGTTACATCCTGTGAAGTTTCTCCTTTGGTTATGCAAAACAAATACATTATGTCGATACAGAGTTTTTCACTGGAACTTGTATGTAGGCCTAACCATTTAGATTTTGCTTTGCTTTGATTTATATGCAAACAGCATGGAGTGGAAAAACTGAAGGGATTTAACAAAGACAACCTTGAGTCCAAGTAAACATTGTTATTCTCAATTCCTTATTATGGACTTAAAATTTCAACAAAACTGCTATTTAGAATTCGACAAATGAATAGAATGGGTGAAGGAGAAGGGCAATTGAGAAAATTGCAGATTGAAATTCTTATTTGATTGGCACCCTGTGGAGAAAATATAGATGTTCAATATATAAAATCAAGCATGGTAATACATATCAGTCTACCATGCATGACCTGCCATTTATAAATAGCTACTATATGAGAGTTAGTTGGGGACAGTATGTAGCCTTTAAGTTTTACCCTAAAAAGCAAATGGATAGCTGTGTGAGAAAACATTTCCTCTCCTCACCTTCTCCTGTGCTGACATCTGAGGTGAAAGATGATTAACAATTTCATAAACTGTGATGATGACAAACAAAGTGTTGATGAGCAGATGATGGACTGAATTAGCGTCACAGGAGACAGAAGGTTTGAAACACATAGTATTTAAACAAAACTTTTGACAGGTACTGTGTCAGCAAATGAAACAGCCACAATGCTTTTGCATGGGAATTGTAACAGATTAACTGGTATAGTTTATGCTGATTTGGCACTGTCAGACAAAAACTTTATTTTTGGGACATTAAAATATTGTTCAATTTAAGATTATCAGTCCTAGACATAGATTCTGTTCTTCATTTTTTGAGATTACCTGGGCTGTTCACTGAATTCTTCATTTAATAGGCCATACTGTTTCTTAAGGTGAGTAACAGAGGAAAAATCTGATGCATTTTTTACTTAAATAGTGTTAAACCTTACTAAAGTTTGTTCATCATTTTTGATAAGTTCTCTAAGGTTACTGAATGAAATGATTGGAATTAAGACAAAAATGCAATAAAATAATTTTGATAAAACATGAGCTTGTTTCAGATAAAATCAACCAAGGAGAAATGAAGCTGATAACCAAGAACATCAACATTTTTCCATCTTCACTGGAACATCTCTCAGCTTCATAGTGAAATGTCATTGTTTCAAAAATCAGCCTGAGACTATCATGGACCGAGTGTTATTAAAACCCTGTGAGGCATTCCTGGAATCATTTGTAGTGTCCTTTATCTGGAACGATTGTTTGGCTGATATTGTCTCGTCTCATAGATTCACTAACTGCATTCTGTAATTGTGTAGATGGAAATGCATGGATGTTTATTTAAGAAAAACTAAATGAAAACTACATACACCTACAGTAGAGCTGGTTCAATAAACATCTATATACTGTCGTGTTTTGCTATCAAATGTCTATGTTATCAAAAAGATCTTAGATTACGTCCCTCCTCTGGCTATTTAGAAAAAAATCCAATATGGAACATTCCCTTGTGACTGCTCTATTGCTGTGAGCTTTGGTCATGTGACAGCACTGGTTTCTGATTTACTAAGCCATTTCCTTCACATGCACCATTAAAGCAGCAGAACAGGCAGCCATGTACTCCTATCAGAAATGTAGTCCTATCAGAAATCATCTACGACCATATTTCACAGACCTCTGTAGCAGATCAATAGCCTGGAATGTGTTTTCAGTCATCAGCAAGCATTTGCTGTAATTGCTCAAATCATTAGAACGAGCTGTTTGGCACATTGTCGTAGGCATACGTTCAGCTCCCAGGCTTCATGTAAGTGACTTTCATGGATATTGTATTGATTAGCTGCTACAGTTGAGCCGCTGTTTTTCCTTAGCATTCATCAATTTGCCCATCTGAGGATCGTGACCTCCTAGTGCAGTGGAGGGATTTCTGTGTTTCAGCGATTCACAGGGCTGTGTTGGCTGAAGTTTTGGCAGGGCCAGGTCTGTGCGGTGAGACTATACAAACTATGATCCAACAATCACCCCATGAAAGCTACCAAGAAGTACTCTGCTCATGACTATGTTACTGGGACCTACCCCTGGGCCTGAATAAGGGGTGGTGTTGGCTCAAGAGTACCTGGTGACCGGGCACCTATATAAGCCAGCAGGTCTCAGCACGCAACTGCCCTGTGGAGCCATTTTGTTGGCTAATTGCCTTTTAGGTGAATGTTGGGGGTCAGGTGCAGTGTGATTTGGGTGGCTAGAGTAGGAAAGACCCAGATGGCCTGGGGATCTCTGGAGATCTGCCAAAATTAGCTGGCGTCTGGAGAGACCTTGGAAAGAGGATTTTGGTCTGACCTGCCAGCTGAACTCTCACTGGGAGAATAAAGCGGTGTGAAGATGAGGATGAGGATGGTGATTGATCAATTAATGGGTTTCAGCATTTCCCTACTCTGCCTGGATGATCTGCAACTGAGAGAGATGCAGAAATTCCAGGTCTGGCACTGAGCTTTGGGCCAAACAGTTCAGATGTTGATGTCCTTGAACTCAGATCGTATGCAGACTATTAGCTGCGATTGAAGTCAAGTTAGCCATAATAACAAACTAGAGGAAAACATATATGCAAGCCGCTTCAGAAAAGCGTTTCGGTGCTGAGTGCAGTGAATAAGAAGCAGTCCTGGATTGTTAGTCACGCTTGGTTTAAAGCCAGACTGTTTGCTGCAGTTTCAAATAATTCATATAATTTAAAAAAGAGCATTTTATATTCCGTTGTTATAGCCCTCAGTCACCACTGTACCCCAATTCCATTTCCAACTCATTACGAATAAATTACAAATTGAAGGGCTGTAATTAAAATTCCTCCTCATTAACATTTTCTGTATTGTAGATGGGCTTGCAAATGGCAGGCTTGGCACCAAGCCAAATTAAAGTGCAGCAATAACATATAATAACAATGATTAACAACATATATAAAATCGAGCAGATAGCATCAGTGTCTGGTCTGAATCAAACGTAACCATGGTGAATGTTAGTCATGAATGAAAGGGTGTGTATGCATGGTGCTCAGCTCAAAGGCAACCACACTGTAATATGTATATGACCACGCACACACACACACACACACGTCGGGTAAACATATGCTTATGGGGACTGCTCATTCATTTCTATGGGAAAAATGCTAACGCTAACAATGACAACCTTAACCTCTACCCAGCCCTAACCATAACCAAAATTAACAAAATACAAGCATTTTTGCATTTTTAGTTTTTTTCATTGCATACAGATATTTATTAAATTGAGTTTTCCCTTATGGGGACCAGGAAAAATGGGTATTCATGATGTTGTGGGGACATTGTGTCCCCACGTGGTAAGGTATATCCGCTCTCTCTCACACACACACACACACACACACAGGGCATGAATGGATTTCAAACCTTCAATCCCCAGCTGTAAGGCAGCATTTCAAAGTTATTCAATTTGGTGTTTTTGAAGTTAGTCTTGAATTTATAAATATGAAATCATTCATTCAAAGCCAGTACTGGGTTGCTTGAATTTTATATTATGTCTGCTTTTCACACTTCTGTCTCTTAGTAGAAATTAATATTCATCTTTGGCAGATTCGGATTCTGGGAATGATTTTAGACTGTTGAATAAAAAGATCAATATGCAAGAAAGTGCCCTGCCTAAGTGTAAGATAGGGTATATGTTTGGGTGTGGGTCTGATTAGAGTGGGACGTTGCACGTTTGCCATGTTTTCAGACCAGGGCGACGATGAGCTCATAAGAGATCATCACACTGATAAAAGGTGTTTAATTTCCATAGGCTGTGATTTGGAGATGGATGATGGTATGATATAAAAGCTGACAAGTGTAAATAACAATCTGTCAGCCCAACAGCCTGGGATCAAAAGAGGTCTCACTCTTCAAAGACCAAGTCTTCAGACAACATGTGCAGTGACTTTTAATTAAATATTGGCTTTTTCTTTTTTGTAATGTTAGAAATTGTTTTCATTAATACCACATCAATTTACATCCTCTTGCAGAATTTCCTGTCTTAAATGAAGTACTGATCCTCCTTTGATATCCCAATATCAAACAATAAATAATAATAAAAAATTCATGATGGATAGGATGGGTGATAAAGCAGAAGGCACATCTTCACATTCATACGACCAAGAACCTTCCATACTCAGTCACATTTCATATTACATGTCAATTTCCTAAATTTCTTAATAATGTAGCTCAACCAATCACCTAGCAGATCTTTCTTTAGATGCACAGTGTCTCGTAAGCATGCTGTCATTTGCCGCAATATCATGAAAAGACAAGCAACTACTTTGTCTACTTTGAGTGAACATAGCTATCAAACCTCATTGGCATTATCTTAAAAGATATGGGTCCACACCTGTTTTTAAAATAATAAAAACTGCATTAGAATGAAAGGGGCAGTTCACCCAAAACTGAAAAAGATATGTTTTAGATGGGCTTTAGTGCCATCTATCCATCTGGTTTGATCAACTGGGAGATGCCTAGTGTTCGTGATATGGGCCATTGAAATGTCGGGCTTAATGGGAGTTCTCGAGTTTAATGGGAGTAAAAGGCATTCTTTTTGTGGTGATTAATGTGCCAGAAAAAAACATTTGATAAAATTCAACAGCAATGTCTCTTACCAGAAATCATGACCCGGTTATTGAAGATAATCCACAGACTTGGTAGTGAGCAGTTTGATTTAGGAACTATTTTCTTTTGCAGAACTTCAGGCACCAATCATATCACTGCGTACAGTGGAATGGCTGGGCTGCTCGTGCTGGTATCTTTTGCACAGTGATATGAAGCCTGACACCACTTACAGCTGGTATTTCCAAAATTAGGCAAGTCCCAGCAGACACCTAGATGGACAGGTAGCAGTAAAGTCTGTTTAAAACATATCATTTTCAGTTTTGGGTTAAATTGCCCCTTTAATATTACTATAGTAGTACACTACATACATAATCAGAAGGGTGAAGGGTCAGTGTACTCCAGTACAGTTTCATTTCATGCTAAATCTGATTACCTTCACTGCAGCGTTATTGCACATCTCCAGTAAGCAATGGTCTTTTATAAAATATCTACATTAACTGAAATATTTAATGGCAGTGTACACTCCTCTCAAGGTTGGCTTTGCTCTGGAGATTCAGATATTCCATCCATCCATCCATCCATTTTCCAAACCGCTTATCCTACTGGGTCGCGGGGGGTCCGGAGCCTATCCCGGAAGC
>JABFEA020000098.1:27780431-27791656 GCA_019775915.2 Cyphomyrus plagiostoma | reverse complement strand
ATAAAACGGTTATAGGAGAGGATTGCTGAGAATATTATTTTCCATCAGGCCTCATAACTATGACAAATCTGAGAGATCTCGGTAATGTCTTGGTCTCAGTTTAGGCGGTCTTGACTACAATACTATGGATGGATGGATGGACTATAGCCCATCTTAGGGGTTTAGCTCATCTTCAGTGTTTCATTAACCCCGATGGATAACATTTTTTTAATTGCAGATACAACACGCTCAGTTTATATTAGTATAAAAAAGGTGAAAAATGTCATTCCTTTTTCAGTAATTTACAGGGTGAGGAAAGGGGGCTCATGATACCATTAAAGCACATTTAGTTATTGGCAACTCTAATGCGAATTGTCCACGGTTTTTTGTCTGCTTGATGATTCACCTTGAGAAGAGGATGTTAGTTGATTGCTTGTTTCTTGGAGAATGTTGCTTAGCTGCATGGCTTAAAAAAATATAGACTAGGTTGAATGTAATGTTCCATTCATCCAATTTGCAACCAGTTATCCAGGTCAGAGTGACAGGCATTCCAGGCAGTGTAGGCCACAAGGCAGGACAGCATGACACCCACTACAGGCAATTTAGAGACACAAATTAGCACATCTACATATTAGCAGACTGCAATTGGAGTCAAGCCTAACAACATGGGGAGAACACGCGAAACACACACAAAGCAGAAGTGGGATCTGAACCCCCACCCTGCCATCGTGAAGCAACAGTGCTGCCCGCTGACCCAAGATTATTAAACCTGTGTCTGGACTTGCTTTTGGGGGAACCACTGCTAAACATGAGTCACGCACAGCAGCTAAAATCACACTTTAGCAGACATAAACGTTGCCATTTTGGAGCCATATGCCTCAGCAGACAGTGGAAAAACCACAGTATAAGAAGGCAGTGGCCAAAAGGGTGAGTGTATTTGAACAAATGGATGGTTCTGCCAATAAACAGATCACAGCTCAGTCTGAGCCTTGCAGCATGGGCTCTGTGGCATGAGCTGGTCTCAGCAGCCACACTGAACCGGTGCTGTGCTGGCCGTGGGCGCTGGGCCTGGCATGGGTTCTGGGCCTGCCGTGGGTGCTGGGCCTTTGCTTCTGCTTCCTGTAAATGCCAGAAGAAAAAAACAGTCTTTTGCCTCTGTGCTTTCCAAGATTTCTACAAAATGTTTCTTAATCAGTACATTAGTAAATGCATTGAGCTTGAAAGAAATGCAGCATTGACATTGAAACTGAGGCCTGAGGAATGCAAACCATTTAGCTTCTGCAAAATAATGACTTCATCTTTTGTTAACATGCTATTGTAGCCTCTTGTATACATGACAGATCACAGTCTGTCTGAGTGTAATCTTTCAGAACCAAGGGTGGGGGCAGGGCTGAGGTCAATATTCAGCTAAAGGCTGAGTTTACAGATGATAGGCTGATGAAAGCACAGAGAGCAAACAAGAGGTCCAATTCAGCTGCCGAGGAATTTTTCATATGAGGGTAACTGACGCAATGCAGAGTAGCACTGTCCTGCTTAAAAAAGCCGGCAATGTGTAATTTTAGTGTACTTGGTGGTGTGTCTATTGTCTTTAGTGTACCCGCTATTCTTGGCCAGGACTCCTTGGAAGAAGAGTTATTGTAACTCAGTGGGACCTTCCTGGTTAAATAAAGGTTTAAATGAATAAAAATAAATAAATAAAAACTGAATATCCCAAACGCTAGCAGTTTCTTTAGGATGTGTTCTGTTTAACTGCCTCCTTTTAAAGTTATCGACTCATCACCCTAACCATAATTGATTGCCACTTCCATCCCTCTGCTCTCTTTTCTGTCCCCAGTTCCTCTTCATGTTCATTTCCTACGGCTCACCCTCTCACGTTTCCCCTCTCCTCTCCCCAGTGCACGCATTTTCCAGTCAATTACTTAATTTAAACATCCTGGCCGTCTTGCACATTTCCCGTTGTCTGTCTTGCCCTCACCTTTTGACACCAACAATCTGCTCCTTCTGTCATCCAGTCTAATCCCCTCCCCCTCTTCTTGCCAACCACCACACTCCACCCACATGGACGGCAACATGCCACACACTAAGCACCATCTTCTGTCCCCTCCCCAAGGGGGCTCTGCCCCATCTTACACTGTTGCGCTAAAAGCCTCTCCAGCCGCCTGTCAGCTCCGCTCCCGACCCCTTTCATATCTGCAGTAATTCATATTTAATGCTTTTAACAATCCGTGGACCCACTCAGCTGTCAGTGACGGATATGGACATTGGCAGGTCGACTGCATGCTGGCTGGATCCCGGCGATTGGCCTGATGTCCCCTAAGCTGGCTCACGTCGTCATGGGCACCGTGCCACTTTTGTAGTCAAGGCTGTTGGGGATGATGGGGTGTTCATGCTGGCAATCACTCAGTGTATCACATGTCATAGGGGGATGGATTGACCTTTAATGCAATATTTAAGAGCTATAGTCTGACAGATCAAAATCAGAGTCTGAAATCAAGCCTAACTGACGTTGAAGATTGAAAATAGAAATTAAAACACAATGAGCATATTGCAGGTTTATGTGTTGAAGAGGCATTAGTAGTGATATAGGTTCCCCTATATAAGGTGTCAGAACAATAGGGGAATATGAATAACTTATAACTTATAAAATGGCTCATAAGTCAAAAAGATCACATAACCAGGAATAATTCTCATGAGAAAATTTTATGCATGTAACTAAGTATACCTGCATTTATATATTCTAGGATTTAATAGTTTTCTCTAGAGCTTTTATACAGTTTAATATTACAATCCATTCATAAAGAAACCAAAGATGAATGTTGCTCAGGGGTTCAACAGCTGTCCATCTTATGGATTTTAACTTGAATAAAGCAGCACTCTCGAAAGTAGCTAAAGAATTATTTATGAAACAATGGTCACGTTAAATTACAAATTTAATTTCCCACCATAACGGTGTTTTTGAAAACTGAAAAACAGAAGCGGGAACCACAAGTGCCAGAGAAGGAGCATCCTTATGCAAACAGTATGTACTTATGCCTCTCTAACTGTAATCCGACTTTTGGTCCACCCTGTATGAACCACTACTGTAAAAATTTGTTCATTCATTGTTCTGGTGGTTTAAGGTAGCATGACATGGGAGATGCATACTGTATTCACAGGAGGCTAAATGTCCTGGCCTTTTGTGGCCTCAATTGACAGAACAAAGCTTAAATGAGGATAACAGTTTGAACTCTAAGTCAATAGAAAATGTACAGGTGACCTCCTGTGAACTGACAGTAGCTTGCGGCAGAATCTATATTATTTTTTAAAGCTACAAAAAGTTCTCAGAATCTGATACTTCTGCTCTGACAATAATTTTCTATAAGTAAGTGAGTTAAGCTCAAGTACAGGAAATACATTTCTATGACTGTTAAGGTCATGGTTGATGTAACTCTAGATAGGGCTTATATTGTTTTTAACATTTCAAAGTGGCTTCAAGTGATTTTAAATCTCCTAGAAAATTGTTGAGATTTTAAAAACTCTGTCGCTGGTCTGGCAGTGGTCCAGCTTTAAGGGTGCTCGTGTCCTGCTTTGGCCTGTTATTGGCAGGTACAGAAATTGGAGAGGGATGACATGAACGTATGCACAAGTAGCGTGATCGCTTGTCTGGATTTCATCCGGAAGGTATGGTCTTCCAACCCTCTTCTTTTAGCCCCCCGTTCACCTTTCTCCCTCCCCAGTACCTGTTCCCCTGTCAAAAACTAGCATCGCTGTAAAATCCTCACACAAACTACGGAGTCTGAGAACAGCCATGCTTGCCTTTTTTTATATACTGTTATTGATATGATAAGATAGTTCTGGGCTTCTGTGATATGTATGTGATGTTTACTCCCTCCCCATCGCTCCCCTGCACATTTTTAATGACTGTGCTCCTTTTCAACCCCTGGGCCTCCTTTTCTGTACACAGGTGTCCTCCTTTTTGGAACAAAGTGTCCTCTTTCTTGGACACAGCTGTCCACCTTTTTTAATTCAGGTGTCCCCCTTTTTGGACCAAATTGTCCCTCTTCTCGGACACAGGTGTCCCCCATCTTGTCCCCCATCATGCCAGTGGCCACGCTCTGCCCGAGCCTGCTCATCACATACATATTAATATTCTTCTCTTGATGCTGATATGACCATCTCTACCATTCGCTTGTGCTGATGTCCTGATGGGCTTCCCTGTGTCCCCGGCCTTTACTTCAAGCTCCTGCTTTAATAATTGCTTTATGAAAGCTTTGAGAGCAGCATATGCCACAGAAATCCACTGCCAGGCTGCTGCTGTTTTATCTGTCACCCCTTCCAGCCTTTCGCCATTCTCTTTCATAGGTTTTTATCCCCAAAAATGAAATCCCTTCTCAGCCTGCGGTGCTGCTTTTTCTTTTTTATTAGTGACAGGAGAGTGCTGCAGTGGGCCCTGGCTCTGTTTGCGTGCCGACCTTTGAGACGGCGACCCCCGTGTGTCGATTGAACGTGATCTCGGCACTCCAGCTCACTTGCACCAAGGCGTGGTGGGTCGTGGCTCAAAGCCCCGTCGCCTTAGATAAACTAGCATGGGTCACATTCCACCCCCGCTCTCATTCAGCTCAGCTTCTGGTCCTGGTGGGAGAAGTGAGCCTTGATGACTTTCAGAGTTAGGTTCAGTGACAAAGAGCTTCTTTACTCATTAGTGGATCCTGAACACACTTGGCAGGCATGTCTCAACATCGCGCATTGAGGGTTATTTATATCTTAGTGTGCAGTCACACAGAAAGGGAAAGCTTAATAGTGTTCACATTTATCGATTCCAGCAAAGCCTTTTTGGCAGGAGTTGCTTAAAAAAAATGAAATATGTGCTTGTTTAAAGCTTGAATTCGTATGATATATTCGTATGATAATGATTTCTTTAATGTTTGAGGTTGACCATTTGAAGCATTTCTTCAACAACTCACATAGCTTAGTTCCTGCCGTGACGTTTATCCCTGATGTTATGTTGCACTCACTGGTGAGCAGACATTGCAGTTTAAAGATAGTAGTGTGTGTGCATGTGTGTGTCAGTTTTATGCCTCCTCTATGTAGGTAAAATGATGTGGCAGCCGCACCTTGAGGGCTGACAGCAATAAAACGATTGGCTCAGGCAAGTCAGCAGACAGATGCACAGAAATAATCGATTGGCTGTTGGGGGAATGGGAGGTGATCTCCTGCTGTCATTACATCTAGGGATGCTGCAGACTTGTGCAAGAGGACGCCTCGCTGCTTCTCATCTTTTACCAAGCAGGCGTTTCAGTTTTAATCCTCACGAAGGTAACAAGATTAAAGAGGGGATCAGAGCTAATGTAGCTGTTTGAAATGCTGAAGGAGACCACTAAATGTGAGGAACTTCACTCAGATCATTATGCTGTGAAAATGAATAATGTAGAAGTGTACACACTCTGAATAGAAGTTAATCAGGTTGCACTATAATCCTGTTATTGTTACCCGATTTCTAGCTGGTCACTTTGAAAGTTTGTGCTGGAAAGCATTTGAATTTATGATTTTCAATAAGCACTGAGAGTGACATTCACACATGCCTACAAGGTGGTCTCTGATCCCTACATGGAATAAAAGCAGAACACGCACACCTGATTTTCGCATCTTCCTTAAAATGACAATGACAGCTTTTTGTTTTGTTTCTCTCTGCCAAGGAAGGCCTCCATTGACACTTTAATTTTAAGTTTTATTCAGCTATTCCAGTGAAAAAAACATAAATACATTTTCTTTTTACTTACACAATTCCCAAAGATTCACAAAAATTGTTTTAATTCTGTTGCTGGATGAAAACCTAAACTTAGTTGTTAGCAATATACGTTATGCATGTCAAAAAAAGGGTCACACAACTTGGCTTCCTTGAAAGACAGATTCAACTAGTTACAGAGTTTAGCTGTTAAGAGTCTAGACATCCAGGTAATTCAGAACTGCTAGGGTGCCATCTGTGCTCTTTGAAAATGCGCAAGGGCCAATTGATATTTATAAGAAAGTTTTATGCATTCAATTAAATGTGAAATAGGAAAGTATGAATCTTTTGAGTCTGTGACACTATATCACTGGCTTTCTGAAAATACAGAATGATCTTGAACACTAGCCTGAGGGTTGAGCTAAGTTCCTGAATCATAAAAACACCAAATGATGACAGGAGCGACACGCGGACCCTCATTTAATTTTGTTGCGTGATAATATGCGAGCATAGACTGCTATATTTCTTTAAAGCGCGGAATTCCTCAGTGGTGCTGCGGCCAGATGCTAGCCAGCGTGTGCTAACTCACATGCACCGCTATTCCAGCCTGCGAAATGAACATGCATGAACGGAAAGAAAGATTCACGAAAGAACCAACAGCAAAGTAAATCTTTAAACAAGGTCTGGCGGGAAGAGCCACGCCAAAAAAGCAAAAGTGACCTCTATTACCAAGAGAGAAGATATTTATTAGGTCAGGCAGTCTCACAAGCAAGAAAGCTATGGATAATATCTTCAGAGAAGGAGGACATGGATCTGTTACTCCCATATACTGTTGTACAAACAGTGGGGCTATTCAGCAGCAAGGCGATTACTGGTCCAGTTGCATTTTAATACTTGCAATGAGAAAGTCAGTGGGGCGTAAAGCAGCCAGGTTATATAAGGGCTTCCTGCATATAGGGTATATAACTCTGAGAGGCCTGTCCGGTGTTTTAGGAAAGTCATTTAATTATGCGCAAACATGTGAGCATCTCCTTGTAATATTACAGCTTTCAACAGTGCTGGTTGATACTGAAATCTTAAATTAAAATTAAACTGAATGACCACTTGTTTAAAGTTTAAAGTTGCTTACATTATGCTGCATAAAACTTGTCTGTTTCACATGTAAACTATCTCTACCTAATCAGAGCTTTTTAAAATGTAGTAAACAGAAAAACACATTTTAGTATCTGGATCCCATTGGAAGATGCAGAGGGACTGGTAGGGTTAAATGCGGGGGGGCAGAGGGTGTGCAGCAATGACAATGCAACCTCTAGACAGCATCCTAAGGGCAGAGAGCAGTGTGTCCCGTTGTCTATTACACTGAGTGACTGGAGTCTTTAAGGGCTGGTGGCATTTGATATTGAAAATCTGATTATCAGTGAGCTATTAAACTTTTATTCGCTGTGATAGCTGTTAATGTATACGTTTTTTTACAGAGCTAGAAGAAGATGGAAGGAAAAAGGAAAATAAGTTAAATGCAAAAGAATATGAATGAGAGAATTAAACTGATAGCACCTGGAATTAATAATTAAAATGGAGAAGTTCAGGGTGTGGTGGGGAAGGGCCGTAGGTGTATGACACCCTGCTCTATTATATTAAGCCCTTAAAGATCATCGCCAGGCCAGGAATCTTCCACTTGTTTCAAGGTTACCGAAGAAGTTCATAAAACACAAGATTGCTTCAATCGGGGCACACCTTCGTAACATGTGATTATTTAGGCAGAGAATTGATTCTAGGGCATCGTCAATTCACCAACTGCTTTATATAGTTACAGTACCATTATAGCAAGCACACTCATGGCTTGACATCCCATCAAGGGGACCATCGGCCTCCAGTCCAGAGCCTCATTGAAGCCAGACTCACCATGACCCTACACTGAGTTTGTGGTCATACAAAAGTGATCAATGGATCCAGCTCCTCGCTGACTTCTGCTAATCTGTGACCTTCCACTTTGATGAACAACATCCCTACATTTAAAAACAGAAAACTTTAAGCACATTTTATTTCCCCTACTCCCCCTGGACTGTGCTACCTGGAGACCCCAAATTATCCTGCCTCCCCTGCTGCCTGCGACGTCTCCACTACCTGTGGCGTCTTTCCGGCCTGCATGCCCTTCTGCCTGTGACGTCTCTCCTGTATGCCATGCCGTATGCCCTTCTGCCTGTGGCATCTCTCCTGTATGCCCTGCCTTATGCCCTTCTGCCTGTGACGTCTCTCCTGTATGTCCTGCCTTATGCCCTTCTGCCTGTGACGTCTCTCCTGTATGCCCTGCCTTATGCCCTTCTGCCTGTGACGTCTCTCCTGAATGCCCTGCTCTATGCCCTTCTGCCTGTGACGTCTCTCCTGTATGCCCTGCCTTATGCCCATCTGCCTGTGACGTCTCTCCTGTATGCCCTGCCTTATGCCCTTCTGCCTGTGACGTCTCTCCTGTATGCCCTGCCTTATGCCCATCTGCCTGTAGTGTCTCTCCTGTATGCCCTGCCTTATGCCCATCTGCCTGTGGCGTCTCTCCTGTATGCCCTGCCTTATGCCCTTCTGCCTGTGACGTCTGTGGCTTGCTCAGTGGGGGCATTGGGTGGGGATAATGTAAGACACTTTGAAACAATGTAATGACGTAAAAATACGCTACACAAATAAAATTCAATGGAATTTAATTCATTTGAAATGAAATTAAATTAAATTAAGTGAACTGACCTGAATTGAATTGAAAATCACAACTTTCAGTTTTTATCTGCTTCTCGTAGTCCTCTGTGAAGATAACAAGTTATCCACATTATGGATGATGGATGGATGGATGATTATGAGAATTGTACCACATGTATGGAACTGTTCAAATAAATGGTAATTTTGTTTCTTAAAAAATTAAACCCATCTTTCCACCCAATCTTTAAACCCAATCACCCAATTCATTATATTTGGAATAATGATCCATTACATTTCAGACCTGTTATTCTGCTACTTTCCATCAGCATTTAAATTTTACAGCAGTATCTACATTCTACTATAGACTCCTAGATATGACAGAACAATACAAAACAACAGTACAAATATTTAAGTACTTGAGGTACGTGGTACTTTATCATTCATTAAAGATGCATAAATATAAAATCAGTTTTTCATTTTTGTCTGTTTCATTGCAGTATTTGTTCCTTTAGTAGGTCAGATATAGTAACAAATGCAGTACTGATAAATAAATAATCCATTATGCTGCGTTAATGATGAATGAACATAAGATCAATATGTGAGTACATTAATTAAGAGAGTAGATAAGTTGTGGTAAGTTCCCATGTCTTGTTTTACTTGAGCAAACCTACTTATTGGATCATTAAAATCAAAATTACCAATATCTAGTAGGGAGATAATGATTGGGTACACTGTAAAGTGACAGTTAATTTTTTGTTAACACGGAGCTCAATGACTTGCTGTTAAATACATAATCAGCCATTTACTTGTAACTTAGACTTAGTTTGTGGTTAATAAATATATTAAGAGTTGGTTCACAATTAATTACGAACTTGACAATAAATTATTTGTGCCTCCTCAAGAAAAGCATGAGTTTAATGAGAATAAAATTATACTTGTACAATGTCAATTTCAAATTAATGCAATCAATTGAAAGATTAAGGGATATTCATGCATCACAGAGGAAATAAAGCTAAATGTATTGATTAAATGCAAATGAAATACAGTATACACTTTATAGCTGGTTTTGGTTTTGTATGTAACAGAGGCACGGTACAGAAGACATTTCAGAAGTGTGCACGGGGAGGGGGGGCAGTCTGGGGGGTGCCAAATGTTGGAGGTCAGCAAAGCTCTCTGAAGGTGTGCTTTTGACTTCCTTTGGCAGTGAAGAGACATTTTCATCTCCTCACATCATCAGGTTACAAAAGTTTCCCCTTTTCAAAAATGAGAATATATGCTGTTATTTGGCATTGAGAACAATGCATATACAATGATCTCTGTGCTCAAGTTTCACCAGGATCTGTACAGAGACCAACATAAAACCTGTGCCATGAGAATTATCTGGCCATTCATGCGATGTGTGGAGCTTTTATCATTTGCAAACAAAATGCGCTAACAAATCGCTTTAAATTATGCATTTACATTTTCGGAAACTTGCAGCCTTATATTTTAGAAATGTTGAAAGTGCTTAAGTGTTAAGGCAATCAAAAGAAACTATCTGCAAGGAATGAAGCTACAGTCTGTTATTGTGAATTCCACAGTAATCGAATGTAGGGGAATGCTTTACTAAGGAACCTAGATTAAACACATGTGAGGTGCATGTTTTTTTAATGAAGTGCAAGAAGTCTAAATGAAATAAAGCTTTTGCATGTAACCACATCAAGTCCAAGCTATTCTAACCCCATAAACAAATGGACACATTGGAAATTTCCTTTCTCTTACTTAAAAGACAAATTTTGCTTCCCTCAGATGTATAAGCCAGCCTTGTCCTCATTTTGTCCAGATACCACACCCAGATAAAGGAAGGCACTCCTATAGAGTTACACATCTCAGAGGGTGAACAGTTCTTTCATTTAATTACAGGCATGTCACAAACACAGAGGACACTTGAGAAAGATCGATCCGAACAGCTAGACTAGATTCATATTTATTACAATTATTGTATTAATTACACTTTTAAATCTGTGTAATCTATGGTTTCTGTGCATGCCTCGGGGCGTGAGCTCGACGTGAGATGCCTTCAGGCATCTGCTTTGCGGTATAGCTCAGGCTGCTCTCCTGCCCAAGCATGTAACAGCATATACCTTCTTCTAGTTCATAGTTAGGTATAGCTAGACAGAGAGGGCCACATATTCCTGAATGCATGAATAAAGGAAAAGACAATGGAAGTGAACACATTCATATAATTTGGTTATAAATGAAGCTATTTTTAAGCATCTGAAAAAGGAATTTGGATATGCACCGGAGGCCACAACGCCCCAAAAGAGAGTTCCTTGCGTAAATAGAATATGTCGTCATCTTTGTCCGAGTTAACAAACACAAATGGGGACTGCTCCTTCCCATGAATGAAACCCTTAATCCCACATTATTGCTAGTTGAGTAAGAGCTTTTTCTCTTGCCGGCTAGCAATAAAATTGAGCCTTGCTTGACAAAGTGAAACACACAGACACACATACAAAATTGACTGTTTATGCTCTGAGATTTTCAAATGGGTGGCTAGCTAACTGGATTACTCTTTGTGATTTTTAGCATTGAAATACACGAACAGGCCACATTTCACAAAAAAACTCTGGCGTCAAATCTAGGGCTGTATACCTTGGAGAACCTGGCGATACGATACATACCTCGATACACAGGTCACGATTCGATACGTATCTCGATACAGAGCTGTCTCCATATGATTTGATACAATGTGACACGATTTGATACGATTCAATAAAAATACATGGGCCAGAGCCAATTACTTAATGCTGAACACATTTACTCAACAAACAGAACTCAATTTATTGAAGACAAAAGTGCATTATAACAAAGTGCATTT
>JABFEA020000098.1:27756132-27774680 GCA_019775915.2 Cyphomyrus plagiostoma | reverse complement strand
ACTGCAAGATGCTATCCTATCAAAATGGGCCAACATTTCTAAAGAATGCTTTCAGCACCTTGTTGAATCAATGCCACATAGAATTAAGGCTGTTCCGAAGGCGAAAGGGGGTCACACACCGTATTAGTATGGTGTTCCTATTAATCCTTTTTGGTGAGTGTAGTTTGTATGGCCCATTTATGATGTCACCCCTCCATGGGACTGAACCAGGACTCCAGCTCAGATGGTGCCCACCCAGGCACTACCCGGACATGTGGGAAGTCAGAGAGCATGGATGGTCAGAACATGTGTTGACACATAATCGGACAAGCATAGTAGATAAAAATGACATGTATAGCAGCACCAACAGCCATAGTTATGTTGTGTTAGGTTGTGGGTAAGCTAAACGGAAGTAATGGGTCTTCAGACGAGATTTAAAGACTGAGGCCGAATTAGCATCCCAAACATAGGCTGGTAAACCATTCCACAATATAGAGGCCCTGTAGCAGAATGCTTTACCGCCCACTCTCACTTTCTTTATCTGTGGAACGACAAGGAAACCTGCATTCTGTGACCTGAGTGGACGATACGGCTTGTAAACTTGAAGAAATTCTGTCAGGTAGGCAGGCCTTTAAGTGCCTTATATGTAAGTAGGAGAAGTCAGCTCTAAACCTAACAGGAAGCCAATGCAGAGAACTAAGAACAGGGGTAATGTGTTCAAACTTTCTGCTCCTGGTGACAATTCGAACTGCTGCATTTTGAATTAGCTGCAAGGTATTTAGTGTGCAGTTTTGTGCTGGCAGATAACAGAGCATTACAATAGTGTAACCTATTGTATACAAAAGCATGTATCAATCTCTCAGTGTCTTGAATAGTAAAAAATAATCGCAGTTTGGTGATTTGGCATAGCTGTAGGAAGCCTTCAATACTGCATTTACATGTGATTTAAATGAGAGCCTTGTATCTACGATGACACCTAGGTTACGGGCTGAGCTGCAGAGGGAAAAGTACAGCCCTTTGGAGTGAAGTGCAGAGATTATACTATTCTTATCTGCAGACCTGCCTCAAAAAAACAGAACCTTGGTTTTCTAAGCATTTAGTGATAAGAAGTTTTCCGCCATCCATTTTTTAACTCCGTTAAAGCAATTAGCTAAGGTGACAATACAATAGGTGCGGTGTCGATTTTGTCGGTTTAGTACAACAATGTCTGCAGTTAAAGAACAACATACAATTTCTGTACAAATATATAGAAAAAGCATATATCTTTGACTGATTGTGATGAAGGGTCCAAACATTAAAAGCAACAAAAGACAACACAATCTTCACTAATGGGATTTCATTTGTTTTTGTAATATTTTGCTTGCCCAGCCATGCTTCGGAGATCCAGGCCTCTGTGGCACGGAGGATAGATACCACTGGAGCACAAATTTTGGGAGAGATATTCTGCCATTATTCACAGATGATTCTTTTCACCTTTCTGCTTGAAGGGCTGCATTTTTTTTTACTTTGAGTGTCTCCAAATGAGTTCTATAGCATCCAAATCAAATGATATACTTGACCAGTATATTAAAAACTCACGTTTGCTTTATGTGTTTAGGATCATTGCTATGTTGTAACATTCATTTCTTGCCTAGTGTCAAGACTAGAAATCGTCTTTTCATTCAAGTGTTTTGGAGTACGCACTAGCGTTCATGTTTCCCTCTATAAAAGTAATTTCCCCTGCACCTGCTGTACTCAGGCAGGCCCAGACTACCACACTCTTCCTTCCTTATGTTTTAAATTTGGCACCATGCAGTCATTGTAATAGTCTAGCCAAGGTCCATGCCAAATATGCTGAAGCCCATCTGACCCAGCTAGTGGTTTATCATAGCTTCATCTGACCAGAGAACGTGTTGTTGATAGTCACCAGGCCTCTTTTCATTTTCTTTGGCAAACCTTTATTCCTGCAGTTTTCTGCCTATTTGTTAGCGACGGTTCTCTTCTTGGATGCCATCCATGGAGGTTAACTTCATGTGCCTGGACACTCACAGAGAGGCCAATTTCTGAAAACAGATCTTGTGCTAAGCTGGAGGAATAAAAGCCGTAATGAATTCAAAGGAGCCATGAGCGAAAAATGTGGTGTTGACAGCTTATTTTGGACACTGCGTTGGAAATTGCATCATTCATGTAAATCACTTTTGTGTCACTGTCATGTGTCATGTTAGTCTGGAATTTCAATATGGCCCGTCTAATCTGATTGTTTTCAAATATCCATACCTTTGACATTATTTAACATTTCAGTGATATCAAACAGGGGTTTACTCAGGTTTGTTGTATGCTGCATATATTGTCTCATAACAAGAGAAGAGGCAGAGGACATACACAGTGATGAAGGAGAGCCAAAATTCTCAATGTCAAATCACAACATCTTCAGGAAATGATTATGAGCAAGCAATAGCAATTACTTTTGGCTCTATGATCAAGATCCACCCATGACTCAGCACCTTTGGATATGCATGTGCATTGTTAGGCTGATCTTTATGATTATTTATGACAGTTAACACTCAGCTGTCTACAGAACAGCCAGTCTTATTACAATATGATCATCATCTGGGGTTTAAAAGCCCAACATAAGGAGTAAATGCAGTAACAATTCCACACAAATTAATTTCTAACAAGAGCTCAGAGTTCTACACATTTGAGATGCTTCATGGAAGCATCTTTTCAGCCAGATCACAGAGAATTACTGGAATCTAATCTTGCGGTTATGCAGCTTTTCTGCATCATGCAGATTCAGCACTTTCTTGGCTATTTCTGTAGGTGAAATAAAGGCATGGATATGTTTCTGATGTGAACATGAAATGTATGATTCTGGTAACTTGTAACAGCAGTAAATTTAGAGCAAAATCAGCATTTAAAAAGCTGTATCCATACCCTCGGACAACAATAGGAAGTCACCCATCCATCCTTAATGCCCTTTGTACATGCTTCCATTTGGGGGATGCCAGCAGGATGCGGCTGCCAGATGCTAATTGTTCCTGAGGAGGATGGGATCCACTCTCCCGGCACAGTGCACAGCCTGTGTCATGGGCAGGAGGACTGGGACTACTGAGCTGTGCTCCTGAGCTCCTCTCAGAGGCCCAGAGGGGCTGCCGCCTCCCGTCAAAACCACCAGTGACCCAGGAGACATGTCCGGCCAGCTCATCTGCCCTTACGAGTCTTTTCCCAACTTTCTCTAAATAAACGCTGCCTCCCCTGGGGGTTTCATCTATGTCTCTTGTGTCTCCTCACCTGCCACATAATCCTGTCACCTTCACCCTGAAATATGTCCTTATGTACGACCTGGTTATGCAGCATATTCGCAAAAAAAAGAAGAAAAATAGAGAGCTTATAGACAACAGGCAGCAAGTTGAGGAGCGAATTACGCAATGTGCAGCGCTGTCATGACCTGAGGGATGAAGGCCTCCAGGGCAGGTATGGTGATGAAACAAAAGGGGTTTATTGAACTAAATAAAAAAGTCTGAAAGCAAATAGGACCGCGAGGGATCCAAAGTGGGAGGACAGGAAACAGGGAAGGGCACAAGCAGACTGGAGGAGTGACATTGGATTAGGGCTGACGAGACAAACAGGTACTTAAATACAAGGACTAGCAAGGGGTAACGAGCACCAGGAGTGGTTCATAAGGACTACATTAGGGAGGAAACAGGAGGGTCAGGCGTGGAGGACGTGACAAGAACAAGTACCTCACATTAGTTACATGCAACTCTTTTGAATTGGGATCTAAAAGCAAATATTAATAAATAAAAATATATAAAAACATAAAACCATGTATTCCTGTCCATCAGATAACTTTGACAAGTTACCAAATGGATGCAAAATCAAAGATATTTATTTCCGCCTGGCACTAACCGTGTATTACTTCACAGTACTAATCCATAGAAACATCCTCAATGAAACACAAATTATGACATATTTGAGTAGCCCAGAAAATCCTGAAGACAAAACCATAAAGCATATATGGTATACTCATGTACATATCATGTAATAAACCTAAAATCAAAGACATAAAAAAATGTACAAAACTAGATAGGGTTCAAAGGGTTAACAGTACTGTGACTGGGTGTAAAACATCCTGCTTCAAAGTTCAAATGCATGTCGTATTTGAAAAAATGTTACATTTGTACAGAAGCATTTATGTTGAAATTTTAAGAAAAAACTTCCATGGTTCAAATTATACTTTTACACAGATTTTAGGTACTACTGCCCAGCTCCAAAATGGTGCTTATGCTCCACATTTGATTGTGTATTGTGTTGTGTAGATTCGAACATTAGTCATTTTCTGACCCTGCCTTGGTCTTGGTCTTGTCTCAGTCTTGATACACTCTAGTATTGGTAATGACTTGGTCCCAGTTTAGGTGGTCTTCACTACAGCACTACCTGATCCAAATCAGAATGGACTCCAGGCTGGTAGTAAGCCTGTCCTCCTGGCATTGCAAGCAATCTTTGCTTCCATTTGGGAGAGCGGTGCCATCCTTCTTGGCAGGAAAATGGAACTAGTAGTTATTATCTAGAAATGGAAGGGTGATCGTCTGGATTGGGGCAACTACAGAAGGATAACACTACTCTCAGTGCCGGGGAAGGTCCTTGTAGGGTCACCCTAAATAGGATCTGCAATCACTTGCTCGCCTACCAGCAACCTAAGCAGTCTGGCTTTACAACTAAGAAGTCTACCAGTGACCACATCCTGGCACTGAGGGTCCTCATCGAGCACAAATGTAAATATCGGCAGACTTTCTTTATAGCCTTTTGTAAAATGTTTCACTCAGTTGATCGAGCTGCCACGTGGGACATTCTGAGACAATGCGGACATCATCCTCCTGAAGTTGCTGAACATCATGGCCGGCCGGTACACTGGTACTGTGAGTGCTGTGCAGAGTGGTGGCAGAACCAGTTGATTCTGGGGTTCATCAGAGGTGTGTTCTTGCTTCTACTCTGTTCACTGCTTGCATGAACTGGGTCCAGGGTTGTGGGGTCCAGTAGCAGTGGGGCATCTGTTGATGAAGAAAGTTATGATCTTGACTTTGTCACCAATGCTGTGATCTTCAGAAGAGTCAATAAAGGCACTGATTGGGCTCTCGAGATACTGAATGAGGAGTCTGAGTGTCTGGGCTTGTCCTTTATAAAAACCAAGATCTAGGCCTTTAATGACCTCTTCAGAACAGCTATGAGCAGTGGGTCTGTCTGTGGAGAGAATGTTGACCGTGTTGAGAGGTTCATGTACCTCGACAGTGACATACGTGCCTTTGGTGACTCTTCCTACGAAGTCAGTAGATTGATTGGGAGAGCTTGGGGGGTCATGTGGTCTCTAAAAAGAGGTGTGTTGTGCTCCCAATATCTTTGTAAGAGGACAAAGGTCCAAGTCTTTAGAGTGCTCATGCTCCCTGTCTTGTTGTATGACTGAGACATGGACCCTATCTAGTGACCTGAGACAAAGACTGGACTCCTTTGGTACTGTGCCTCTTCAGAGAGTCTTTTGGTACCGCTGGTTTGACTTAATTTCGAAAGAGCAGTTGCTCAGTGGGTCATGCAGAAGAGCCGAGCGACTGGGCCAGGCCATGTGGACGACCTACATAACACCTGGCTATAGGAGATGGATGGCCATTTCTGGAGGGTGGGACTAGATCGCGTGTCGTCCGGGGAGGTTGCCAATCGGACCTCTGAGTTGTTTCATTGTGTGGTGGGTGCGGTTATGCACTGTAGCAGTGCATGCTTCCCAACCTGACCTGACTAATTAGATTATGATTAGTTTGCTAATTCTTTATAAATATACATATATATACTTTGGAGTTAGTAATTTTACAAATATTACACATTTTACCAATTTTACAAAAATAACCGAGTCTTTTTTATTATTAGCATGGCACGCCACCACCATTTCAGTCAGTTTTGGTCACGTCGTCCCCTCTGCGTCCTGCATTATAATAATATGCGCTGTCAGACCCAAACTGCTGTCAGTTCATGATGGAATATTTTTCTTGGAAAAGATAATAAACTAGTCAACCCTCCAGTCATTTGTTCACCATGAAGAGAAATAGTGAAAGAAGTAATAAGTTTGGACCCTAGGCATAAATGTATTACAACACTATGGAAAGGTCTGTCTTTTATGAATATACTTGTAAAAGGCCAATCTTCCACACGGCATAGAGATCATACACATGCATGTGCATCAGCTGTGTTAAGTGTAACGCTGTAAAATGGAAAGAAGATTCAGAATCATTTGCCTTGTATGGAGCCTTGAATCTTAAGCTTTGAGATGTGATCACCCATCAAAGGGCTGTGACACTACAAATGCATCCATTCTCTCTAACCACTTGTCCTATTCAGGGTCACGATGACTCTTGAACCTACAGGGACAAGCCAGGATGGGGTATCAAACCATTGCAGGGCGCACTCACACACCATTCACACATTTGGAAACTCCAGATAACCTCAGCAAGTTGGTGGACTTCGGGGGGAAAGCAGAGAATCCATGATAACACGTGACAAACATGCAAAGCCCACACGGATGGAACCCTGGCAGAGACTTTTACCCAGAGGTGTGAGGCAACAGTGCTAATCACACCACAAGTCCTTCTCCGGGAATTCAAAATATGTGTTAAGTTGTGGAAAAAATGCAGCCTGGAAATGGTAAATATCATGTAGAGCAAGGTATAATTACAATCATCACTGCATTTCCAACTCCCCATCATTGTTGTTTGCTCATCAAAGGCAGAGAGAGGCAGGGGTGTCAGGCTGGGGTGCCTCACTGCACGACAGGACACCGGGCCACTGCAAGCAGCGGTGAGTCATAAACATACCTGAAGGGCAGCGGCGGGGGTGTGGGACAGGGGTCAATTGCGTGGTCCAGCTGTCCCCCTGATATAGTCAGTAGATTTGCCTTTACGTCTGTGGAAAATACATAAAATACCTTAAGGGGATGGTGTGAGGATGTGATATTGTCAAGAGGGATGTGTTTTGGCATTTTTCCCATGGGGGGGTAGGGGGGGGCGTTGTCCACGTGTATCTCATGACAACTGGAGCCTGCTTGCAGAGCACATACACACAATGGCAAGGGTGAACTACAGGCAATTAAGACGCTAACATGCAAACTTCACAGAGCAAAGGCAGAATTACAATGTCGAACTCTGAAGGTGTGAGGCAGCAGGGCTACCAACAATGCCCCTGCACCATCATGGCGCCGTGCCACCATGCCACCACAAATCATAATATGAATGGCTGGGAACAGGCAGAACTTGAAATTGTATACCCCTGTCTGTGGCATTTCCGACTTCTATGGACAGAAATTATGCTGACTTATTCTAAACCTTAATATAACCCCTTTGAAAATGATACTAATATACAAAGAAAATCTGTTGACATATGCACAAGAAAATGTAATATATAGTATAATTACACATAAATTGCAATGTCTGCCATCAACATCAACAGCTCAGAGATTGTAAGTGCCTGTGAGGGTCCAGGAAACTTATTCTCTTCTAATGTTCATGGCTGGTGGTTCTGATGTTTAGTTATCGTCACTTTAGGACTTTCAGTAACGAGATGTGTTTCATGTTCATGCAGTACTTCAGTATGAGGTTCAAAAATTGAAAAAAAAAACTAGTTAGAAATGTAACCAGTTGATAAATCATTGTTTATTAGACATTTGCTATCCCTGAGCACTTATCTAGGGTCATGATGACCCTGTAGGCTAACCCAGGATGCACAGGACACTAGAGCAATTTAGAGAAGTCACATAATCTGGTTAGCTGTATTTGAACTGTGAGAAACTTGAGCACAGAGGGAACATGCAACAGCACAGGCACGGAGCAAGGCAGCCCGCAGGTGTTAATGTGACCCCCCCTCCAAGCTAAAATGCAGCCTATAGAGGCTGCAAACTGTTAATTTAGGATAATGATGTGTCTCTCTTCACTTCTCTTCCAGACATTAGCAGGAATGTATATTCTTGGGTATTGGCTGCAGTATTATGATTAAAAACAGTTGTAAATGCAAGGGTAGGTCATCAGTTTGTACTTTGTCACTGTCTCCATGGAAACAATGAGGGCCTGGGCTGTCTGTATGCTGTTATGTATTGCCTTCACCATTAAACTTCTATGCATAGTCTTTGGCTGTCCGACTGAAAAGGCAGCCGTCAACCTTTCTATACTGAAGTGGAAAAAAAGCAGTGCAGAGCCACTGCAAATGTAAATGTTTCCCAACCCTGTGGATTTCAAAGCCAACCTTGGTGCTTTTTACTCATATTCTTAGGAGCGACATGGGAGAAGTGAAATGGGTTTGCTTTATGGGAACATCTTGCTCTCGTCCTCTCAGGCATTTGAAAAAGAGATGCATTGCAGCATTTTGTGTATTGCAGCATTTTGGGTTAAAAAGAGTTGATAAAGTGGGAGATGAGAAGAGAAGTGTTGAAATCTGAAGACTAAAATGACAGATGCAGTATAAGAAAATTGCCTTGTTCCTAACTAAACATGATGTTGAACATCTGAGACATTACTCACATACTCACTGTGTAATAGCATGCAGCTTTTCTGTAAGCTTGTTTATTATGTTGCTCAGTACCTGAAAGCCAGAGTAGAAATTGGATGATATTTTATTTATTCTCATAGGGAAATTCCCTATTTACTTATCACATCCTGCTCTGCATTATACACACAAGCGCAAGTTTGGGGATCGAGCCAGGGGCCAGGGCGGGCGGGACCCTGACCTGACGTCTGTGTCCCCTTCCCTTGCGGGACACAGACAGGCGGGGACCTCGACGGGCTCCTCCTTTCAGGGGCACAGGTGGAGGAGTCCTGTTCCCACCTGGGTCAGGGGGACCCAGTAGTTGAATCCCCGAGGGGTCCCATTCGAGCTCCTCCTCCAAGTCCACCACTGGAGGAGGAGCGAGGTTGACACAGTCCGGGACCTCCTCGGGGACAAGAGTCACGGGAGCAGGAGTCATGGGAGCAGGAGTCACGGGAGCAGCAGGGATAGGCAAGGCCGCGGGCGGAGTTGCGGGCGTGGCGGCCTCAGGCGAAGCAGCTGCAGCAGCAGGCGGAGGCGGATCTGGAGCAGGCACTGCGGGCGAGGCAGTAGGTGGGTCCGGAGCAGGCGGGTGCGGAGCAGGCGGGTCCGGAGCAGGTGGGTGCGGAGCAGGCGGGTCCGGAGCAGGTGCCCCAGGCAATGCTGCAGCAGCAGGTGGAGGCGGGTCCGGAGCAGGTGCGGGCATGGTGGCGGCTGCAGTGGGCAGGGCAGCTGCGGGCGTGGTGGCCTCAGGCGAGGCTGCAGCGGGCACAGGAGACACTGGGGAAGCTGCAGCGCGCACAGGAGGCACTGGGGAGGCTGCTGCGGGCAAAGGAGGCACTGGGGAGGCTGCAGTGGGCACAGCAGGCACTGGGGAGGCTGCCGGTTCGGGAATTTTGGGACCCGTGGGATAGTGTCCCAAATGGACCTGGCCCTTTCACAGCCAGGCGCGTCCCAAAAAAGGGCCATATTGCCGATGAGGGCAGCGAAGTGGCAAGCAGCATTGAGACAGTGGCAACGGTGACCTCCGTTGTAAAAATCGGCAGGTTCAGAATGGGGAGGGAGTCCTCCCGACCCCCGCCCGAGGAAGCAGTGAAGAGGTAAACAGCCCCTAGAGAGACCTCCTGCACGTCTCCCTTTCTCTGTTTCTTCCGCCTCTTTATGTTTGCTGCTGTTGGCGGTGTTGCGGGCACCTCTGGGAGTTCAGCCAGAGGACCATAAACTAAACCAAGGGCCTTCCCTTTTTAATCTTGCCTCCGCCACCCCGCGTCTCAGCTGCCTCAAAGTTTCACGCACCTCCCCAGTCAGATGCGTGTTTCCAGGCAGAGACATATTTTCTAATAAGTCCCTGCCCCGGTGGGCTAAAGCCTGAAGCAGGGGATCTTCCCGGTCTTCGGGCTCATTCAGCCAATGCAGTACCTCATCTGTTGCGCTGAGGTATTCCTCTTCTGACATCCGAGGTCTCTTCCTCTGGAGGCCTGTCATTCTGTTGCGTTGCACAGGGAAGAACCAAGGCAGGCAAGTGAGAATCCAAACAAAGGGGGTTTATTCAGGGTAGAGGGCGGACATTACGAACATCAATGACAGATCTGGGGAACTGAACTCAGACGCAGACTAAATACAGGGGAAAAGCTACGAGTAACAGGACACAGGTGAGAACAGTCAGGAATAAACGCAAGGTAACGAGGTGGGCGTGGCACTCATAAAGATTGGATGGAGCGGGACGTGACACCCCCCCCATCAATAGACTTTTGCCTTTAAATTGTTATATTGTGTTACCTCCCCCCATATCAAACTCACTCCGATGCCCTTGGCTTTAATCCATCATAGCAAACAACCAAACACTTGGACTTGCACTGAAAAAAGCCTCCCATGGGTCTGAGACCAGGCAGATCGAGGTCAGTGTGTCTTTATGATTGGAGGTTCAGCTGAAGCCGCCCTCCTCACTGATCCTGAGACTTCTCTCAGCTTAAGGCATCTTCTTGCCTTTTCTCATGGACCTTTGTGGAGGTTTGAACACAATAAGTCATCAGATCACCCTCACACACATAGCTGAACTTGGAATAGAAGGTCCTCTCTGCTGGGTCCTCTCAGGGTTCAGTCCTGGTTTCCCTCATCTTCTCCATGCTAAATTGATGGGTTCTCTCATACCTTCTCCCAGCTTTGCATGGAATTGCTATTCTGATGACATGCTACCCTGTTTCCTTACTGACCTTTACTGTGTTATTGCATTTCTCTGACAACCCCTCCTTAGACAACAATCCAAACCCTCTAGTTGACAACAGCCTGTTATCATATAGCCTATGAAATGCTGTGATTCTCTATATCCCAGCCAGTTCACCAGATGCTGCACGTTTTCTGTTTCTCAATGTGCTCTTTATTTGCATTTCCACACTGGTTATTTCATGTAAAAACTTAGCATTTGGCTACAATAGAGCAGAGAAGTAGAGCTAAAGCTCGCCTATCTCGGTAGACACAGGGCCTGAGGGATAAACTCACACACGCTCAGGCTGAGAAAGCAGCAAACAGTGCAGGGGAAGCTCATGTGCAGGAAGTATGAAGCCTAAGTGTACATTGAACCTTTAGCACACAGCAGCAAGATGGGATCTTAGTGCTTGGATGGGATACTACTGAACAGGACCTTACATCTCTGTGGATTATACTGCAATTAGGTATATGCATAGTTCGTGTATTAGGGACAGGTCTTATTCAGTTACTCTCACTAGTATAGACCAGTGTTTCTTTAACTGGTCCTCAGGGACCAGAGTTGGGTAATTCAGGTCCAGAGAATAAAGTCCAGACCAGACCAGGATTTTGTTCCAACCAACCAGCTGCATACTCTGTGACTGTGACTTTTTATCCTCAACTGGTTGGTTGAAATTAAATATTGATCTGGACATTTACTCTCTGTACTTGAATTATCCAACTCTGTCAGGGACCCCCAGATATTCTACGTTTTTGCTCCCATCCCTACAGGTAGTTGGGAGGGTACAAAATGTGGACCAGGTTGAGAAACACTATTATAGGCCATTAGAGACAGATCTTTAAAAATCAGACAAAAGGCTACTGTATCCTAACTGGGGACTGCCCTAAAAATGCATTTCGCGTCAACAAACATAACAAATAATAATTATTATTAATTTATACTAAAATATGCTCATGGATTTTCATATTATTCAACACTATATCATTCTAATGGATTAGACTACAGACCCAGTCGTCCTCCCACAGTCCAAAACATGTACTTAGGTTAAGTGGCATCTATAAATTGCCCATAATGTGTGAACATGTGTGTTTCTGTAATGGACTGGCAGTCAAGTGTTTTCATCAGTATAAACAGACTGAGCATAAATCAATTACATTAGAATTAGAATACATGCAGTTTTTTTTCAACCGCAGAAATTTTAACACTTTTATACCATTTAAAAACCAAGGTCAGAAAGTCAAGGCTCCTGTTAATGTTGCTGAAGCGCTAGGCCTTAGCATGGAAATAACTCTCTATAAGGATCTATGGTATAAACTATGAATGTAAAGGTTACCCTTCATAGTACTGGTGTGAAATAAACATGTGTGCTATTTGAAATAAGCAAGGCTATCCGTACAAGGTCTTAACAGTAAACTCAGTGTACTTAAATGCACCTGCCAGACAGTTGTCTGTTTTGTGAATCATGCAAAGTACACTGAATGAGAGCTGCTGTGTACACACGCTGGTGTACCGACGCAACCACTGTCTAAATACCAGGTCCTTTTTACAGCCAGGCAGTCTGCACTTACAGCCAGGCAGTCTGCACTTGCATGCCGCCACTGGCAAGGTCATGCCATAAGTCCACAAGTTCCCCGCATGCACTCCCTCTATTCTGCTGTGAGTCACAGCTCCTGCTGCTGCCCCCACACCAGTCCACTGTTTTCCTGTCCTTTTCCACATCTGCGTTCTGTTGCAGGATGTTCCGTTATGCCGTAAATCCTCCAATATCCTTTGATGTTCAGCAATAGAAACACAGCACCGGCACTCATTTTCGGGGCATTTTCGGCTGGTTTAAAATGCAGCTAATCAGGGGAGCCATTCGGGGAGCATAACTGCTCGACACATCACTTTAGTTACAGCTTTGTGGAATAGGACTTTGCCTGTAGGACATCATGGAGGTTGATGACCAGCTTTGGCTTTGTCTCACGTGGATTTCACACTTGGGGTCATACCAGCCTGAATACAAATGCCCAAAGTGTAAGTGTACTCCATCTGGGCACCACTGATAAAACTGTCTTTTGCAATGCCTGTGTATAAAGCCATGCACATAGTTTACATAATATATTAAAATGCATAACGTGCATTGTTTCTCAAAACTGTTAAGACCTTCCTTACACAATGAGTCATACCTTTTTCAAACTGTTTAATTTGGGAATTGAATACTCAAAACTGCTAGAAGCAAAAAATGAAAAATAAAAAAAAATTATCATGACAGAATGGACAACGATTCTACACATTCTTAAGAAGTTTGATTTTGGTTTTAGCTTGTGCATTTCACCATGGAAGGCTTTCACGTGCACTGTTTGTGAGGACGTCATTTCCTTTGCTTCTCTGTACAAGAAATTCATTTCCTGCTGTGGGGGGAAACTTCCACATCTCAAGCCGCCTTCCATGCCAGTGCATGTGAGTGCGACTGAAAGCGAGGGCAGGGTTATGGTGGAAACGCTTTGCTTCATTACCTGAAGACCAACGCGCAAGTGACCAGTCAAAAGAGAAGAAACGAATAAGGTAACTTAAGTATTTATGTCAGTTGACAAATCATTGTTGCTCCAAGCTCCGTCCCCACAGCCACCTGACAACATCCACATGTTCCCAAGTTCAATACACATTTGTTGTCTAAAAGTAAAAAGGACAACTGAAAAAAACAGAAGCTCACCCTACATAACATTAATACAAAGCATACCAAAGTGCAGCCATCTACAGTCCGCACAGTTTGCATCACCATCAAACGATGATCCTTATCCAGGGGCATTGATATATCCATCTGCCAGTGAAAAATCCATTTTACTGAAGTTTAAAATCCATTTCAAGTTCAAAAGTACTAGCAGTAAGTCTCATTTGCCTTAAACCCCAAGCCATTAAAATGCAATTTTATCTGTTTTACAGACAGGGAATGAAATATTAAGCATAAATAATAAGTAATATATTTAATATTAAAGTTGGGATTTTCTGGGTTTTGATGTGAATACAAAATGATTGCCTTATACTCTCTGATCTTTGTAGGTCTAATTTGTGCCTCCGTACAGTTTTCTCTCTGAGATACATGATTATACTTACTGCATTTCATCCATAAAGCAGCTCAGACTATCATAAAACACAGTTATAAGCACTGCAAAACTATACATCCATAATACATTTCCCTGCCACATAGTGCATACATGGATAATTGTATACGTATAGAAATGCTGTTTCACCACATTGACTGAGCATTCATAATTCATTTGAGTTCTTGAATTTTTTAACACGTAATGTTACACAGAAAAAAACATTTCCTGGAAGAGAGCAATCAACTTCTAAAAATGGGTGGGGGAGTAGCCTCCTGCAGGGCTGTTGTCTTCACCAAAAACAAGATCTTATGAAGCATTTAAAGTTTCCATGCAACCATCTTCCAACATTTTATCCTTGTCAGCATTGCAGTCAGCTGCAGCCTATTTAGAATTTCAAATGACTTAATTCATGTGAGTAAGTATAAACTTATCAAAGGCTAGTTGAAAGGGTCACATATCATTTGGAAACATAATATTTTTATTGAATACAAAGTTACATATTTTCATTAACCCCTGCTATTAACAAAACCGGAGCTAAACTCATTATTGACTTCATATCCCGGAAAGCAATTGAAAATATTCTTTAGTCATTTTTAATGTGATTTAAATATGTACTTATAATGTAACCCCTAAGCCCTGATCCAGAACCTATTTCTAACCACAATTAAACTAAACAGGCCTGAAAACAGGTAATCTATTACCACCTACGTACTTCATTTCCCAGAAGATTTAATACTGCTGTATTTAAATCTGGAACGGTGTCCCTAAATCTGCATGGTTTGGTGACTTGAGCTTGCTGTTTGTGAGTGCCCTGCATGTAGTCAAATGGCATCCTATCCAAGGTCTGTTTCCCACTGTTTAGGCCAGGGTTTGGCAATTTTATCTGCAATCTTACCTGTTTATGCAGGTTTTCGCTGAAACTCCCTAATAAAGTCACTAATTAGAGGACGGATTGGCTGAACAGTCCTCACACCTGGGTTAGAACAGCTGACCTACAGGTTACCCCAAAAACCTGCACATACACACCGGCCCTTTGCGAATCAGATTGCCCACCCCCGGTTCAGGCACACCATAACCCTTTATTTAATAAGCAGCTGCAAGTACAGTAGTAGTGTGGAAGAGAAGAGGTACAAGGTGTTTAGGTGTATCTAGCACCCTAAAATACACACACACATACACACACACACACACAAACACACATATCAGCAGAGCTAAAATAAAACTAATGTGGTGCAAACTACTCAAGCAGTTTGATTATTTTCAGCATCTAAAAATAAGAGTCATTCTCCTCATATAAACTCTTATATTCCAATCAATTTGACGCAACTAACAGAACATCAGTTACCTTGACAACAGGATGTGAAGGAAGCAAATAAAAGCTGTACCGATTTAAACTCAGATTCTTTAAAAGTGATCATTTATGAACACAGCAGCATCAATGTATGTGTACAAAATGGCATTCTGTGTATAAGAAAAATTAAAGAACTAGGTTAGAAAATAAGAATCTAAAACAAGATTCAATTCATTTGCAATGAAAGCTAGCTGATTGCTGCTTTAAATACCTCTGGCTGGGACTGTGTCTTACACCTACAACAGCGTGTTACTGCCACTTTCACGCTGTAGGTGTAGTATAGTGTGGAGTTGCACCGTATTGGACATGCGTGAAATGTAACATCATACATTTAGGCTAAAAGGACGCGTTAAGCTTTATCTATCCACACGGTCCTTTGCCACATTTTTACTAGATCAGCTGAGTGATTTCTTCAAACACCATGTTAACTTTCAGACTGCTATATTTAACAAGACATTCTTTGTGTCAATCAGGCTCCTGTTGAACACTGCAGGCTGGCACACCTTTTCTTCCATGTCATACTCTTGCAAAGTGCCTTTGACACCACAGTAAAATTTCCATTCTCTGTCTCTATGTATTGCTGTGGTTGGATCTTTTAATAAAAATGCTCTTGTTTCATAAATGTACCCCTGAGCTAATACCTTTTCTTTCCATTTTCAGTAGTAGAAGCTTTTAATGCTTTTTAATGCTTTTTAATGCTTTTAATAGCACCAGTGAGAAAATTGGCCGAAAGTGAAGGATGACACAGCAGAGCACACAGAGTGTAATTTGGTTGCTTGTAGCTCGTTTTTAAGTGGGAGAAGCCTCACAAAGCCTGCATCGATGCCTGTCACAAAAATACTCACAGCAACTTTGCTTTTTATCCACTAACCTCTTTTTGCTTTTTTCCCTCTTTTTCAATTGATTCTCCTCTGCACAAAACTCACCGTTGTAGCTCTGTCAGTTTTGCAATATAAAAGCCCCTCCGTATTCCATCCACCCTATTTCCGTATACATTCATCACTTCCCAGAGGCAGCAACACATCGAGGAGGCTGGCTCTGGTCTTTTCTTCTTTCTTCTTCAGTCTAATGGAGTCTCGTGTGTGATGACAAGCCCTAATCCTGAATCAAGCCTATGCGCCTCTCCATGGTCTCATTGGACTCACTATGTCTACAATTCAGAACACTATGTGCTCTCCTTGGTTCCCATTAAGTTAAATATTTCCCCTTCTAGGGATGATTCCATGTAGAAGAACAAAAACACACAACATCACATAAGGTCAGCCTTGGCATAGAAACATCAATGTAAAGAGAAAGAGATTGATGTATAAAGTTCAAAGCGTAAAAAATGAACAAATGTCAGTATAATAACTCCAGGCATTGACACTAACACCATCACTTTGGAACTCTGAACTGATTAAATTGATTTGAGTAAAAGGGCACATAGAAGGGAATCTATAAAACTGTGCAGACAGGATTGTACCTAATAAAGACCAGTAATGCACCACAAATCTCTTCCTCTCAGTGTTCACCTAAAGATACTAACAGAGGGGCTGTCATTCATCATTTTGCATCCTTATGTACTGGAAAAGGCAGCAGCAAATGAAATCACCACCATCTATGCAGCAATGCAGCACTACATCACACGATTCAGGACACAGTAGTCTGGCAAAAATCACTGTTTGGCTTTTCACCTGTCCAGATACAAATAAATAATGGAAGCTATTTACAGCACATGATTTTCCATGCTGCTCAAAAAAGCAAAACTTTACAGACAGATTTGTTGCTCTGTTCTACCCATAATTCCCATCAGATTTGCCCATTGTCTATGAGAAAAATATTTTGGCTTTGACATGAAGAATAAAGCCAGTACAGTGAACAGATAACCAACTATCATAAGCAGGAGACTCAATTGAGACTGCCCAGGAAACAACCAATGCTTGAAGGAATAGCAGGTGTTTATGTGTCTGAGGGAAAGAATAAGATTGGGAGAGTTTTCCAGTTTTCCGCAAAGTTGTGCCAAACCTCTCCATTAGTATTAAATTATATCCTGTTTGATTAGGACTCTGTCCGGAGGATATTTCAGGGGCTGGTGCTATCAGCCAAAATGCAGCAAGAATTCACCTGCTTAAAGAAATTAACATTGTCTCACAGACGGGAATGTGGTTGCCAAGTACACATTTTAATCCCCTTTAATGCATTTTCAGAAGCATTGTCGGAAGATAAAGTAATTATTTACAGTTATTAACCATGATTACCACTGGTGCCGAAAACATCCACTTTACATGTTTATTTACTTGCAAAATCCGAGTTTCATATTAACTAATATGTTTATAAGAAAAGAATTTGCAGGCTCTTTCAGGGCTTACCAGGATGCAAGACAGTAAGGAGTGTGATAATCCACCCTGTCTGCCCAAGCGCACACAGACACAGCATGTAATTTCGCTGTCTTTGTTCATCACTTCCTCCTTATGTGTCTCGCTGTGAGCCCTCATCACCTTCCTGAGACAGTCCGCGCCTCCTGCCACGTCCCCATTCTTTGTACCTGCCTCCATGTCCCCGGGGAACTTAGAGCTCCGTTCACGGGCAGAACCGGGGTTTTTGGTTCACGTCGGGCGTGAAGTCCCCTATAATACCCCTTTGTGCCGGGTACTGCTAATGACCAGCACCAAGTCGGGCCCCAGTGCTGTGAACAAAGCCCCCCACGCTGCCCGTCTAGCTGGGCCCCTCTCTGAGGCCCACATCTACTTTCTGTCACGCTCCACCAGGAGTCCACGTTTCTCATTTGGCTTTGCGCTCCGTGGACCAGCTCGGATACACGGCCATCCTGCTTATAATGAGATTTAAGGGACATCAAAGTGTCTTTCCTTAAAGGCGCATAAAAAAGTAAGAGGTTTGAAATGCAAATCCATTACCGCAAAAAGACGTGCGGGCGAGCTATCCTCCCTAAAAAGAATTCGATAAACACGTCAGCGAGGGTAAAAAAAATAAAATAAAATGATCCTCACCAATGACTTTGATGAATGTGAATAAAGAATTTCATCCCGATGCTGGATATATGGGCCTGATGTGGCATATTGGGGGAAAACATGAAAGTGTCAGAGTTGGTGATGGACTAAAGTCAGAGTGATTCCCTGCATGATGCATGCTGGCATTGCTGGTAGGCAGCATCCAGGAGGAAATTAGAATTACCAATATGTACAGTAATCCTTGACAGGCATATTGATTAAACTTCATGGTCAATTTTGCACCATCTTAAATGTGGAGTTAACCTGCAAAATGGAAATCTAGGTTATTCGTTTGCAAGGTCATCTGGGAAACACCCAGACTCACAATGTTGCGGTGCGGGTTTTCGATCGTGCGCGCAGGGTGGACAAACAGAGATCCAGGCCGGACGCACAGGCAAACTGGG
>JABFEA020000098.1:27730836-27751896 GCA_019775915.2 Cyphomyrus plagiostoma | reverse complement strand
GAGGGGCCAATCAGGGGCCAATCAGATTTCAGAAGGGGCCAGGGCCCCTATGGCCCCGCCTCTAGAACCGCCCCTGAATATAAGACATAAAAATCTCCTTCTTTCCTCTTAAGAATATAGCCAAGCTTTGCCATACCCTCAGTTTTGCAGACTGAGAAACTCATCCATGCTTTTATCTCTTCAAGCCTAAACTATGGTAATGTGCTTCTCTTTGGGATCTTTGACTAGAGGATTCAGAAGTTCCAGTCCACCCAAAACAGTGTAGCCAGAATCTTGATCAGAGTGTGAAAGCACCACCATATCACTGCAGTGTTACAACCACTTCATTGGCTTCCTGTTTCTTTAGGACAGAGTATGAAATTCTACTTTTAACCTACCAGTGCATCCATGGGATAACCCCCCCACCCCCCATACTTAAAATTACTTCTCACTAAGCAAACTTGCTATCGAAACCACAGGACCCACATCGGTCTGCGCCTCCCAGGACTAAACTCCTCACTATCAATCTTAAAAATTTTTTACTAAGCATTTATGATTTCATCTATTTATTTGTTTGCTTGTGTCTTCCTTTTTTATCTATTATCTTATTTTAACTTTATGTCAGCAGTTTGTGATTTTATTCTAGTGAAAACTGCTTTATAAATTGAATTTATTATTATTGTTATCATTATTATTCAAAAGGAAAGCAAGATGGAATTCCTATGAAGAATTTCAATGCACCTATATGCATACTTTGGCATCATTACCTTCCTTTGAGCACTGCATGGCTAGAGGGAGCTGCACCCAATCACAGGAACAGCTGCTTCTTGTGTGATGACTAATGGAACTAGTGGATCCTTTCCCCGCCCACATTGATGGCAGATACAGTAAATGGAAGCCTGCACTCATTACTTCCACACAGGTGTGGTTGTGCTGCCTGATGACTGAAAACAGCGTTCCCCATTCATGCACAAGAGCAAAGTGTTTTTTGAGACTCGCTTCAAAATGCACCGACAGAGAAACATGCCTTACAGCCACATTGACAAACAGGGAGGATATGGACAGTCACATGGGAGGAAAGAGCCATGGATACATAGACTGACATGAAAATATATACAGGACTGACATAATTTTAAACCCAACTTTTTGACATTGTAAGAAACTTTGAAGGCTGTATTTCTGAGATTTCTGTTTTCTTCTTTGATAAAAATGCACATATTCCCCTGGAACAAACGCAGAGGAAAAGCAAATTAGCCCCAGTTCTGGCTGAGAAAGAATTTCTGAGAAGTTGTCAGTGTTTTGTCTGACTTACGCTTGCCGCTGCTCTGCTCCATCGCACTGCTGTGTGCAAAGTAATTACTAGAACCAAGTAGGGTACAAACAAGGGTGTCAGCATGAATCCCTATGGGAAAAAGTTATCTTTAGAACCTTGCACAGAAAAAAGAACATTCTCACAGAAGGATGAAAAAATAGAGCACCTTTTTTGGCAGAGTTTAGAGGTGGGTGAATTTTATCTGGATTGCATGCACAGTGAGCAGCTTAAGAGATCTTTGTCAAAGCTTGACAAACAGGAGTTCATGACCCAGTGATAGAAAGGAAAACCGTGAATGTGATCCAATCATCCTCATCCAAAACATCCATCAAATCATCTCACTACTTATGCAGTGGAAGATCACAGTAACAGCCAAAACTAATATTATTTTAAGGTAATTTGCCATGTGGAGTATTTTACATAAAATGTGCTATCATGATATACAGCATTGACTTTCCACAACTATGTTTATTAAAAGTTAATCACTTACTGTTAGATGGAAAATTTAATAGCCTGTTATATATTTGTTCTGCCTTAGGCATTATCTATTTTGTCAGATTCCCTCATCCACTGCTGGGTCACCCTGAATGTTATGGTAGCCTGTCACAGGGTACATGCATATGCAAAAAGGGTAATTTAGACACACTTATCCTACTTTTAACCCACATGGGCAGTGAGAGGAAACCAGAGCTCACAGAGGAAGCCCACACACAACTGCAGCAGGAATTGAACCCTTAACCCTGAAGGCATAAGACCACAATAAACAAACACAGCAAATCGCAATTTTTTCCTTCTTCGTCATGCCGGTGACTGAATTGCCATGGACACTTCTGTTTTGATCGCTCCAAGGATGATGAGGGTGGTTCCCGTGACCTCACCCTGACCTAGACGTACGGGGCTGGCTTCTTTATAATGAAAACAGCACGCCTTGCCTGGGGCTCTGTGTGAATGGGGTTTTGTGAGATCGGTCCATCGGTTGTGTTTCCATTTTCCTGTTTTTAGACTGTTGGAATGCTTTGTGCCCATGCAGCATTTTGAATGAGACTTTACCTACACATAGTTCTTAAAAAATTGGAGAAACACGCCACTGGGATTCCTGACAGTGACATTTTCCTATGTGCTCTCACCCAGCCAGTTTTTTTTTTTTTGTGAATCCCTGAGGGTGACTTTGCCTGATTCAGAGACAAAGCAGTTGCATCTCTAACCAATGAAGAAAGAATGTTATGACTCTTTCGGAATGCAGATGAGACTGGAAGGAAGTTTACAGACAGAAGCTGGTTGAGATAAAGCACTTTCTTCTGGTCTGTCTTTGCATGTCTTTTTCTGTAGATGAATCCTAGTGTTTATATCAATCATAGAGTATATGTTTGGATTTTCATTCGCGTAATTTCAATCCTGGAACCACTGTGATCATACTTTCTGAAGTATCAAATTAGTGAAATTTGATTGCATATTGTTCTGTATGTTATGTCCCGCCTGTCACGCCCACCTGACCCTCCTGTCTTCACCCTGACGCGACCCTGAAGAGCCATGCTTCTTGCTTGTTACCCCTCATTAGCCTTTGTATTTAAATGTCTGTTTGTCCCGTCAGCCCCAGTCCAGTCAGTGACATAGCTCCTCCTGTCTGCCTGTGTCCATCCCCGCACTCACCTTCTTGCGTTGATGCCTCACGATCTCGTCTGTTTCTGTGCTCCCATTCACTTCAATAAACCCCTTTTGTTCGCCAAATGCTGGCCTTTGAGTCCTTTATCTCGCATCTCGTGTCACTGTGTGCTTACAGTGTTAGTGTTAAGCTAAAGAAGATGGATGTGCTCCGGGATTTTGTGCTTGTGCTGGTGTTATTAATTTGATAAAAATAGTTTAACTGACCACGGCACGAATGTACAGAGTTAATTTAGTCCACAAACATGTTGGTTTCATGTTTCCTTCAAATTATGTATATCAATTCAACCAAGGGCAATTCAAATTCCTGCCTCAAATTTTATTATAAACTTCAAACATCAATGCTATACATGGCAAAAAAAAATCACCTCTGTTATTAAACAGACACTCAGTGATCTCTCATTGTAGGTCATAAGTCACCTTGTCTTTCAGCTGGTCACAAAAATTTGCTTAGATGTGATATTTTAAGCAACCAAGGAGCAAATTCTCACATGGAAAAAAATCAGTCGTGTAGCTGTCATAAACACAATTTCTTAAGAACATGATTGATAACTGGGACCTGATGCAATTGTATCTCTCTAAGGTAACATGTTATGACATCTTTCTCCCATTGACATTACCTTAGTTCTCCTGTTAAGATAAGTTCCCCCGTTCAGCAAGAGTTAAAAAGCCTCAGGGTCCCGTCTTAGTGACTCAAAGTACACTGTAGTATGATCTCAACCCACCCTTAAAGCAATCTTGATTACTCCATTAGCAGATAATTGAGCATATGGTAAAAAGGAGGATATCCAGTAAGTGTAATGATTACGGCCTGGGGTTGTTGTAATACCCTTGAGATTCTTACCTTCCTTACAATTTGGGTAAAATATTTTAGTTGTCTAAACAAATTGTTTTGTGAGTGTTGCTTCATACTACACTATCACACCACATTCATGTAGTTAATTATTTTAATGAAACAAAAAAGATCCCACATGATTCTCTTATCTTAATGTGGTCTCATTTTTACCTTGTAAAATAGCTGAAGATCCTTGGTCCCTTACTGAATCTTTTCTAGATATGTATGAAGAAAAATCCACTGTTTTCTATTTGTTCATGGGCTGCATAAGAGCATACACAATGGAACCGCAGAATGGCATACACAATGCCGACATATTAATTTAATAAAGTGATCACTGTTCTCTTACTCTTTTTACCATTGTGTAATTTGTCCAGAAAACTATGCTGGCTAACTGTAAAGGAGCTCTTGTTTAAATGCCCTTAAATGCTGTCTGTCTGGTGCCCAAAGCAGTATTTCATAATAACGCCTGTTTCTTCATTTCTGTTCCTGATAAAAATTAATAACTCATTAGAAACAAATAATTGCTATTGTGTAGCCAGTTTGTTACTCACTCCTGCACTGCTCCATGTTCTGCCCCGTGTACAGTAAATAATATTATTATATAACTAAAGGGTGCCATAGTGGCTCAATATGCCTGTCTCCTATTTGACATGAAAATCATCCTGCAGTCCAGAAGTGTGCAGTCAAGTGAACTGGTGCCTCTAAAAGACCATCAGTGAGTGACTTTGTGTATGAATGTATGTGCCTGTGATTGACAGGCATCCCATAGATGACACCCATTCACAGATTTCTGTGTCATCACAAATGAAGCCCCAGCACAAAGTCAAGGAAGTATTGAAGGTATGTTAAAAGAAATATTAATTAAATATTAAATTAATGCTTAAATTAAATTAATCATTAAATAAAATGTTAATATGTTATACATCAGCATTTCCCAACCCAGTCCTCGGAACCCACAGGCAGTCCATGTTTTTGCTCCCTCCAAGCTCCCTGCCAGGAGCAAAAACACTGTGGGGGGTGGGGGTCTGCGGGGTCCTGGAGGACTGGGCTGAGAAACACTGGTCTATAATACTGATGGTAAATATATCAGACTAGAACTATGAATATACCTAACTGCAGTAAACACTGTTATATGTCATGCACAGCATTACTGTAGCATGGTTCACTGGGCAACACGGTGGCCTCATGCTTCCAGGTCGTGGATTTCACTCCCACTCCTGTCACTGTGTGGAGTTTGCGTTTTCTTCCATTATTCACGCTGGCTTCAGGCACTCCGGTTTTCCGCCAGTACTGCAGCATGACTATGCCCTGTGCTGGACTGGCATCCTGTCCAGTGTCCCTGCTGCCTTTGGCACTGTGCATCATGGAATACAAACCAAGGTCACTGTGACCCTATATGGACCCTATAAATGCATATGAACCATTGATGGATGGATCTATGGCAGGCAGCATAGGCTGCAAGGCTGGAGTATACCTCAGAGGGAATAGCAGTTAGATGAATGGATATTTACATAAAATATCGTAAACAGCTAAAATACAATAGTTGGACCTGAAAATTCTGTCTTTAAATAATAGAATCTTTTCTTAGGGATATTTGCTCCTAAGCATTGCTTGCTTATAGGGTCATCAGAAATATGAGTGCATGGGTTGTCTTGAATCTATGCTCTTGTGACAGTGTGTTGGTGAAGGAGCCAGCATCTGAGCATTAGAGATTTGAGTAATGAGTCTAGTTGACTACCTAGTTGACCAACCCTTCATTCCTACAGTTCCTACAACCGAATGGCCCTAGGTGACACAATGCAGTGTCACTGCCCGTCAAATGACCCTTGGCGACACAATGCAGTGTCAGTGCCCCTCAAATGACCCCTGGCGACACAATGCAGTGTCACTGCCCCTCAAAAGGCTCTTTATCCGTTACATTTTTATGCCACTTTTCCACAAACTGTGCAACATATTTTTTTCTGAGACCTTTCATGTTGATCCTGCCTGGGGGGTTTCTGAAAAAGGAATGAAATGAGTATAGTTTTAGTTCTCTGACAATGTCACTGGCCAAGGGTAGAACGGAATGATTGCTATCATGGTGGGGGTTGTTATTAGAGTTAGCACTGCGAGAGGCTGAAGGATGAGACACAACTCTTTACCTTCTTACCTTCCTGTAAGTGGTGGCTGCAGTCAGCTCCACTCACCGGATGACACCTACCTTCAGTCTGCCATAAACCCCTCCAGTTTGGCTCAGTTGCCATTCGCCCCCAGTCCGGCTGCAGATGGCCAGCTGGGCATGTGTTACCTGGCTGACTGCCCACACAACAGGAAACCTCCCAGGCTCAAGTCCGGACTCAGCCCTCTCCGCCTCTGACTCCACCTTTCCTTTCCTGTGACATCACGGAGTACCTCCTCCCTCCTGCACATCTCATTACCTTTTCTTACATTCCTGTTAGGAATTTCCCTCAACTCCTTCCTTTCCTCCCCACTTTGTTACCTAGGCAACTTCATAAACAGCCATAGTGTAGTTGGGGTGCTTCTCTAAGCCACTCTTCAGGAAGCGGCTCCTAATCAATATGGTTGCATGGCATTCCTGCCCCACTGACTTTCCCTGCACAGCAATGACATACCGGCTACTGGCACAAGTACAAATGGCTCAGTCTTTTTGGGATAGTTTCTTGTTCATCAAGGTAGGATGGGAACTATGGATAAATTAGTATGGGTTTCTATTTGGGTTATTAATCTACATTTGAAAGAAATTCAAAAATCGAACTGCTTTCGTTGTGAGTAAGCTGTATATATATAGGCAGGCCCTGGGTTAAGAATGTCCAGCTTAGGGACAACTCGTATTTACAAATAGACCTCTATAAAACCTATTCTATTAAAATTTGAGTTATATACAATGGTTCGTAATGATGATGCATGTGCTACTTTGTGATGCTTGTAAAAAAATTAAACGGCTTCAGCGATCTCTTGTTTCGAAGTCCAGTACAGTACAGTACCATATCAGAATCAGAACACACTTTATTTCCATTATTACAAACATACCAGAATTGTTTGTGGTGCAGGGCTCAGCATGAAGTACAGCACATGAATTACAAGACATTCAGGGGGAATGCTTCACAGAATGCTGTAAAAACAGGAATGCAATTAAGAGTGCAAGACCTTTAAAAAAAACGTTAAGATAATGCAAGTGTATGTCGTTACTTTTATTATGTACTGTATTATTATTACTGTTATTATGTACTGTATTATTATTACAGTTATTATGTACTGCATTATTATTGTTCCGACCAACATACAAATTCGACAAAGTGAGACTTAGGGAATGGATCTCATTCATAACCTGGAAACTGCCTGTATTGGGCTACCATGATGCAAAATTTATCCTTGCAGAATAAGAGGGCAATCCGGCAGCTATTGAGGGAGACAGACCTTACCGCCAAGCAGAATAAGAGGGGAATCCTGCAGCTGTTGAGGGAGACAGGCCTTACCGCCAAGCAGAATAAGAGGGGAATCCTGCAGCTGTTGAGGGAGACAGGCCTTACCACCAAGAAGAATAAGAGGGCAATCCTGCAGCTATTGAGGGAGACAGGCCTTACCGCCATGCAGAATAAGAGGGGAATCCTGCAGCTATTGAGGGAGACAGACCATGCTGCCAAGCAGAATAAGAGGGCAATCCTGCAGCTATTGAGGGAGACAGGCCTTACCGCCAAGCAGAATAAGAGGGCAATCCTGCAGATATTGAGGGAGACAGGCCTTACCACCAAGAAGAATAAGAGGGCAATCCTGCAGCTATTGAGGGAGACAGGCCTTACCGCCAAGAAGAATAAGAAGGCAATCCTGCAGCTATTGAGGGGGATAGGCCTTACCGCCAAGAAGAATAGGAGGGCAATCCTCCAGCTATTGATGGTGACAGACCATGCTGCCAATTCTGAGAAGTATTCTAAATAGGTAGAGGAATATTCTAAGATTCAGCTTGAAAGATAAATAGTTGCGATCTCAAATACATTCCCCAGCAGCAGTGAGTCCAAAGTGTCCAAAACACAGGAGAGGCTGTCTGTAATTAACATCAGTAATAGCTCTTCACACTGGTCACCCAAAACAGATTCCAACAGGTCCACTGGTCCACTGGTCAGATGTGGCGCGGTTTTACTGCCACCAAGAACTGAGCTTCACCGAAGCCATACCGCGAAGAGATAATTTTCCATTGTAAATTATGCAAGCCATACCTTTGCCATAACTACGCTGACATGGCCCTGCTTACTAATATGACCAAGCTTGGTCACCCCATCTCATGGGTTGAAATCCATGGAGAGATTGGTGATCTGTGGCGATATGCATGGACTATCTAAAGGGAAAAAGGACATATTCTATATATTTTTCGGTAACACTTAAGATTAACTGCGCATTCATAGTGCATTCAATATGCATTCATGAGACATTCATGAACAGCATGTAAGAACAACATAACATCATAACCTACAGCTTTAATATACATTAATAAAAATATTATATGATTATACGATTATAATATCTGTTATTATTACTATAATTTTTGTTATTAATGTATACTGTATTAAAGCTGTTAAGGTATGTTCAGATGTTAAAACGCATGAATGTTCTCTGAATACATAATTTATGCATTATGATGGTAGAGTTAATGTAAAGCATCACCTATTATACATTATTAATGATATCGCACTTTGCAACGTATTAATGCATTCCTGATAACTCGGAGCATGAAAATTTGCAACCTCCTTCTTTGCAATGCAAATTTACAAAAGTTCATGCTAATTCCCTTAGCATTTGATGCTAACATAAGACAGCGATTCTCACAGACTTGCTAGCGGAAATTAGCACATAGTAAATCATGATGTTCACTCTCTGAACAGTAAGAAGTCTTTTCGGTTTTAGGCGACTGTCCCTCTCCAAACCCTTTACCGAGCCGACCCCCCTGCAGTGGAAAACTGAAGCAAGATGTGCAAAACTGTGCTGTAACTAGCATTTTTTCATGGTACGGGTGGCCACGTTTACATGGATTGCATTAAATGGTGGTATGGGGGTGCTCCTCTCCCAGGAAGGGTAGAGGATAAGGAATGCTTGGTGTTGTATATTAGTTTCAGTCTCTCAACTTAAAAGACCACTAGAAATTCTTGGCCATCCGAATGACACTACTCACTCTTGGGTATTGCTTCTAGATTAGGCCATTTATCCTGTGGTTTGAGCACAGACCCTTTCAGTTGTTACACTGAGTGAGGAGACCAACAAATGCATCACTTAGTGGTATTTGACACTGCAGTCTTCTCACTTCAGGGTGGTCCACTAGCTGGGGATGTCCTGGGTTGCTGTTTGTCTTAGAAGGGAGAATCTGGTAACTACGTGCATTGGAGCCAAGTCTGATCACCTGCTCCTAATTTCCACGGTACATATAAATGAGCATAACTGAAGTCGCTCACTGTTGCTGCCACTCTTGACTCATGTATTTTCATTTCTGTTTTTTTTCCCCCTGATGTTTCTGTTACATTTATCTAATTTTCCCCTACCCATGGATCCCTGAGGAATGATTGAAATACAGTGCCCTGTTTCAGTGGATGCTCCCACAGTGACCACTTTCTATTAGGAATGTAGCGTGGCAAAGTGGCACGGTGCCCAGATAGCAAAATTGATTTGGGCTTCAGTCGGCCAGGGTCGGATTGGCCGGCATCCGTTTTGAATCTAAGTCCAATTCCGGACCAAGCGCTCAAAGCACAATTGGGCCAAGAGTCTCTCACCTTCTGGCCCAATGGGTCAGCTCGCCTTTAGCCCAGTGACTTGGAGCAACTTGGGCTGCCATGCAATTCATTACATTCTGTTGTGCATTTCTCTTGTGAAATATGTGGCCTACAGTTGAATATTTGTAATTGAAAATTTCAAAATCATTTACTATTTTCATAAATAATTGTAGCCCGTGGTAATATATTTTTATTTATTTTTGTTATTACTTTACCTCTTAGTTTAAATTTCCTCAGCTTCATTTAAAGCTTGCCCATAGATCATCTGCAGGCACTCGCTGTATTGTCAGTCAAAGAATGACTGCAATATGATTGGGACTCTGTTAAAACCACAATCAGGGGGAGAGACGGAGCGGGGTGTGTGAAAAAGCGGGAGGTGGAAAAAAAAGCATGTGAGAGAGGAAGAGGGAAGACGGCTGGATGGTGGACAGACCGTTGTTTGGGCAGAGTACGGAAAAAAAAAAGTATTGCGTCAGTTTATTTAGTTACTGCAGTAACTAAATACAATATTAAGTTGGGGTGAGATTATAAGCTTGTGAACCCTGAGTAAAGCGCTGGGTTGACTGGCTGGTCGGAAACGGGCCAGTTTTGGCTGACTGCGCAATCCTGGACAGAGGAGATCCCGATAGCACTTTTTGTTACCGGGGACACACAAAGTTCATCGGGCTTCGTGGGAGCTCCTATATTGTGGAGGACGCTTGGTGGATTATCCTGCCGGAGCCAGTTTGAAACCACGTGGAGGTAACAGGTGTTTTATTCTCTCCTTCTTTTTCTTTTTTTCTCCCTCTCCGAGCGAAGCGGCCATCACCGTTTTGGCCTCAACGCACCCAAGCCTTGTCCAGGCCTGCACCATAAGAGCATTTATATTAAAACGCTCCGGAGTATTTCACTTATGTTTATAGAGTGCTGTTGTTAAATGTCTGTCATTTATTTTAGCGTACGCTGTTATATGTAATTTGCGGTCTTTTCTCCTTGTCTCTTGAATTGAAACTTCAGGGGGAAGACGTGGACATTACATGTTGAAAGTGTGTTATATATCGTTGCGACTCGTGTGTGCGTGGGTCCATTTGTAATACGGGTTACTTTATGGGGATTGATGTATATTACAGCTTATAGTATACTGGGTTGGTTATCGCTGGGCTGATACCAGTTAAGGAATTTTGTTTTGGACAATTTTAGTGCTCGCGATTTCTTTTGATCGCTATTGCAACGGTGGGGTGCAATTACAAGACACACGCATTTACTCTTCTGCTGTGAGCCCCCTTTTTGTTTTCTGCCTTTGTAACTAATAAACGTTGTGTTAGTAAAGCTCTGAAGGCATTGCATTTTGAGATTCAGCCAGTCCACAGAGCCAAACCTAGGACACCACTTTCATGCTCCCTTGGAGGCAGGAAGGGGGTGCTACATAATATTTGAATAACAGAAATCCTGTTTAATTTTGAGTTAGCTTATATAACAGCTTTTTCATAAAAATATCACAAAGAATAATAACAGCATGTTATTGACACATATATGGTCTATAGACTCTTCTTTTGAAAACTGGGTCATTAAAAAATGGAAGGGCACAATTTATGTGACCTTGTGATATGCCACCATCAATCTGAGCATACTTTAGCCAATGGTGGCATAAATGAATTGGCCAAACAGCCAGGTTGCAGTGCATAATTCACATTCTGCCCAATTCTGGTAGCTCAGTGCCACGAGAAAGCTGACATTGCCACCCATCAGCCAAGCCTAACCTGAGCCTCATGTGGTCTGGGTGGATTCTCTGGGTGACTGAGCACGTGTCCTGTGACTGGCTGCTACACTGTGCTCCTGAGGATGGGCCCTGACTGCAACTCTGAACACAACACAGAAGAAAGGCTTTAGAACATTTAGCAAAACAAATTTTTGGCAAAAAATCTGAATATTGTCTGTAATGCAGTTTGAATGTACAGTAAGCAAAGTTTGACATATAACCAGTTAAATTGATTTTTAAATGTTCTTTTAAAAACAATTTTGCCTTTTTAAGAAACAGAACACAATGTCAAATAACCATGAGTACTCTTAACAGCTGCACCTTACAGAACGTCGTCTACACAAAACCTTTCAGTGCTTTCCAAGTGCTGTTTCATTACTATTACATTCACACCATGGTACTTCAAGACCGTTGATTGTTTTTGGCCAGTAACAATGTTCTCAGTCCTCCAACCAATCCTCATTAAACTTACGGTTAGCATTTGCAGCCATCAGCAGTTCTGATCTACTATGTTTCCATGGCAAGGGAGCAAAACACAATAAGATTATCTGCTCTGAGTCCATAGAATGATATTGCTTTATAATTTTGCTGCGTGTAGCTCAGCAATTAAAGCTCTGTGCCTGCGACTGGAAGGTTGTCAGTTTGATCATTGAACTCGGCAGAGTAGTGATATCTCCACTGGGACCTTGAGCAAGACCCCACCAACATGCTCCATGGCAGCCAAATAAATCACCTGACTCTGTGGTCAGACCCCAGTTTTTCTCTCAGCTACATATGGGTGTGTGTGTGTGTGTCTCAAGGAAAGAGCGATGAGATAAGAATTCTAATGTACCTGTACTCATACTTGCGCAAATGGCAAATAAAGGTTAACTTCAAAAAGGATGCTCGTTTAATTTTCATCAGGCCACATTTAAGATTGCAGAATATATTTAAACCTGAAAACAAATTGTATCATTTGACTCCATGCTGTCATCTGGTTCCATTTATGTTACTGGTTCTCAGTTAGTGCATCAGAATTTCCTCATTACCCAAAATAACATGTCCCCACATCCCAACCACGCAGGTTAAATCAGCAGAAACTACCAGGAGGCCACTAAACCCACAGTGTGGCTTTGACACTTGTTTGCTGTTTTTCAGCAGTGGCCTGGAAAGAAATGCAAATAGTCATTTTTTTAAGCGTTAGGTGCTTGCAGAACCATGCTGTCTGGCTCTAGGAATCCAACATACTATATGGCATATTTTTCAGCCCAGATGGCAAATGAATGGCAGCATGGCTCCTGGAGGGTCTATATGACTTTCCTTCTTGAGCCAGCTTCAACAAAATCACCAGCAGGGCCAGCAAACCTTTGATGATTAATTCAAGGACATATGCAGGCTGTACTGGCTCCAGAGCAGGTTAGCATAGTGCTGCCAGGGATGAATTGTGAAGAGGTTGTGGAGTTTGGGAGATGGCCAGTAGACCGAGGGTATGTGAGCGTGACTGCCGCATTTTCTGGAAAGTTATATACAGCTGTACAGACTGACTAAAATCTGGACATGCAAATAACTATCCAATAAAAATATTACTTATTATTTATCTTAAGTAATCAGTCATATTCTGGTTTTAAATGTAATTATTGAAGATCTGTTTTTACAGGAGTAGGAAGGTAGCAGGTAGAGAATAGAAAGGTAGGTGTGAATGAAGCCTCATTGACTTCATCACACAGATGGGCTGTGAGAAACTTTCATAACATTAAGATGAAAATAGAAGTTACTACCCACTATGGCTGGTATAGAGAGGTCAATTAAAGTAAAGGTAAAACTTAAAACCTTCACATTTTAGACTTGGGGTGGATGCCAGTGTTTGGGAACCCTGTTATGATTGGACCTCATTCTTCTTTTTTAATCTTTTTAATTGAACATGTTTAGGTCTAACATGCATGAGCCATTTAATTGGAGAGCTGCTAAATAGCACAAAATTGGGCAAGTCTGCCACTTGGTCATTGGTCACAAAGTTGTACATTGTGAACTTGCCATAAGCTGGACGTCATGGAAGGGATGGTGAACTGAACCTGCTTGCATTGACGGTCAGCGCACAAAGATACATAGCCTGGCATATACAGAGCACAAAACCTGGACTTCTGAACAATGTAGGATCTGATAAGTTATCTTCCCTTCGCAGATGTACGAAAGCTGCAGCAAATCAGGATTTACACTTTCAACTCTGGATTAACAGAACAAGATCTTTTTTCTCAATAGTCATTAATGGAATCATCAAAAATACCTGCACTTTGCGCTGTTGTCAGTCCCTGAGTGACTGCTTATTATCTCTGAATTTAGTGCCATTGACTGCAACACTCTCAAAGTTTATTCCGCACCTTAAAGCTTCCCCCTGCTGTTTCGATGTTTATCCTTCCAGCTTCCTAAAAAATGACTTAGCATAGGATTTATTGCAACTAGTGAATGGCTCACTACCATCAGGAGTTTTTTCTACATCATCGAAAAACACAGATATTAAGCACCACCTGACAAAGAGAAAGTAGGATCATTCGTACTACACAGTTACAGGCCTACATAAAATCTGCCATTCGTTGGCAATGCTAATGAGAAAGGTTTGATTTCTTGATGTTAAGTCATTCTGTTGTAATATTAAGTCATTCTTCCATGACAGTAAGCCATGGCTTCATGAAATTAAGTCATGATTTCAAAGATATTAAGAAGTCTTCATTTCGAGAAAGTATGTCATGATTCCTTAATGTAAAGTCATTCTGAACGCCTTTTTTAAACCTGAATGGGTCTTTGACAACCCTCAGGTTTCTGGCCAGATCACAGTTCTGAAATTGCTATAATAAAAGTACTAAATGACACTGGCCTGAACACTGGGACAGTCCTGGTGCTATTGGACCTTGGTACAGCCTATGATACCATTGACCATAAAATGTATCCGAACTGGAAAAATAAGTCCTTTGGTGGTTCAGGACTTCTTTAGAAATCAGGGGTTGTTTTTTCACTGGTGGCATTTATGGATCTCAGCGAACTTTAATGTCATATGGAGCCCCCCAGGGATCAATTCTTGGGCTACATTATTCAACCATTATATGCTTCCGCTTGACTGAATTCTGCAGCAAGAATGGCTATTATAGTTATGCAGATGACACCCAGTGTTTAGGGCTTTTATCTGATGACTATAGACTCACTGTATCGATGCCTGGAGCAAATAAACTGGATGAAAGTGAACTTCCTACAATTAAACAAAGAAGAGACTGAGATCATTCTTTTTGGTAACAAAGATGAAAGGCTAAGATTTGAAGCTTATATTGACTCTACAGCACTAATGACAACAACCCAGAACAAAAATCTTGTGTAATACTAGATTGGGATCTGAATTTCAGCTGCCACAATAAAGGAATAATAAAAAACAGGAGTTTTACCATCCGAAAAATGTAGTTAAATTCAGAAGCATAATTTGCAAACCTTTACTTCCTGTAGGGTGGACTGTTGGCAGGGTCTCCTGGCTTTTCTTGCCAAAAAGCCCATTAATCAGCAACAACTGATTCAAAATTCTAATACTAAAATTTTGTCAAATAGCTAGAAAAAAACTCACTTTAAAATCCCATTTACTTTTAGAATTGATTTTACATTTACATTCATAAAATTTAAAATAGCTTAGACCCAAAATATATCTCTGACCTGGAAGGTCTGATTGATCGTATAGATCCTTGGGAACTGTTCAGCTTGTTGTTCCTTAAGTTCAAACTCAAAGTAATTAAATGGCTCTCAGCCAATATATGGCCCATAGGTTGAAAACAGCTCCCCAAAGTCAATTTTAAATCTTAACGTTAAAATATTTTGTTTTCTGCTTCTTTTATTCAATTTTATTTTGCTTACATTAGTTTTATATGCTTTGGTAAACTATTATGGTAATCTTTCTAAAAACCTTACTTTATCTTATATGCTTTTTACTATTTTTTTCCTCTTTTATATTGTCTGTTAGGAATAGGACTTCATGATAATGTGCTTTATAAATGAACTTGCGGGAACCATGCAACTCAAATTTGAATAAAATTCTGAATCGCATGTATTGAGTAAGATATACGAAGGGGTCGGTTTTCAGAAACAAGACTAGGACACCAAAATAAAAACATGCAATCACAGTGCTGGCTTTTCCAGTTACTGCTGCCATTTCAAACTGCCAGCTATGAAAACAAAAACAGATTGGCTAATTAAAGGGTCTGGATGGTGGAGCCGAGTTCAGACATTGAACATTTAGCAAATTTGTTTAAAATTCTAAAATGTTTTCAACTCGGCTATTTGCATGAATATGCTCTGTGATGAATGGCATACCACTGAGGGTCTACCTTGTGTCCTATGCTTCCTGGGATGGGCTCCAAGTCCCTGGATAAGCAACTAGAAGATGAATATATATTTACTTAAAAATACATAAATAAATTACAATCATAATTAGAACCAGGCTGGATTGATTTTCAGCTTATTAAAAATCTTCATCCCTTAAAGTTTTCTGTGACTGATTAGGAACTATCGTGATGAGCAATTATCATGTAATTTAACAGTGCATGATTAAGTATATATAATTTGCATGTATAAGTGCAAGTTTTGCTTTCCTGACCATCAGTTCTGTCGAAACTGCCTTTCTCCTGTTTCAGGAAGCTGTACCTGTAGGAACCCCATATTTAATTACCATTTGACATAAATATCATGACACAGATAACTAATTACACAATTATGTAAAGAACGTGTGTTATTGTGGTGGCAGTATCTTGCTTTCATTCATTGAACATTACTGGATTATTACTGCCTTCCACATATCTGTAGATAACATTATTTACAATACAAATATGTGCAAAAATATTTCCTTACAGGGTCGTTTCCCATCCCGTGTTGTTCCCTGCCTTGTGCACATAGCTTCTGGGATGGTAGGGTGTGGATGTTTCTGGGGCGGATTTAAGTTAGAGGAAAAGCCCTGCTACTCACCTGTAACTAACTGAGTATAAAGCAAGTTTAGAGCAATAGTTGGTTCTCATGGCTTTGCACGTTGGCTGCATTAAGTTAAGAGCCAAATGATTTTTGTATACTGCTTGGTTCTGGCGCACCCCAAGTGTGCCAGTAAAATCTCCCAGTGCCATCCGCCAGTCCCTGAGCGTCTGTTCTCTCTCCAGAACAGCCAGGCTTTCACTGTAGTCTATGGGCTGTGGAAAGCCGTTGGAAGAAATGAATTACTTCATGATGCCAAAGAAAGGATGTCACTCTAAACTTAGGGCCCCAACAAGGAGAATTCTGTTTTGACATTCTTTCCTGCCAATTTAAGCTCCCTTGTAGTCCTGTGGTCCCTGAAACCTCCCTCTTGTGTAATAGCACCTATTACATTGAAGACTATGGATTCCTGTAACAAGGCCCTCCATATTGACCCAAGTCAGAAAACCTACCAAACAAGACCCACATACATCATGGAGCACCGGGTCATGTGGTAGACTAACAGTCTTCTCCTGTCTTGTCTCTTTTCTTGTCTGTGCCCATTTCCAAGCCAGCCTGCTCGCTAACTCTTTGAAGCTTGCTGAATGTATGTTCAGTCTCATTTAGGAAGCTTGGGATACAAAAAGACGTTTCCCATTATGGGCCACAATTCATGTCCTAGGTACGTAGAGTGTTCTATGATTGGTTAGGAATCACGCTCAGACTCTCCTCCGGATATCTTATACAAGCTAATGGCCAAACTAAATGATTAAACACAGGTGCTTTTTCAGACACTACTGCTTCTTCAATCAGGCTCACTGGAATCGGTATCTTGTCATTATTAACATTGCCACAGAAATGACTGCTTAGCGAAAGCATCAATTCATGACAGGATAAGATAAAGAGGAAGACGAAAACAGGTAATGAGAAGTAACATTTGCTTATATAACTTGTAGAATATATAAATGTGAGAAAAACTGCAGTGAATGACTGGGCATTAGATTCATCACCAGGAGACAACTGGTTTCTTAGCATATCCTCCTGAGACCCCACCCATTAATTTATGTCCATTGTAGTGGACATTTTATTTTTGCATATATTTTTTTCACTGATGTTAGGAAACATATTTATTCTTGTTGTACACTAAAGAGGACGTGCTGTGAAATTAGAAATAAAAATACATTTGAAAAAATCTAAATTGTAAGATGTCTCATTTCCTTCAAAGACAAATAACCTAAAATTGAAGGACACTTTTTTTCTTGGGTCTCAGGAAGATAGAAGAAAAATTGCAGCTAATTAGGTTCAACACAAGATTCCAGTTTACAAGCATTGCTTAAAATCTTAAATTATGTAAATAAATATGCAGACATTGTTCCCTGTGAAAGGTTGCCCACAATCCTGGGTTGTACCCTACCTTGTGCCTGTAGCCTCTGAGATAGGCTCCGGACCCCACACAACACTTACAGTAATATTACAGGCTGTTACAAAAAATCGATGGATGGATATGTAGACATATAGAAACTATTTCGGTACTAAATAATTATACAGCATTTTATATATCTTTAAATAATGTTGCATGTAATTGCATCATTATATTATACAGTGGTTCCTTAGTTCTTGAAGTAGTGATATAATTAAGTGGAAATAATAAAATAACTTTTTTTTGTTTGTTTCTGCCCTCTATATTGATACTGTACATTGTGATGAAATAAGCATGATATTTACGAGGGGTGAAATCAGAGGTGTTTCTACTGACTCTGATTTCTGATTGAGGTAGACTCATTTTCCTTTGAAATGTGATGGAGGAAGAAAAAGCACTACCATGCCTGTAAGCCTAAGTATCATTATTCAATGGGGTCAAGGCAAATCACCAGTTTGCCAGTGTTGTTAAAACCATGCAGTTGTCGAACCTTGCATAATTTTTAATTAATTTTTTTTTAACCGTCAGGCCAGAATAAATCCTGAGATACAAATGTGTCAATAATTCTTTTTAAAGTCGAACAAACCAGTTTGACCTAGAACTCGATCTGAATATCCGAAGTCGAACCGTGAAAGCTGACGTAATGTAAATTGCCAGGAAATGAGTCACACACTGCCTCTGAGCGCAATCAAAAGATAACGCTTCAGTGTAGAGACCTGCGCGGGAAGGAATTTTCAGTCCCGCTCCTGCCCGATCCTGCAAGATTCTGTCCTGCTCCCGCAAAAAATATGTATTATTTTCTCCCGCTCCCGCCCGCAAAATCCCGCAGGTAAACATATCAGTAGTTTTATTTTTACCGCTTCTTCCTGCTACTCTGTTATTTGTTTCGATTGCTTCCCTTTTGAGTATGTATAAAAAAGAAACGGAAAGCAAACAAATATGTTTCGTTTTATTTGAGTTTAATTAAATGTAATGATGAACATGGACACGAACGAGGAGCTTTTTAGAACATAGAAATACACTCAGAACAGTTAGAAATAGGCTAATAATTTTGCAATGAAACAAAATAATAATAAATGTAAATTGCGCATGCATGTTTATTATTAAATTGTTATTATTCTAATTTAGTCGTTCTTGTTGCTTTTGTGTAGTAGATAAATAATAGAGTATTTGTTTTTAATAAATTAATTTTAAGATAATTCCATTGTGCTGGAGCCCGTCATTAATTCTATTCTCCTGCAATCCGCACATACATGCATGAGGACCTTGCCCGCACCCGCATTCACCTATCAAATCTTGTCACGCGCCGCACTCGGTGCGTTGGGTCCCGCGGTACTCCCGCGGGAGTGCAGGTCTCTACTTCAGTGTCAGCCTCGCATTTGCCGTAGTAGCAACCCTTGTTGGTGATAATGCTATTTTATTGAAAATACTGCATCAGGTAATACACTGTATTTTATATCATTTTGTTAGCCATTGCTCACCAAAAACTTACGTAATAGTTGTACAAATGTTACAATCTAAAAGTTTGCTATTCAGGAACAAATTAACGAATACAGAGTAATAATAAAAATAAACAATTAACCGAATTCAAAGTTGTTATTGTCATTTACAGACTACAGTGCAATTCGTACTTGAATGCCTTCTTCACAGACTGGACGATTAAGGCCCAGTAATTTGAGTAAAAAATTTTATTAGTGTATCATCCCCGCCCGCGTGGCGAATTTAGCCCGCATCGATTTATTTATTTATTTTTTAAAAGTGTATTTTCTTGTGTAAATTTTGAATAAAACATTTAAAAATATATATTTTCTTTTCATATTCATTTTGCAGATCAGCCCATATGGCATACATCTGTTGCTGTTCCTTTTGTTTACTGTTGATGTTGAAAACTTATCTTCCGTTATCTTTTTTCTAAGAAATAAAAATTAAAAAAAAAAATCGCCCTCCCTCATCACTTGTTTCTGATTGAAAGGATGATAAACTAATAATTATTTTTACTGGGCCTAACCAAATAAAGCAGCGCAACACTATAGTAAATAACAATAAATAAACCACAAACTTACGAGTACTATTAGAGCATTTATGCCATTTATTTAAACTTCATTTTACCAGGTAAAATAACTGAAAACCAGTCCTCACTGCTTTACGTGATATTCGGGAGAAATAGCAGATTACGTATCGGAAATGCCTAGGATACAAACGTCATGTGTGTAACTAAACTCTTCAGCCTATTTGAGCAAAGGTGTGTCGTCACGGAGGCGGTTGCATTTTGTACAGCCGGGTGGGAGGTCGCAATGCATCTAACCGTAATGCATTGCGTCAGGATCAGAATGCGTTGCTTTAAGCCAGCGCTGTAACAAGTGGAACGCACCCAATGACCAGACTAGGGAAACAAACTGAAACACGGACTTAATACAGAGGACTAATGACAACAACCAGAAACAGCTGATCACATGGGGATCCCACGCGAGGTTAACGAGGGGGTGTGGCACACGGAAGGAGCGGACGATCGGGGCAGGACGGGGTAATGTTGGGATAAGATCTTTATCGTTTTGGAAGCCATTAAGAAAAAAATGCTCTTCTTGTTGTATCCTGTTCATTTAGTGTTTAAATGCTTAAAAAAACATATTTAGGTGTAATTTTGGGGGGGGCGGGAACCAATTAATTGGTTTTCCATTATTTCTTATGGGATCAATTCGATCAGAACTCGAACATTTTAGGATTCGATCCGGAGTACGGAACGGATTAAGTTTGAGAATCGAGGTACCACTGTATTGGCAACTTGTTTTATTGTGCAGCTGTGACAGCAAGACATTATATCATTTATGTAAGGTACACTACCATCATTAAAATTAAGAAACGCTCCTCACATTTACAGAAACTGTGTCATAACATTTATTTTGGCGTGTATCTAGTCCTACAGCTGTGTTTTATAACCACAACATGCAAAGGGGTAGAAGAATTGTATTACCTTGGTAAGCATCTTTTGCCAATGTCCAGTGTTTAATAAGCGGCATCAGCCCCCAGTTGTTTTGCTCTGAGCTTGTAAGGAAAACTGCAGAAGACAGTAGTGCCATTTTGGAACGGAACAAAGCTTTATCTGGGGATGCCCTTCTAGATGCAAATGGGTGTATGAAGGTATTGGGGAACAGGCAAAGGTGAAAAACTGCACACAGAGGTGCAGAGACAGGACAGGCAGGGCAGGCAATGGCCAGGGGGCCCCAGCCTGGGAGGGGGCCCCCGAGGACGGCTGATTATATATTACATTGCAACGACAGATCTGCTCTCTTTGTGTATTCTGTTTTTCATGGAAGTGAAAATAAAAGTCTTGTGTTTATTAAATTCTTTTTGTTGATGTTGTTAATTTACACGTCACAGTAAAATAAAGGTAATACATTTTAGCAT
>JABFEA020000098.1:27710606-27723663 GCA_019775915.2 Cyphomyrus plagiostoma | reverse complement strand
CAACACACGTGTGCCACCAGCGGGGAATGCCAGTGAAGCAGCAACTCCGAGCAGTAATTTTTGTTTTTCCGGTGCGGCGCATGTGCACCCCCCCCCCCCCCCCCCTCCCCGTTTACTGTAAGATTAGCCACATTTAGGGCATTTTGCTGCCTGGTTTCTTTGTGTATCTGTAGCCTGGGTTTCCCAGTGACACATTGGGGACATGAGTCTGCTAAGGACAGTGATTCTGTTACAGGGTCAGTAGGATTCAAAAGCTAATGGAGAAAGCTGTTTTTGAATGGAGAGAGAGAGAGAGAGAGAGAGAGAGAGAGAGAGTTGGACTGGACTGCATACATGTCAGACATAATTCACAGATCTCATGTACTCATAACTTCTAAATGTATTTAATAATTGCATCCATATATTCCCATCATCCTCTCAGCAATTTTAACCTTCTCCATATTTCACGGAAAAGGTTTGTCATGCTCCTTTTGCCTTGACTGCAGCCAAAGAGATGACGTACAGACATGTACTCAGTGGCCGAGTCGCTGTTGGTGTTAGTACCTTTATGCGGAAATGAAAATGTTTTTCATTCATTGCACTGAATGAATCAAGGAAATCCATCAGTAAATATATATACGGAATACACAGAAGCTTCCTGTTAATGTGACTGTACTAACCTTAAAGAGCATTTACAGGGAAAGTTCAGAAAATGGTAATGCTGAAGGACCTTAAGTGTGTTTACATCCTGGTACTGAGTGGCATTTCTGGCACATAGCGTCCCACACTGAAGCTGTTAGTGTGCTTAGAGTCCCACAGTGAAGCTGTTAGTGTGCTTAGAGTCCCACAGTGAAGCTGTTAGTGTGCTTCGTGAACCTCCGTCTGTCATAGCTGACCACCTCTCACTGAAAGGAAACCCAGATGAACTTCACCACAAGCGCAATTTGGGGCATCAGTTCCAAATAAGACAGCGAAGGCATCTCATCTTCGGTGTTCAGGGAGCACTAACTTACATGCAACTGCAGGGGTGATATCTGAAACAGAAGTACCCCCCCCCAGTCATACCATCCCCCAAATCAATAAACCAGCACTATGTCCAAGATGCAAGTGTAGGACCTGCACCCAGTGTAGACTCCTGCCCACTGAGGCCTGCGTCTGGTACCTTGGGTGGGTGTGGCAGAAAGAGTCTAATCTTCGGGTTTGAGGGCGTTGATGACTATAAAACTACGCTGAACTAAAATAATCTTGCCTTTAAGTAAAAGGTGATTAAATATTTATAAGAAAAAGTGTTTAAGATATCTTTAATGAGAGCTAAATAGCTCACAGTCTTAGCCTTTTATTTTCATTTAGGCAGTTAAGATTATTAACTTGCTCAAGGGTACAACAGTGTTACTTCTCTCACACGAAAGCACTTGGGTCATAACTCCAGCTATTGCATTTCCTGCAGCCCATTAAAATGTACACAACTGAGAAACCAATGAATGTAAAATGATAATACAAAACGAGAGGTGTAAATAGGCTCTTAAAAGTGTTCGGTTTATGACAAAAAAAACCCATTTAACATATATCTTTACAACCCAGTTCATCTTTAAAACAGCGCTAACTATTTTGGCAGGTCTTAAGATTTTCTCAGAGGGCAACTGTAACCAAAAAGAAAAAAAAAATCACGACACATATTTCTTCTTTTTTATTTTGTTTAACATATGAACAAGTACACACTAAAGAGGAACCACTCAGCCAGGGTTGGGAGAAAAAAAAGAAAAATGTACAAATCAGAACAATCTATGTACAATACACAGCAGGGATGACATATAATCCTTGCACAGACCAATCATAGAAAATATGATAAGATCAGGACACATATGCAGTCGTGACATGTTACAGTGCGTCCGTCCTAGGCGGCTAGGGTACAGTAAGCGCTTTACGGTCTCGTCCTGTAGAGTGCAGTAGATAGTTTGATTAAATTCTTTTATACAGGCCTCTAGCTGTGCGCGCCCACATACTGTACATAGGCGAAGGGAGGGAGGGAGGAGCGATCGTAGTATTTTGTTGATTTCCATTTCCCTGTCGTGGCAGGCGAAGTACACGGCCGGAGAGCATTTTTATTTTTTCCAGACATATAGAATAAAGCCGCATGGTGTGCGACTCGCCTAAAACGCCATCGCGAAGCATTAATTTGACTGCAAGTCGCGGCCGGCGGAGGATTTTCGCTCGAATGTACCTTACTGTGCAGTGTACGTAACTATTGCGCTTAGCGTGGATACGGCCGCTGCCTGGACTTTTTGCCCTTCTTTCTGTTTTTTTTTTTTGTCGCCTTTAATTGCGATAAAAAGCAGCAGATCGCGGCGATCCTGGACGCAGGGACCGCACGGTGAGTGCCGCTGCAAAGTACGTACTTTGGACATATCTATCTCAGCGGGGGCATTCTGCGTTTTATGTGCTGGGATCTGTCCGAGGAAAGCGCCGCCAGTTTGCATCAGATAGCTAAGTGGTTTTGACAGATCCAGTGCGCTGCATTGTGACATTAGTTGCGGATCGGCGGCGACACAGCCCGTATGCGGCGTTACTTTTGCATTCTGGCCATGTTCATGCACCGATATTTATAATTTTCTGAATTATTGACCTACATTTAGCAGCGTTTTAGCCAGGATCAAAAAATGTAGAATCACGCTGTGTCGCCCAGTTTTGAGCTAGTGAGCGAACTATTTGACGAATGTGCATTTAGTAAGGATATATTTCTGCACTTCTTTTTGTACACTGTCTGTTTAACGAAAATGTGTTTTTGGTTTACGCAGTTACTGTAAAGATTCCTTTTCAATGACATATTGTCCCTGTAGCTTTCACTGCTGAGTTTGTAAACATCGTAAAAATTTTCTGCTGCATCCGGACGGGCCACTGTAAAATGCCTGCGTCCACCATAACTGAATTACCACTTAGAAATGTAAGTAGTGCATCTATTAACGTTGATCCCACACTCTGGTTTTTGTATATTAATCCAGAAATCGTAGTCATCTGTGTAAAATGTAATAAGGTAGGAATGGTTGTGCAAAAATTATTTGGGTGTCTGCAGCAGAGTTTCGTAATTCGCTGTTTTTAGTTTTAATTCCCATGCGTATTGCTCTGCAGAAAGCCATGATTGCACAGCTAAACAATAACATTGCTCAACTGATACTCTGATGCACAATTTTTCTAAATTATTCAGGAAGGGGAGTGCATTTGGAAAATTGCGTACTCGTTTGTCCTGGTTTGTGTACATTTAATTCAATAGGCTGCACTAGAGAAAGTTTATATCGGGTCTCCCGCTTTCTGTAGGTGGAGAGACGGAGCTGAACAGGTGCGTCCCGTTAGCTTTCCTGAAACGCTTCATACTTGTGCCTCGACCCCAGATTTATGAACGAAATCTTGGGCTCATTTTATATGACCAGCCAACATTATTACCTCCTCGTATGAAAACAGTTGAGAAATGAATATTTTGTTAAAAAATACCGTGCCTGTAAATGACATGAAGGCTGTGGTTTGGCATCTAATGTGTACGTGGTTATGTGTAAATGATTATTAAATGCAAACAGTAGTTTTCAAAACATCACTGCAGGAATAAACAACAAACAGATCTCTTGTTCCAGATTGTAGTTTACAACTGATATCTGAATGAGCTCATGGAAAATCAATTTCAGGCGCCACTTAAAAATCAGCTGGCCTCTTCCTTAATCATTATCTGCTATTTTGTTGCTTAACGCTGTATGGCCTGTACTTTTTGTTTATAACTTAGCCTTGTTATTGGTTATGAGTTAGCAGCTCAGAGTATCCCTTGAGTTAGGGAATCCCCTGGTGCATAATATGAATGAAGCTGGTTGAAGCGGAGGGTAACTTGGTGTAAAAGAACCTCTTGTCATTAGTGGACTAATGAGCAGCTGAATGAATGGGACACAAAGGGTGCCATTGTCATCAGCGTCTGTGTCCTCGATACCACCGTGGGAGGCAGCCCGGTGCGCTCTCCTCGCTTTGGCCGGACCCAGGTTCGCTTCTGCCAAGTTTTTGGAACGGCTGAACTCCTTTGGAAGGAAACCGGTGCCATTCTCTGGCTTTTTCTCCTGGTCCCTCCCCGCCGTCCTGCCCTGGGACTGCAGCACAGCTTGACGTTCGAAGAATGTGAGTTTGGTTATATAACCTGGCAATGCAGCTGATGTCCTGCTCCGAATTCACTGTATTATGATGTCACAGGCTGGAAGGAGCAGGCCTGAAATTTAACCCTGCATCATCCCTGCATGATTGTGGGGGTAAGCGGCACTTTGCACTGTCAGCCTTGGGTGGTCCTCGCTCTGTGTTTTATAAATGACTTTTCCTTGAGCTTACCAGTGCAAAAATTAATACACTTCTGCTATAAACAGCAATTTAGTTCTGCCGGTTAAATAAGTAAAGGAAAAGAGTTACCAACAAAATATTCCATTTGGCATTAGTTTAAGCAGCCAGTACTTTTATCTGAAGTGCCTTATCACTCTGCAGGTGTGAGACAGTTATTCGTTCAAATAAATAAAAAGCGTATTACACATACAGAGTACTTGTAAAATGTGGTAAAAAAATGATAATTAGTATTCCATAATTTGTACTTCACTCTTAGTACAGTACTTGTGATTCATTTCATTTTTGATTTTCTGACAGTAATTGAAAAGCCGTTTCAGTGGTTGCTTTATATTTGACTTTTGTTCTTCTCGGGACACTCCCAGTTCATAATAAAAGAAAAAGTGGAAGGTGTATACATCAGAAATGCCATTTCAAAAATCATGCGGTTTTAGTAAGATTCCCTGCCACATCGGGTGACAGTGTCTTTCGGAAGCGATATGGCTGACATTAAAGGCCTGAAGGCCTACCAAGGGCATCCAGCTAATACGTTAACTGTAGCTGAAGAACTATTAAAAAGCGCTTTTCGCAGACACTTAAGGAACTTTCACCTGTTAATTGCAGATTCTGGGAGTGAGGTCATCTGAGCTCAAGCCAAAGCCATTTTCTGTTGCGGCTCACTCAGTTAAATTAATTTTTAAATGGTTCTCAATGAAAAAAAAAACAATTTTGACAATTGACTTTAATATATTTTTCACCTGACATTAAAAAAAACTTTTTGCTTTATGTTTTTGCTTTAGCGTATCTGGAATGTATGACATAATTTACTAACATATAGCTTAATGCTGGAATTCAATGGGTTCCCTTAGAACACGTTCTTTAGATAAATTGGAGCATATTAAAATAAGCAGTCAGTCAGAGGTTAAGGCAGTGGCGCTAATTAGCATAGCATTCTGTTGAACAACGCTGCGTTTATCGCCAGCCGTTTGATCCCCTCATCTCCAGCTATTGACAACCTGCTCTCTTAAAGATAACACAACTGCTTTCGCACAGGCCTTCTTCTCATGCCACACTCTGCAACTTTCTCATAATGGGTTTCTGCAGCCCCACAAGTGCTGTATGCTTCTCTGTCCTTCTTGGATATCCGTAGTTAGGGTTGTGGTTTTCCTAACCAGATTGTTCTCAGCACCTGTCTTCAGCTGTGATCAGAGCTGCTGAGAGCCAACGTCGGTCCTTTAAGCTGAAGGAATCAAGGTCAAAAAGCATTTTAAAAAAAAATCTATTTTTGTCTGTGTATGAACACATGTATATTCCAGCAAGGCAGGTCCTTGCCTGTTCAGGTCCTCCTTATTCATGCAAAAACATCTAATAGTGCTGTTCCGCACACAGAGGATTTTGCATAATGGTCTAATGGTTCTGACTGTGCTTGGCGTCCCCCCCTTGGCGTGAATGCATGTTGATGTGCAGCATGTATTGCGGTGCTTGGCGGTTAGGAGCTGTTGTTATGCTCACTGTCAGCATGTAGAGGTGGCTCGGGGGATTGTTTATGTGGCAGAGTGTAAACGAATTCGCACCACCAGTTAAATATCATTTATTTACATTATACCATATACAAAAATCCCTCCCCCCCCCCTAGATTTTATTGACTGCATAGGTGAAAAGTGAAATCAAATCTGCATCTATTCCAGATGCATCTTCAGTACAGAATTTAAAATTAAGCGCACTGCCAACTGGAAGCAGTTTCCTGTGGATTTAAACCTATATTTAGAGCTATTTAAATAAATGCAGGGATCTACAGCATGACAAGCCTAGGAGTAAAGCTGCATGCAGTTTTAAAAGTAGTGAACTGCAGGCTCTTTTATGCACAATTTTCCGAGACATTTTCAAGTTTTATCTGTCTTTCATTTCACTCATGTATACAGTAAGATCTATAACGGCGTGCCATGATTGATGTAATTATGTCTCTTGGTATATGTTTTACCATCTTGCAGTTTTTACAGTTTATTCAGTAATAAACACACAAATGCAGATGTAAATTTATCCATTTTTTAACTGAAGCAGTTTCTGGATATCTGCCCTGGTCGATAGATTTTTTTGGATTCAACAGCAGAGATGCTGGTGGGAGTTAAACAGAAACTGCTGAAGTTTACTGTGATTTTCAATTCCCCAGTAAAAAAAAATAAAAATGAAAAGTTGTATTACAAACCGTTTGACGTGTAAAACATTTTTATTTGGCATTCCTAAATTGTTATTGTTTGTTTAAGCTGTTTGAGGAAACACATGGCCTCGTGACACATTTTAGGAAATTGTTGGACGAATTTCAGGATTGTGAAAGATCCCAGTTTTTTTTTTTGAGCCAGCCTTTAACATTACCACAGACTGTTTTTAAGACGATGGCTGAAGTTTAAAGGGTAAAAGACATCCACGTTGGCTGGGCTTGCATAAAACCGAACAGGGTTTACATAACAATATTTTGACGACCTGAATCAGTCCAAAACAGGAGTGGAAGAACATGACGCAGTTTGTAGACAGTGTGGTTATGCTAATTCTGGTGGGAAAATGGTCACTGTACTTCTGAAAGCCTTAAAGATTCCCTGAACAGCTCATTCCTCTGCTGGCTTCTTCCTACTTCAGACACTCATTGACAAACTCAAAGGTGGTCACGACCCTGAAATAACAAGTAAGGACCTGTTTGCATCTGAGGTGCTAATTCGTAGCGGTGGTTGTACACCTGCTTCGCCTGCCCAATTACTCAAGTGAGTGATTGATTCAGCGTTAGAAATTTCAGTTCAAATGAAATTTGAATGGAGTACAAGAAAAAAACAATAAGGATCAGCATGCAGCACGTTGATAAAGCTTGATATTTTAAGTCTAATTATCACATCCAAAATATAGACTGACAAATGATAATTAAGCTTTAGGGGGCTGCATGCTGATATGGCTTCTGATTCTGAAGGACAACGAGATGCATTACATTGGTGGGCAATCTGAAGTATCCATAGCCCTCATGCTAGCCTGCTGCTCCAAGAAATCCCACCGCCGTTGGCGATGCAGCCCCCCCCCCCTCCCCCCGCTCCGGTCTGAGTGGTTATGTGTCAGTCCCTAATGACCCTGTCGGAGGTTGCTGTGATAATCTCTTGGCCTGCTTTCTTTTCGCAGGGGCGGCTGATGGCAGGCCTCTCTGATCCTGTTTGAGTTCTTATAGCCGCTAATGTTTTTCCCTACGTTATTTATCCTCGCTGGTGCTTTTTTGGCTAATAGCTAATAGCTACGTCGCGCCAAACTCCGCAACGCAAGTCAGCATAAATCCTACAAGATCCCACACCAGGAGTCAAATTAAGTATTTTGTTTGTGTATGTGAAACAGGAACATGTTCAGTGAGACTTCCCAAAACAGATTTGCATGAAATGCTAGAAGTACTACCCCCAATTTGTGATTACAGTCGCCCTCCTGGCTTCCCAAGTTTAAATGTTTGTGGTTTCGGTTATTCGTGACTCGACTGTGAACAATTAAATGGGGATATTTTTGGAGCTTTCTGAAATATCGAAGGAATTTGCCCACGATCAATTAACCAAAAACAATGCAAAAAATGATTTGAATCACATAAAATATATACATGCTACACACATTACATACACGTTACATACATGTAATATATAAATATTACTCTTATGTAATATTTGTTAGTTTTAGTGCATGTGGTAGCTTTAATATTAAAAGTTATTTTTGGTAAAAAAAAAAATGTAAAAGAATGATGGGATATGTGTGTGTGTGTTGGCATGGCTGCATCCACTCATGTGGCTGCTGGGTTGGTGGCTTTGGAATGTTATGCTTCTTGTAGTAAGTTTTAAACAGATTGTGTTAATTTTCCATTTTTAATAATTGGCCCAATTTTTGAGTTTTCACATTTGCGTGGATCTTCCGCCCCTAACCCTCATGAATGCGCTTGGGTGATTGTGTTTGTTTTGTATGGTAGCTACTGTTTTATTAATGCTAATAACCTTTTCTGGTTAACTGGTGGAATGGTGTAAATGATATCTGCAATATATCCAGACTGAAACTGTGAAGCTGTGATAAATTAATGAAGATATAAGAATTTGGAACTGGATTCTGAATTTTAGCCTAGTTGAAGGTTTCCTTGATTGGGATGCTGGCATTGAATGGACTAGTACCACGTTCATGCAATAGGAAGAGCGTTGTCATCGCTTCAGCTACACAGCGCATGCTTACCTACACTTGTCAACGCGTACTGATTGTTATCTTCCTTTGCACACCTGTAGGATCTGTCTCCCCTCCCCCCTATACCCCCAACCCCACCCTGGGCAAGAAAATTACCTTGGAGTTCTCCGTACATGTCACACAGAGTTACAATGTGATATTTAGACTCCATGTGGTGGGATCACTGCTAGCTGGGTAAGGGGCATTATAATTTACACATGCCCAACCCCATTGACGTCAATGCAATTAGAATTTTTTTACGCTCAAGTTCAAAATAGCGATGCGTGTAATGAATTTTATAAAAGCAGAAGCAGGTTACTGTCTATAATATTTTTGGGAAGATGCCATTCCAAAAAAAAAAGGAATGAAAAGCGTTATAAAGGCGTAGAGACACCCTCCGGCTGTAATCAGATAGACGAGAGACTGATGACATGCATGCATTTAAATCAGGGTTGAACAGGAACCTGGAGTTTCAGATTAAATCCACATCCCAACGGGTGTGACATGTCGAAAGCCATTTGGCTGTTCTCCTCCGCGGACGACAGTGACGTGGTCGTGTGCCGTGACCTCGGTTTTTCTCTGACACATTTTCCCAATATCAGACCTGTTGAGCAAGCTGTTGGTTCAATTTTCTGCTGAAATGGTTTCCACTCTGTGAGCGAATGAATGAGATGCAGGCAACTAGGGGGTCTTAAAGCAGCAGAAAAGGAATTTCTGTTTGTGCGCTTGACTTCTGACGATGTTCTATGGGAAATATCGGGGTTAACAGCTTGATCCTGGAAAAGGTCACCCTTTTTGGCTGATCTCACCCTTTTTGGCTGATCTCACCCTTTTTTTTGTGCGAATGTGGATTTATGTCCATATGTGCTGGAAATTCCTTAACTGATTGTAAGATTTTTCATCTTTACACATCCGGCCACCCAAGCCTATCCCTGTTCACCATTCAAGTGACGTGTTTGTGATCGATACTGAGAGTGTCTCAGACATGAAGGCAGCAATGTGTGTGCAGTGTTATATACAGTAACAGTCACAAGGCCGGACACACCTACCCATAGAAAGGTTTATTTGTACTATTCTCTGCATTTTAGAATAATTATAAAGACATTGAAACTATAAAATAACATACATGGATTAGGCTCTGACCAAAAAATATAAAACAAATGTAAAAAATTGTTGGGGGAGGGGTGAGGCTGCTCTGTGGATTGGGACTCAGAATGTTGCTGGTTCAAATCCCTGGGTTGGCAGAGTGATCCCACCATTGGGCTCTTGAGCAAGACCCTTAGCCCCAATTCCTCCAGGAACTGACTGACCCTGCTGTCTTCCCTACTCCAGGTCCTTGAAGTGGCCTCCTGGGATGCTTTTCCAGCTGTCCTGAAGGTCACACTTATATCCTGAGCACTAATTGGCCTGTTTTCATTCACTCTCTGGTCAACCATCTCTAAAACCATCTCTACTGTGTTTTGCTCATGAGGCCAGGTCATGTGATGTCACACTCTTTCACTGTCATTCCAGGCGGTTTTTGTGTGTCCCAACTTTTAACTGATATCAAACTTCTCATAAAAGGGTAGTACTACAGTTAATGTCCTTACAGGTTTTTTTTTTAAATCATTAAAGTACAATAGATGACAGTAAGCTGGTCTTTTAAGTATGGGAAAGCTGGGGTGACTCAGTGAGGGAATCCATGCGAGAGGGAGAGGGGAGCGTGATTAGCGTGATTAGCATGATTAGCGGGCTCCCTGTTTGTACCCTCTATGGTGGAACACAAATGGGTCTAATAAACAAGAATGATACTTCACAAGTAAGTGTCTCCTCTAGTGGAAATTTGGGTCCCACAAAAAACATTAGGACTCTGGTCCAGTGTTACTGTCAAACCAAAAGACAAGATACAGTAATACATCCCGTCACTGGGAAGTGGGAAATGGTGAAATGAATCACACAAATAGCTGTGGGTCTCCTGATTCACCTTCCCTTCTTCTCTGTACCTAATAAAAAATAAACTGGCATAAAACAATGAATCAGGAGTAGGCTGGAAATTTATGGCTGATTTCGAGGTTTTAAAATAACATCACGGTCCTCATTTCGTATCATAACTTGCAGGAGTGACTGTTCTTTGGCCCTGTAAAATGGTGTGGTGGGAAAGAAACCTGCACTATATAGAATATAAAGTAAATATTGGACATAGCTTTTTCAACCATTTTTCAGACCACAGTGATAGAACATTTCTAGCCGGGTATATTTTCGTAGAACCTGAGGATGTTTTGCTTGCAGTCCAGTGTTGTCTGAGTCTTTGCTGTACACTGCGATGTGACATTTGTTAGGAGGATTGATGTGAAATGTTTTGCCCTCGTTGGGGCTTCACTACGCGAGTACACATGCTGTCTCCCCCCCGTACTCTGTGGGCACCATCAGTCTGTTCCTGCTCTCCGCTGAGAATGCATCAGCCCCCCGTCTCCTAATGCAGCCAGCAGAGTGGTAGTGCGGGTGGGGCTTCCACATAGTCTGTATATTCTGTAGATTATTCCGTCCTGCACCGCATATTATTCTATACTTCTCCATATTACTTATATATTTTAGTTAGTATTGTAACTTTGGTTATTGTAGCTGTTTTGCATCACTCAAATTCAGTTTTTTTCTTGCACAGTCGACGGGTCCTTCGGGGTACATTTCACTACATGTTGTACTTGTATAACCATGTATGTGACAAATAAAGTATCTTGTATCTTGTATCTTGCAGTGCCTCTAGCAACTGTACATTTACTTAAAAAAAAAAAGTGATGAGTCATGGGACCTGGTTTAATGTCACCATAAAGCAGGCAGACATGCTAGGCGCCACGACCACCAGAGGATAGACCCAAGGCCGTGGGGGAGGATGCTGAGAGCCATATCACTTACATCAAAAAGAGCAAGAACAAGGAGCGGCGTTGTTTTCAGTGCCACGATCACATATGATTTTATGTGATCTGATATCACATAAAGCTCACTCCTGCTTCTCTCTGTCGCTATGCTATGGAAGTGTAGCGCCCATCTGTGCAGACCGTCGGCCCCTCTGCTGGGCGGCACGGAAGCACCGCACTGTGATTTACAGGCCTCCCAGGTCCTGCCGAAAACGCAGGAAGGCAAGAAGCTGACGTGTGGGGGAACTGGGGGGCAGTGAAAGGGGCGATAATCTGTGCCACTGCCAGGCAAGAAGTACAAACCGCTTTTCTGGTTTTGGTCTGGAGAACACCAACAGCACAAGAGATTATAGATATTACAGAGCAGGTTGTCCCATAACCGCAGAAAGAGCATGGTCGTTGAATTTGATTTTGGAGGGAGGGGGACATAACTTGATAATTCTAATACAAAAGTCAATTTTTGTGGGGGACGAATGAATCCAAATTAAATTTTGGGGGTACTCGCCATCTCCCCCACCCCTTCCCCTGAGTACCTGCCAGAATGTATTTATACCAGAATTGCAATATAACACATGTAGCATTGCTATCAAGGTAAATATTGTTATCTTTAAATGAATCCGAACAATATGAAGAGTGACATGCTGTAGAGTGTCAGGGAGTTTCAGGTACAGATGCCACTGCGAAATGCTGTGGGTTAAACTGTACCAGCAGCCATCGGAGGTGCACGTTAAAACTACAGTATCTATACCTGCTGCACAGCGCTGAAGACTGAAGAGCTGTATGAATGTTATGAAAAGGCAGCTGTGTCAGTCGGTTGCCAAGACTATAAAAGATTATAAGTGGTGCCTTACAGCGAGGACGGCGATGTTCTTCGGCCTGTTTACCCTGCGTGTTGGGATGTATATGGCTGTCCGGGCGCCGGAGGCCGGCCTGGCTATATTAGGGCAAGCCCACCCTAAGATAACCCCAGTGTGACCTCGCATGGCTCCTTGCCGCTCTCCATGTCACTGCCTTTACCCCTCTGTGACTGCTCTACGTCAGGCTGCCCTCTGAGCCTCGCCACACATGACTCCAGCCTAAAATTGCCCCGGGGGTCTCCAGCTGACAAGCATGCTTGTGAGTCTCTGGGGAGGTTGTCTGAATTGGACATTCCTGCACCCCCGCCCCGCTCCACCCCCTGGGACTAGTTCACTGTTAGAGGGTTTAACCAGGCCCACCCGCAGAAAACAGCCTATCATCTCTACTTAATCCTTTATGATTTTTGCTTTTTAAAAAAAAGCCTCATTGTTTCATATATGACTACGTGTTTGCCATGCTGGCAAAGGCACTATATATAAATAAATTGAATTGAATAAAGCTTTTTGTTATTGAAGTTTGGAAGCAGAAGGCCGTTATTCTTTCATATCCTGTGCTGCCGAGAGCGTAGTGCAGGCGTGGTTCCCGATCAAACAGCGGCGTCCGCGGCTTCGCCCTCTGTGCACTGGGCTGTCCTTCACCAGCTGCCTCACCGAAGGCTTCTGAGGGCTGCATTCCTGCTGCGTGGGGGGGGGGGGGGGGGGCGGGGCCCGCGGGCGGCGGCGGCCGGGGGCCCGCCGGGGGGGGGCGGGGGGGGGGGGGGGGGGGGGGGG
>JABFEA020000098.1:27671933-27691248 GCA_019775915.2 Cyphomyrus plagiostoma | reverse complement strand
CAATTGCTCTTTGCATGCCCCCCCCCCCATAACTACCTGGTTAAGTGTATCATGTGTTACTGGTAGGTTGCATTCTCAGGATGCGCAGTTATCCACTATGTAGTTGTGTTAGTTATTGTTACATAAAACCAATAACAGTGCTTCCCTAAAGTAGTCATTTCATTTGCTGGAAAAATTAAGTGAGTAATGCTCGCAGGGGAGTCTAGATGTGTTAGCCTCAAGTGGTCTGGAGGAAATTAAAAATACTGAAGATTAAGGAAAGAACAACAGAGACTTTATTTCCCACTTGAAATATGGCAGGGAACCAAAAACCCGACAGTAAAATCTTCCAAATGTGGTGGAACCATATTCAACCAGACTGTTACTATGGCTGCCCAGTTAAGCCGCTGCGTTCTCATGTTAGAGATCACCAGTTATTGCTTGCCTGTACCCCAGGGCAGTCGTTTCTTAGGTTGTTGTTACAACTCCTCAAGATTCAAACATAAAGTATCCATGAAATTAGCCAGTCACACGTCTCAGGAGTCAGCCATCATCGAAACCAGGTAAGGTGGTCTGTAAAGAGGCAGTGTCAGCTTTAATGCTATTATGCTCAAACTGTTGGCTCCATATCACACCACACCTCCCCAGCCTCACGGCCAGTACAGCTAAACAGGCTTGAACCCGGAAAACAAAGAGAGTCTTGTAATGGGACACGGTAGGATGCTCCCCTGCTCATTTGCGTTACACATCCAATGGTGTGGCTTCTCTTCCAAGCCCATATATTATAAGTAATATATGCACAAACACAGAATTAAGTTATGTTTATGCTTGTCTTCTGAATCACAGGAATATGGCAGTTGACCATATGCCTAAACGTCATGGAATTATATGTTATGCTTGTGCAAAGTAAATGAGATGAATGCATCACTAAATAATAAAACTTACATCATTATAGTCGATGTTACTTCTGAGGATGTGTGCCTCTTATAAACTCCAATTACCCAGTAAAAGCAGCATTTTGTATTTTTCCTATCTGGCTTCAAGGGCAGTAGGTAAGATGCTTTGTTTCCTGAAGTGCAGCTGTTCTTGTCGCTGTCCCCCCACCATGCTTGACAGAAAGGGAGCAACCCCCCCCTCCCCCCACCTTCCAAAATGGCCATGTTTATAGGGAAGGGGAGACTGTGAGGACATTTCTCTCTCCTTGCCTGTCGATTACTCGGGGGTAGGTCATGTGGGACGGCACAGGGCCGATCACTCGCCCGTTCTCTGTGTCTGTGAGCGACATGTGACTGGTTTGTCACGTTGCGGAGCAGTGGAGCTGCTGACACGCGGAGGGCGACGGGACTCGGTGTGCATGCATGCACACACATGTGCACGCATGCACACACACACACGCGTGCACATTCACATACATGCACACACATGCAAAATCCATGTTCATAGAGCCTCTGTGGTATGGGGGCTACAATTTCTGTTCACTTTCCTGCTCTTTCGGGCACCAGTTAGGGGGGGGTGGGAACCACGCATAAGGAGGGGGTGGCTTCCTGGCATCCCAGGTAGTCATTCATTTATTTTCCTGGTTTAAAGTTGCAGAAGGAGATGCTGCTGTTTTCGCTGTTTGAACTCCTGCAGTGCCTGAAAAAGGCTTGGGTGAAGGGAATATGCCCCGACCCCCAGGCAAAACAGGACGGCCGCCATGACACTTCCACTCCAATGCGACTCGTCCCTGGACCACGCTGCAGGATGCCAGGCTTTGGGTCTAGATTCTGATTATTTGGCAGCCATTTTGGTGCTCTTCCTTGCTGTACACCATGTATCTTTATTTAATCTTGCAGCGCTCGGAAAGTGCCGGGTCCAATTTACTGTGCCCTCCCACAGTCGGTGCCAGTGCCTCTTTTCCTTTTTTTCGGCATGGGGATTTTTCAAGCTGCGCTAACATCTCCAGTGGGCCGTGGTCCAAAGCCCTTAGCTGTGTAGTGAGTCCTGGGGAGTGAGGGCTTGTTTTAATGGCATGACTGCACACAGCAGCCATCTGTTTTAATTATGTAAGAATGTTGCCCCGGAATGCTGGACTGCTCCGCTTTGCTCTTTGATTTAGCCCCCCCCCCCCCTCAGATTTGAGGGCTGACTTCAGAGGAGCTTTGATTCGATTTTCTGTTCGGCCACTGAGTGATCCACATTTCGTTCTTGTCACCTCCGTGAAGGTCCAGGCCATGGGAGACGAAGGCTTTGGTTTAGATGCATCTTAGTTCATATGCATCCAGAGCCAAATGGTGTGGTGCTTTCTAGGATGTTTTTGTTGTTGGGGGCATAAGACGGGGTCGAATTTATACAGAGGGACCAACTTTATCATCAGCTGATGATTTGAAATTGGTGAGGTGGAGCACTCCGGGAGCCAACCAGCTTTCAGCTGGGGCGAGTGGCCCCGCCCCTACCTTCAAACCCGTCTACAGGGAGCATGTTGTCGTCGGCCATGCTGATTGGGGGTGTGGCCTGTATGGGCTTCTGGCAGCCTCCTGCATCATCATATTCCCAGTTAGAAAATGATATGTAGCAGCCATATTGGTGTGTCACCTCCGTGAGCACTGGGAAATCCCCATGGGGAGGAATATTAGGCATGGCTAAAGATGTCATTGCCTTACATTCCCCTTGGTATCTATTATCCGGTGCCAAAGTGGTGGCCAAAATGGCACCCATAGAGCGTGATCATGTAACCGCACATGCGTGTTTTTGCCGGGTGCTTCAGGAGGGGAGGGGGTGGCAGCTGGGGCGTGGCTGTGAGCCCTTCCGATGGACCCTCCAGCTGCATGACGCTTGTTTTGGAAAAGCCTCTTCCTCGGTTACACAACAAAAATAAGAACCATGAACGGGTCCCTCTGCACGGTTCCGAATGCGACGCGTGTGGGCAGCGGGGAATTCCCATCCGTGCGTCTGGGGGTGGAAAATGAAGGCGGCTACATGCCGCATCAGGATGCCCCGCCATCCCTCAGAAGGTCAGACGCTTGGAGGTGTCCTTAGTGACCGTGCTCGGTTATTATAGGCTGTCGCCACGATGGTGGATAGCTGAGATGCCCTGCCCACTGTTGCACGCTGCTTATTGAATATCTCCGCTAAATCATAAGCCTTGATAATCCCAGGAACTCCAATGAGTGTTTGTGCAGTAATGCAGCGCGCGAGCTTTCGGCTGCAGGAATTAGGTTCGGCTGCACCAGGCAGGTTCACTCGTGAGTCAGGCTTATAAGGATTTATTTCGTCAGATACATCCGGCCCTAAAAGAAACTTGATCAAGGCCTTAACTCAAACCCCATATGTGAGCCAATGGGATATTCAAACCATTAAAACTTTTCAAAATCACAAGCCCATTATTGTTAAGAGAAGCTGAAAGGCATCAAACTTTGATCTAATGGCGCTGCTAACCCTTTTCTCTGCCTTGGAATGTCTTTATCTCCTTTGATGTAGTCGTGTATTTAAGGTTAGCAGACATGCAGAGCCGGCACTGGGCCCTTCCAAGAGTCGTGTACAAATCGTTCTGGCTCAGCCAACACTGTCACATGGAGCCACACTTTTGCATCCTGAAATCGATTCAACAATTGGTGCATTTCAAAATAAGTTGACCCGGGTGCTTCCTCTCTAACAAACAGTCTGCAGACTGGCAAGCTCTTCTGGTGCTTCACTGCTGGACTGGCAATAAATTCTGAGTTTTGACAAGGCCTGCCGCATTGTTTTCTGGGCGCAGAGCTGAGGGTGTCGCACAGCTGCGCTGTATATTATCAGCCTGGCCTTGTCCTAACCCCCCCCCCCCCAGCCAGGACAGGGCTGCTCTCTGTGCGCTGTACTTCCCGCCGTACCCTGCCAAGGGAATCGCCCATTTCGCGCTGCAAAACGGCACCACGGTAAGAACAACACTCCCAATATGCTTTCTGCATGGCGACCTGGGGGTCTTGCCTGCTGCTTTTGGGCATGCTATATGATTTCAAAACCCGTTCTCTTAACTATCACCTGGGGAGGGGTGGTGGGGGGGGAGAGAAGAAAAGGTTTCTTTTGTGTACAGGGGGGTGTGACCGCGATCGAAGGCCGACAGATTGAAGATTTAGTGGGCTCTGACGCTTTCCAGCTGTGAAGATCGGACAGGACGGGAATTACAGCAGTGGCAACATGATGCCCAACACACAACGTCCAGCACGGTGAATTCTTCACAGCTCGAAGTCACCTCTATGTAGAGGCCCTAGACTTGGTTGGTCTTCTTAAAACCCAAAAGAGTTCTGGGTATCTTTGGAAGCAGATGATGTCATCTCAGCAGGGTGGTACTGCTCTGCTCCAACACCGAACCAGCACTCCTACCCACCACAGATAATACAAGTGCTGGGCTTTTCACTGAGCCCCCCAGAAAACCCAGTGAGACGCGCACTGAAGTTTTGCACCCAATCGCCAGGGCACACAGCGGCCATTAATCATCCAGAGCCGGCCTCAGTTTTATTTACACCCCGTCTCTACATCGGGGCAGGGCTAGATTCAGGCCTCTATATTAAATCTCTGCAGTCTGTATATAGATGGGCCACAGACTGAGTGATTGCACGCTCCTGTTTACGGTATGCCAGAACAGTCCTGTAAGTCGTTCAAGGTCATCCGTCGCTCTGAGAAAAGAGTCCGGTAAACCGGACCATGAAAACGTACGCGCACTTGTATTTTTGGAAACTGGGAAATATTTCTTTTCCGAGTCTCGAGGTGCCAGTGCGGAGCATCATCTGTGTCCTTCCTGTTTGTGGGTGCATGCAGTGTCCTATTTTATAATCTAAATAATCAGGCTACTATTACTGGCAATGCTGGCCTAGCATGTGCATGTGAGCGCGCGTGTGGTTCTGTATACAGTAATGTCTGACGGGCTTGTTGCTGCGGGTGCCGAGGTGGCAGATGGGGACACTGTGCCCATGCACGTGTGCTCACATGTGAGGCCGCTGCCATGGCTAGCAGCGTGGGTCAGGGTGGGGCTGCTGGGAAGGGTGAAGATGGGGGCAGTGGAGGCTTCCCCGCCGCCCCCCCCCTATCCTAGTGGCACCTCCCCCACTAACTTTGCCCCTCTACTAGCCACTGGTATTTACTACCACCGAGTGCCACGTCCCCACAGTGTGGCTGCAAATAACCGTTAAGGGCCGATTCGGGGTGAGGGGTGATTATAGCCCCCCCATGTGAAATAATATGCAGGAGTGGTGGGAGGGGGCGGCTTCCCATCTGTCCATCGGCAGGGCAGTTACGGGAGGGGTTTCCTTCGCCGGAGTCTTGGGCCTCTTCCTGATCCGGATTTCTTGCCTTCTCTTGTGTTTCTAACCTTAACTCACCTGTTGGGAAGTGGATCAGAACGGCACTATGATTTCTTTCAGCTTATATATCTGTGTGTATACGAGAAGAGCCCCAATTGTCATGAGGGAGCAGGTTTTTCTACAGTTTGCTGGTATATAACGTGACAAAACGGCGTGTGACAGTGGGAGTGGCCGTTACACGCGTCTCAGTGACGTGTAGAGCTGTCTGTATCTCACAGGGACCTCGGCGTGGATCTTGTAACTCCTCAAATCAAAATGGGGAGAGACTCAAAGCTAATAACACTTATAATTCATCAGGGTCTGCTTGGTGTGGCTGCGGAGGATGGTCAGGGGACTGAGAGAGGCGCGTGCACCCCCACTGGCCCCCGGGCGTTGTTCCTCCAACGCTGCAGGCAGTTTAATTTCTCATAGTTGTTGATTTACAGCACATAGCAGCAGAGCCAGGGTCCCGGTACAGTCTTACCTTCTTTCTGCGTTGGGGACACCAGTCCGGCCCCTTACCAGCATTATCACCCCTGTGCGGAAATGCCAGGCAGGGGCTGGAATCTTGAGCTGCACCAGAGTCTCCTTGGAGGTGTTTTCTGCCGTCTGCTCATTTCACACGGTGCCATGGACAGGGGGAAGTGGGGGGTCCTCTAACCAGTCACACGAATGGCCGCTTTACCCCTGTGTCATTGCTGTGATGGGGGTTCACCGCTCGGTTGAGCTAAGCTGCGAGCCGTACAGTGTGGGGAGTCTCTGAGAGCACTGCTGCACTCCATGATCTTTTCAGGCATTTCTCTGCTCTTTCAGTTGCCACCCATGTCCTGATATCAGCACAAATTAGGGCCACAGATCACTTTGTGCGGAGGAATCTGTTATTGTTTGTTGCCTGGCCTGGGGCCTGCTAATGGTTACTGTAGTTGGCACAGTTTGCGCAGTTATCGCAGACAGCATGGTTAGCACACTTAGCACAAACAGCACGATTAGCTAATGCAGTTATCGCAGACAGCATGGTTAGCACACTTAGCACAAGCAGCACGATTAGCTAATGTAGTTATCGCAGACAGTTAGCACAATTATCACAGACAGTTAGCACAGTCAGCACAGACAGTTAGCATGGTTAGCACAGTTTCCACAATTAGCATGGTGAGCACACGCATCATAGTTAGCGCGGTTATCAGGCTAGCGCGGTTAACACAGCTTGCACGAATAGCACAGTTAGCGAATGAACTCGCTTCGGCTCTCTGGCTGGGAGCGCAGGCCTCAGCGGCAGCGGCGGCTTGTGACAGGAAGCCTGGTCACAGCCAGGGAGACCTTGTAAATGTATTAGCACTGCTCTGACCCCGAGCAGTCATAATTTACATTGTTATGTGCTTTCAGGGAGGGAGGGCGGCTGGGGAGGGTGTTGGTTACTCTCTTTTGTGGAAGAGCTGGGGGCTGCTTTTGATTCAGTCCCTGGCGTTTCATCGAATCGTGGGATTAGCTAAGCGGGATATGGGGGCCGGCCGGGGGGAATGGTGCGCTTCAGAGCAGATCTCTGTATGATCCATCTCGTGTTGCACAGTGACTCAGAGCAGAAGACTGATTGCTTGTGGATGGGGCGTCTTGCCCGACCGCACTGTCCTGTGGCTTCTGATTGGCTTACCTGGCACACATCCCGCAGCCTCGCTTATCCCCAGAACGGTGACCAAGGAAAGTGATCCAGTCTAATCCCGTTCGAGTTTCCATTTGATCTCCTGTAGGTGTCCCTGCCCCTGTCACCGTGTTCCTTTATGCCTCGCGGTAGAACCAGCTTCACGTAGCGCGTGAGCCAGTGCTCCGGGGCCGCTGTCCGGCTCGCAGACCCCAGAATTAGCAAGCGTCTGGAACGTTCCTGTCTATTCCTGTTTTGTTCCCTGATGCAAGCACTAAATCCGGCAGTATGGCTACTGAGGGGGGGGGGCTTCCTTGTTTATGAACTGAGGAGGCAGGGGAGGGCGTCTGTCGCTTAGGACGGCGGGGGCTGCGGGCGACAGCGCCAGCCGTCTTCGGCGTGGGCATGTAAGCGGTGGCCCATCTCTCCCTGAGCCCACAGAGGTATCCCCCACTTTTACACCACACTGGCTCTGAGGGGCAGCGCCCTCTTTGGTCATAACAAACAATTGCAGACATGAACCCAATGGCCATGGGTGTGTGTGTGTGTGTGTGGGGGGGGGGTTAGTCATTTGTGCTTCTGAAGATGCTTCTCTCCTCTTTCCTTCACCCCCAACATGAGTTATTGCTGGAAAAAAAAACAATATATCGTGCTAAAAATACAAATCAAAAACTCTGAACATAAAAGAACCAAATGTATAATAGGTATAATTTACTCCAATTGTAATGAAAACTTACCCCTATTGGGCAAGATTTTTTTTTTACCTGTTTCCTTCTTAATTGCACTATGGTAAGTTCAAAGCATGTACATTAGAGCTTGCAATCAAAGAGCCACTAGCCTGTGCTACACGTTTTGTCTGCAGGCAGTCTTTAGGGACTCCTAAATTAGCCCCATGAAAGACCTACATCGTGCACATCATGCAGAAGACAGGTGTCAGCCTTGAGTGGCCTGCCGGCCTCCTTTAGCGGCTGCCGGCTCCGCGTGCCTCGCCGGTGTTGTGGTTTCATGCCGGTGTTGCCCGTCGCTTGGGGGCAGAACCATTTTTGTATCCCCTTACTCCATGTCTGAATCCCCCCTCCCCCCCCCCCCAGTTGCGTAAATAACTCAGGCAGTACAGAGGCAGAGGAAACAGTGGTTTGGGCTCCAGAGGTGAGGCACTCTGCAAAGATTGCAAAGGTTTTGGGCGCTGCGAACATACTGTATATGGTGAAAATATTATATAATAAACCTAGAAAGCAGTGGTACTGCTTTAAGCTGGCTTGCAATGGATATGCAAGTAAACGGTTGCCTGTTGTGTATTATCCCTTTGTTTTCATTATTCCGGATAATTATGAAGAAAAACACATGTTGTATTAGTTGTGGCCTGCTTGGGGAAATCAAATGCCAAGCTGTTAGTCGAGTGTACTAAATGGTTAGATTGTCTGAAACTTTGACTTGGAAACCGCCACTTATGAGGAGTGTAGCAGCTTGTCCCCTGATCCCTGGCAGCACAGGACATGAGGCAAGGGACACCCTGACAGTCATGTCAGCATCACAGGGCATAAACGCACACACACACACACACATACAAATGCACGCACACACACACGAATGCACGCACGCACAAACACACACACCAACAAATACATGCAAGCACGCACACACAATGCCCAGTTTAGACACACCAGTTTGCTTTTTTTGAGCCTGGGGAGAATAACAGAACAGCCAGAGAAAGCCGATACGAACAGAGAGAACATTCGCACACGCAGAACTGGGGACGGGAATGGAACCCGCTGAGGTTCCACGCTACTACTCAGTAATACATTGCATAAATAATTTTTCTCATACTTTATTAATAAAGCCTCTTTATGTGTTGCTGGATTGCTAGAAGATTTTAGAAAGAAAACAAACAAAGAGGTTAATTCTCTCTTAAGAGCTCCAAAGGTTTCACCAATGAAGTATGTCATATGTAAAGAATGTTAGCAAGCGGAATTGCAAGAAATATGCTTTTTGGGGTCAGCCAGGGGTCAGAAATGCATTGCGAGGATCCTGGTCTATCCAGACTCCATTGCTTTCCAGAAGTTCTGTGAACATGCTGGTGGCGTATCTGGGCATCAGATCGGCTGTTCCATCTCATTACCCAGATGCTTGGCTGGTTTGAGGTCTGTCGATCATGCAGGCCACCACAGGATCCCAAATTCACGGCCATGTTCCAGGAGCTGCCCTTGGAAAGTCTTGTGCTGTATAAGCTTTTGGAGAATGGAAGGAAGGACCAATTGTAGAGCCATTTTGTTGATATTTTGTTTTGCATGTTTGAGTCAAAATTCCTTATTGTTACTCAAGCAGCAAGCAACAGTATCTCAAATATTGTCAGAAAAAGCCTCTTTTCAGTCCTGTTTAGCACCATGGCCCATTTATATCCTCCATCTGAACATACTGAAAGCTCAAATTTATTATTGTAATCTGCTTAAAACCAGTAACGTTTAAAAAAAAAATGCCTACATTTTTACAGCCAGGCCTGCCTTTCCCTTTAAGAGCTGAAATACAGGAAAGGAATTTCCTCTTTGAAAGTCCTCAACAGGAAGTATGAGCCCCGCAGAGGGCTGTCCTAAGCAGTGCCTGTCTGTACCATCTGCTTATGTTACTGTACCTTTGGCAGACAGTATAACATGTTTATTGAAACACCCTCTTTCAAATGAACGCAAATGTAAAATACATGTGTGTGTCCAGCAGCTTTCATTACCGTAATTTGCTTTTTATCCTCAGTCCTTTGTTGCTTTGAGTACACACGGTGCATTAACATTTGTGGCAATTTGCCCATGAATGATCCACAGTGAGCAAACCTATGAATGCACTCAAAATGCCGACACACAAAGATGCTGTAGTAATTACAAGGCATGAGCCTCAATATAAACTTGATTCAATATGGCATTGCTTTGCGTGTTTGAAATGCACTGCTTGCATGTTTGAGTAATTTTTGGCAACAATCCTGGCCACAAAGGAAATAATAACCTAAAACAGAAGTATTTATGATAACTGGCTTTAGTAGTGCTGTAATATAAGGTATAAATTATGTAGTAGGTGACAGGCCATGTATTAATGATTTAATTGATAATGACAAACGCACATGCACTTAAATTCTGGCTCTAAGGGCCGTGGCTGGCTGCTGTGAGGGTGTAATATGCAGTAAGGGTGAATCCCGGGACAGTAATATGGATAGCACACATGAAAGTGTAGGTTTTTGGAAACAGGCGAGCCCGTGGAAATCCACCTCCTCATTCTTAAATGCATTGCAGATTCAAGCCGAACTTATGGAATACGGCTGAGAGGAAACGAAATACTTCACAGGGTCCTCGTTTCTTACATGTGGATCATCTGTGGTTATTATTCTGAGAGAGCGTCCCAGATTTTTTTTTTTTCTTTGCTTTTTACAATGCCTGCAAGGGAAGAACATTGAATTTAATCATTGTAGAGATAATTTGGCAGCAGGATTTCTGTGACAAGACACAAAGAGACTCATTCACTCACTACCCACCAGGGCTGGAAACCTTCCTAAATATAATGCATCTGGAATCTGCTGAGCATGATCTCTGTTAAAAAATATCCCTTTGCATCTAACAGTTTAGCAAGAAAAACAAATAAGTCTAATTTGAAAGTTAGGCTGATTTAATAAAGTCTCTTGAGTGGTATGTGAAATGAGAAGGAGCTTTTGATCATTACAAACACGTGCCTCTGAAGGAAAGACCGGCAAGTATTTATTCTGTGGAGAAGAGCAGACACTATTATCTTGCTTAAGACGTGATGAATTTTTTCCTACAATATCTTCTTTCAATGATTATCCAAGCTAACTCTAATTCTATGTTTCTGTTGGTGCGGCAAGGGTTGGAGTTCGCTTTGGATTTTCCCAAGAGAAGTAGTACACATGTAATCCAGGATCAGCCCCCAAAAACCGCCTCGTGACACCCCATGTACAAACTGTGAGTCTCACAGGAACGAGTTGCTCTTTGACCCGGCCTGACCAGGCGCATGCTAGCATACCCCTAGTGGCTCAAATGTGCGTTTGCTTAGCATTTCAGAACATGGTGTTTGCCCAAGGGTCCCATCTCCAACTACACTCTGACCCCCTTCTCACTCCCCCGACCCCACCCCCCCTTATGGAAAGATAACTTCATTACTGGCTCCTTGTGTGAGCACATCTCAGTTTTACAAGAGAGGAAATTGTTTCATTAACTTGCTGAACAGAAAAAGAAAATTACAAAGGCCCGCTGAGAGTTGATTAGATAACTAGTTTAACCCTGTCCGTCACCATCTAGTCGCTGGCCAGACTCTTGCAGTTCATAGCCACGCAGAAGCAGACAGGAATGTCTATTTCTGAGCACGGCGCTGTATTTTGGTTTTGCCAGGCAGTCGTGCGTGGCCGCAATGTTACTTCTTCCTCGGAGCGGCTGTGCTTGAAGAACTTTGAGAGGATTCAGGTGGTACAATTCAAATATAGCTGGATGGGGTGCTCTCTGCAGGCAAAGGAACAGCAAGCAAGCAGGTTTTAACCTGCTGCTGGTTTTGGAATGTTTCAGCCACAGGATGCCTTACTGACAAGGCGTCTTCTGGAGGTACCCCGGGGGCGACGTGTGGGTCTAGCGATTCGTGTTTGTAAGAAGTGTGCCCGCGATCACAGGGGCGTCAGGAATTGCCCTGTAGCTGCCCCAGTTCTCCTTGCCGATGTCTCATTCTTGGATTCATTCTCGGGATGATCCTCTGTTTGTTCCCCATTGGCCAGGGTTCAGCCGGGGCTGTCATTAGGAGACATGGGAAATCATTAACGAGAAGCAGAGTGCAGGACACCAGCAAGTTACTCCAGTTTCTCTTTTTCTTCTGTAGGTACAGTGGGCACCGTAGCCCAAAGCCCTCCGCAGGGAGGATTGTGTCCCTATTAAAGTAAATAGGTGACCACAAGGACGAATCTGCATCTGCTCTCTTGGAATAAATGCTCTTAAAGTGGGTCTTATCCCACACCCAACTGCGGAAATATGCTCTTCCTTCTTTCTATTTGTCTGTTTTTTTTTCCTTTTTTTGTCTGTCGGTCATGCTCCATCTGGCAGTGAAGCAGGCCAGCAATATTACGGCTGCGCTTCACGTCGGTTCTGAGCAGGAAATCAGAGACACGCATTCCCAGCATTTCGGTCTGTGTCCCTGAGCGAGGCCTTGTGTTTGACATTCAGTTGTCTTGATCTACAGTCCATGATCCATGGATCTATATTAGGGGTATGAAAAACTGCTCGTGTAAAGAACAAATCTCAAATCACATGGTCGGTCGGACATCCTACCATTGGTGCAGACGGAGTGAATGGACAGTTTGTTGTGATCACTCGAGACAAAGGGCATCCATCGGGTTGTCATGGGGACCATTTTGCTTGCACACATCCCATTTCCATCTCATCCTTTTAATTGGTCCTTCTTCTCCTCTATCCTTTTTCTTGTTCCTGTCTGAAGCCTTTGAAGAGACTATGATTAAACCCCAATCAGAGGCGATACCAGAAAAGGTAATGTTGGTCATGGCTGAACACAGCACTCAGTGGCAGAAGACATACGTAATACTAAAAATGTCGCAGAAAATAACACTTGTGTTATCCTCATTTTCTGAAAGATTTCTGAATGTCTGGTTGTAGCAAAGTAGCATAAAAGTGTGAGTAATACGTAGAGGATTCTTAATAGTAACATATATTTTTTCTTGCTATTCAGTGCTACGTAAATTTTTCCACCAGGCCTAGAATCTTTGACGCCAAGCCAAAAGTTGAGAACTCAGCTAATGCATTACAAGCTGCTTTATTTTAGCATTATATACTGTGCCTTTTTATACTCTTTGTTGTGGTTGTGTTGATCTGCTCATAGAAAAGCAAGCTACAAGGATTACCACTATTAAAAGATACAGTTTCACTAGGCCTGCAGTTATTACTGTACGTATTTCTAACAAAGTATGTTGTAAATAACAGCACGCACATTTCCCAACAGGCAAATTACTTGTACTCATTAACCTCATTAACATAAATTTAATTAGCATTGTAGTGAATATTGTACATGTACAGTATTTCCTGTTAACTGCTGTTCAGATTTGTTGTTGTTTACACAGTGCATATAGGGTTAGTCATTATTAAGTTTAAAAAAAATCATCTTTTTGACCAATAAAAATGGCAGAATTGCATCTGAAATTGTTTTGTGTGTAAGATATGAGGAGCCCTGAAACGTTACCTGAGGGGCCACTATTAGGAGGTCAGCATGTATTTTACAGCTTTACACTTACAGCTAGCTGGCTAATGACGGGTAGCTGAGGAGGGAAACTCTGCCAGTGACATCCGGGGCACGGAAACCGCCGAACGATCAAGCTGAAAACTGGTTAGGCTGTTTGTCCCCAAAATAGGAATAGCCATTGCGGCCCGTGAAGCTGCCAGTGTCAGTCCAGCAAAAAAGTAGCTTAAAGTAATTAATTGCAAATGCCCACCCACACAGATACAGACACACATACACACACACACACACACACACACACACCAAAGGAGATTAAATAGATTAGACTAGCTGTGAAAAGTTAAACGCCCAGAACAAGTGCTGCCATTATGCCGCTAAGCTAAAGGTCATTCTGCTGCAGTGACCCGAGAGCTCTCTTTGAGATGGAGGACAATTAAAAACTCGTTACGTCTGGTCATGGAGCTGAAGGAAACGGTTTTCCTGATAAGGCCGGAAGAGGCAGCGATTGTCGTCTGATGTCATGCAAGCAGTCGTACAATCCAGAAGGGGTAAGAAGGTGCTGGACTGCTTAATCAGCTTAATACGTAACGGTAGAACGTCAACACTCAACTGGAGCACCACAGATTTGGTCATTTCTAATCTGCTGTGTAAAATCTTTCTGAAACACAAAGTTGTTTTTAATTTTAATTATTTTTTTTTTATGTTAATAAAGTTATAAGAAATGTGGCTCGTTCTAGATGTTAATGTGCATTAATGTGTTGTTTGACACAACAGCTAAGCTGCGTATTCATGCATATGCCGTGCATGACCCCGTCCCACCCGCACACTACACTGAGCCTCAGCGGTGCAGTGTTCTGTTAATTAATATTCCCCTGAAGTCCTGTCCGAGCAAACGAGCCACAGTCGCCGCTGTTCCTGAGCCCTCAGTTGGGGCCGGAGGCCCAGCCAGTGTGTATGGGAAAGAGTTTCGGAAGCGGGGATGTCTGGTGGGACCCGTCTGGCAGTTTAAGTATCAGAGACCCTTGTGATTTAGTTTGGGGGGGGGGGGGCAGGATGTAGACACAGGCCACTCCATGCGGACATACATTTACAACACTTCATAAAATCCACCTGGTGCAGCATTGATGAGGTCTGTTTACCCCCCTGCCAGTCACTGGACATGTCTTTTCTGTATCGTGATATGATCCATGTTACATTTCAGATTGATATAACACTGGGTTTTCTGCCTTTAGTGCAGCTGGACGATAGGTGCACATTAAGCAAGACAGAGGGGTTAAATGACCGGGAACTGAGCTGTCGGCTCATTGTAGAACACGCGATGGTCAAGGAAAAGGCGAGTTTCTCATTTTTATGGATGGCTGAGTATTAGCTGTCACTGTCTCCATTGAAGTATTCCACCTTTCGTTGTTATGGTTGTTAGTTTGGAAGTAAAAAATAAAAAAAGAAAAATGCAAGGAAGGCAGTGATGGCATCTTGGCAGAAATGTTGCTGGTTTATGGCCAAGAAATTTCCGGTAACCCATGTCATTTCTTGGGCGAGTGCAGCAGCGGTGTAATAAATGGCTGACTGTTTAAAGACATAAATACCCTTCATCCATCTAGCAGTATTCAAAAGGTGGAACGTTATTTTGTATCCAATTCTTTCCTCCTCATTCTTCTCAAAGTTAAGAAATTACTTTGAAATAATTTCAAAGGTCAAGCTGTTCTCAGCATTTGTGTTTATCACCCTGAAGAAGCAGATAAATGTTTTGAAAATATTGTGATTGCTTCATGTGGGGAGAGTTCAGATAATACTGCGGTAAAATGAACGTCTTGTCCTACCGACCTGATTGATTTGCCAATGTCTTTTTCACTACGCAAACCACTCCTTAAAAGATGAACTCTTTATTACATACACTTATTTCGTGACTGTGGCCTATTTATTTTACCAATTGGTCCGTTCTCCAGCCCACTTGGCCACTTCAGGGTCACAGTGACTAATGTATTTGAAATATAAAATATCAGTTGATGTCCAAATATTGTCCATTTTTGGATTTACATTTCAATTTCCGTTCTCATTTATTCAACCGTGCAGTTGCATCGACTCTTAAAGACCAGGCAACATTTGATCCAGAATAAAAACTGCGGGCTGGGTTAGAGTTCTTAAGAATATGCTGGAAATTGCTGTCCTCCCTGTCACTCCGCTGCATGGCATTCATGCTGTCTAACCGCTAACCATTTAATTGGATGTAACCTATGAAATGCATGGCGAGTATGATACAAATGGGATTTAATCTCAGTTTTTGCTTGCTAAGAATATATAGAGTCCAGAACAAGGCCAAAGTGATATAATTCATTACATTCATTTTGCTGCTACATCACAATCTTGTGGGTTTTGAAAGATAAAAAAGCAGTAATTGATTCAGCCGTTCTGATAGACTCTGGGAGCCGGTATCAGCAGTGGAGGGTGCTGGGAAAATGGGCTCTACATGGCCGATTACTTGGGCTTCCGAATATTAAATGCCGGGCAGTTGCTGAGATGAGCTGCGATCTACATACTGACTTCCTGTGGGCAGCAAGGCTTTGCTGCTACTCCCTATGGCAGCGCCTCACGGTCTCGAGTCACAGGGCGAGATGTGCGTGCAGGTGCTCTGTGATGGCAAACGTGTTTATGAAAGAAGAGCTGTGACTCCTGGTGAGCAGAGAACTTCTTAGCAGCCGGACGGAAGTCAGAGCGTGCGATGGTGAAAAACGATGGCCCAAGAGGCACAACTTTACTCTGAAAAGCAGGCCAGCCCGACCCAAAGGGTTCCTCCGCAGTCACGATGTTGTGTTTGTATCACGCATTACGTTACAATTCCCAGAGCTTTCAATTTCCAAGGTATTTTATTTGCGATGCTCTTAGATGAGAAGTAGGACTCAACGTGGGCCGCTCTAAAATTAATTTCCCGTGCTTATTCCGAGCAACGCTTCATCTTCACTGCCGGTAAGGGCTTCGCGGCTTTTATTGCAGCCTCTTCCATAAGTGATCGACTCGTTGGTTAGTGGCTTCATGCCAGACCAGACTCGCCCTGAAAGCCTGACGTTCACTGCTTGTCACATCCAGCTCTGGTCGGGCTGACATCCCCGCCAGACCGTTTCTGTACCCCTGGAATGTTCCTGTTCGGCGGGACTGCCACCGCCCCCTTCGCAGTCCATCACTGTCTGGTGGTGTGACACCCTGTGACAGACAGTCCAAGTTTTTGCTCCTGGCAGGGAGCTGGGAGGGAGCAAAAATATGGACTGACTGTGGGTCCCAGAGAACCGGATTGGGCTAAAAGCTCACGCAGGGACACTGCCCCCACCCAGGGCCGGGTGTCTGGGCAGGGAGGCTTGCCTCTGCCCCTTTGCTCATCCTCCCTACCTGTCTGAGAGGTGCTCCAGAAAGAGAGCGCTGTCCTCAGCCCATAGTCGCTGGCATTTTTTTAGGTCGTGGGGGAAAGCCGCGAGTCTCTGGGAGGAATGCAGGGATACAGAGTGTAGGAGTCGGCAGACAGACTCCCGCATCCTGCCCTCGCGCTTCCAAGGTGACACAAAAGCGGCTGCAGGAGACGCTCTCGTCCTTTTGTTTTGCATGTAGCTCTGCAGCTTTCGGGGAGGGTTTGTCAGTCTGTGGTCCATGGGGAGGGACAGGCCTCCTCTGTGTGTGTGTGTGTGTGTGTGTGTGTGTGTGCGTGTGCGTGTGCGTGTGTGTGAGTGTGTGTGTGTGTTTGTGTGTGTGAAAGAGTGTGTGTGTGTGTGGGGATTATGTTAATATTATGTTGTGGGGACCAAATGTTCCCCACAATGTAACAAAATCCTGTTACTTTGACTTTGTGGTGACCATTTTTCAGGTCCCCACAGAGATGTGCCATCAAAAAACTAAAAACGCCAAAAGTCTCATATTTTGTTTGTTTACTTATGGTGAAGGTTAGGGCTGGGTAGGGGTTAAGGTCATGTTGAGATTAGTTTTCCCCATAGAACTGAATGGAGAGTTCCCACAAAGACTATGTGTGTGTGTGTGTGTGTGTGTGTGTGAGACAGAGAGAGAGAGTGTGAGGTCATTTTCAAGGTCCATCTTAGTGCCCGTCTGCTGACCCCCACATTCTGCCATAGAAGCGCCCTGCCTCTCCATGACTGTGGCTGCCTCCTACGGCGAGCGAGATTATCAATGCCGTACCAATAGACCGCGGTTGTGGTGTCGGCCCGGGAGATGATTCATCTCCACACCGCGTGTGGCAAAAGGCAGCCGATGCGATCGGCTGGAACGGCTTCTAGCAGTGGTTTGCACGGTTGCGTAAAAACCTCCACCAAGCGAGGCCTTTATCAATGGTGGAATTGTGTGTCAGATGGATGAGAGGATGTCGATCTCAGATTAAATGCAGTATTCTTACTCTTTATCAACGTGGCCACATTGCACGCTGGTTTTCAGAATTTAAGGCAGTGTCACGTCTGGTGAGTGAGTTTGCGCCGGGTGACAGAGGTGTGGCTACATTTCCACGGTTTTGCTACTGTAACTAACAGCCACCCCTTAAACTCCATGAATCTGAGTCATGGTTCTCATTGATCGAACTCTGTCTGCTGCCATTCCTTATTTCTCATTGTGAAGACATCCATCCATCCATCAGTCTATCCACCCATCCGTTTTAGTGCAATGTGGAAGATTAGCACAATGGCGTTACATTTGTTTTTAAATTCTGTTGAGAACAAAAGATTGATCTGTGGGCCACATTTAATAATGAATTATAAACATTTTGATGGCCGGTACTTAGAGCTCTGGTAAGTGGTGAACGAGTTGAAGAAATCCCTTATCCTTCACTAAAGTAAATGGCTGACTGTCGCATGCAATGATCCCCGTTACTGTTAATTAATATTAATATTATATTGTCCATCGGCTAAGATTCACACACCATACTGATGCCGTTATCTTGATTTTTAACCAATTTCAGCGGTTATCAGGATATTAAACAATATATCGTGCATCTCATTGTACAGAAATTTGAAAAAAAAATGTGCATGTGTATTTTATGCTTATAGGCTTATAACACTTACAGCATTTTAGAATCCTGTGAAGGAAAGGGATCACACAGAACCTCAAACGGTCCATTTCTACAACAGCTGTTAGCCGTGTGGGCAATAAGCATCGCACATTGTACGCTGTCGCACGACTAAACCACGGGAGAGGGGGGTCTGATGCCACCTCATTCCCCAGGCCCTGACCCCCCCCAGGCTCCCTGGGAGACCGTATTCATATGAATAATCACTGTAAATGTCAGGCTGACCGTGCTGATGTGTCCGATAAGACTGCACTCGGGTTCCATAGCTTAGCCGCGGATTCCCGGCCTGTTAGCGGCGCCATTAGCTTCCCTGGCGCTGCCAGGTGGGCACCACCCTTCTGTTGCTGCAGCAGATAATCACAGGGATTAAAGTTAGCCTAGCCTCCCCTTATCAGTCACATTAAAAGTCTATTTCTCTAATCAGGTAATTACAGTGATTACGGCCTCCTTCCCGCACGCTGTAGCAGAGGCAGCCCGAATCAAACCATCCGCACCCCCGCCCCCCTCAACCCCCCCATGTTCTGCTTTCAAATTAGGAACACATTTCCTTTCTAATTACTGTAATCAATGACTACAGCTGCTCTGTTACCAATGTACTCCCAGCATGCACTCTGGCTCCATCCGAGTGAAATAAAAGTTTACAGTTTGCTGAACAGAATTGTTACTCGTAGGAAGGATTCACTTCCATTGTGGTTGGAAATATTAGCATATCATATTATCTGTGACAATTATTTGTTCAGTTATCGCTGTTTAGTTTTACTTGTTCGTCTTAAACAGGCCAAAAAGTTAAAACTTGCAATATTAGTTCAGATTTCTCTCAAAATTCACTTCACATATGCCTAAATGCAGGATATATTTTTTTTTATTTAGAACATTCTTCACTTTCAAAGGAGGTCACATGTTCACAATATGTTACTCATTTTTTAACTTCCAGATTTGCTACAGTGGAGATTCCACAGAGAACGCTGTGTGCTGCTCTGCACCGAGCGTTTAATGTGAGCAGAACCCCGCTTCTCCCTAAACTGCCATGAAGGAGCTTTCATGACTGTAGTATTTAACCCTCTGATGCATGAATTATTTTCTGTTTGTTGTTACTCTTCTTAAGGCATGACAAAAACAAATAACTTT
>JABFEA020000098.1:27644947-27663313 GCA_019775915.2 Cyphomyrus plagiostoma | reverse complement strand
TCCTCAACTTAGCCTTTTCTAGGTTCTCCACACAGGAGATATGCCCTATGTTATAATTGATGTTGCATGTCAGCTTCTTCTGAATAGCCTGTAGTTTTCTTGAAAGCTGATGTTAAAACCCGTTTTCTCGGAACGTTCTTTGATCACAAAGCTGGAGACGGGGTTGCTTGATTGAACGGGCGAAAATGCTTGTTGCATAATAATTTCCGGGCTCTCCCTGCAGAACAGCTCTTCACTGCCTCATGTAAACAGCGTCTGGCAAAGCAGAGTCTTAGGAGAGCTCATTGGTCTTGCTAAGCACCATGGGGTCAGTCACCTCCTCAAGTCTGGAGCAAGACGCATGCAGGCCACCTGCTCTACAGAGGCTTCATTAGCATAGTATTTGTTGGCAGCGCGTCCCTCAGGCTGGAGGGCTGGACGATTAATGGTGGTGATTTGGTAGGTGTGGTTTATCCTGTAAGTATGGGGAGTCCCATATTTTGCTGTAAGAGTTGATCCTTTGCCAAGGCATTGACAAGTACTTTCCGGGAATGTAGAGTCAAACTCTGTCAGCACTGAACAGCCAACCAGGGTGAAAGCAGATCTGCTGAGGCTTACTTTGATTACGCTGCAGCAACAGACACCTGCCACCAGATCAGTGGTGCCCCTGCGGGATCGGTGACTGGAACGAGTCTCCTGAATCAAGCCCACTGTCATCCGATGGCACCACGTGCAGTAACATCTTCCTGCTGATCATTCAAGGGTTACCAAGTAGTAATTAATCCACGATGTATGCACTCAACTAGAACGTGGAACCACATTTTTTTATTTGTTGCCTTGATGGCAATCAAAATGACATAAAAGATAAATGAGTTTTAAAAATTACTCAGAATTCCTATATATATATATATATATATATATATATATATTTGTGTGTGTGTGTGTGTGTGCGTGTAGGAATTCTGAGTAAATGATCTTCTGGGGGGGCTACATGGTGGTGCAGTGGTTAGCTCTGTTGCCTCTCACCTCTGGGACCTGGATTTGAGTCTCCGCCTGCGTTGCATGTGTATGGATTTTGCGTGTTTTCCCCGTGTCATCATGGGGTTTCCTCCCCCCACAGTCCAAAGATATGCTGAGGCTGCTTGGAGTTACTAAATTGCCTGTAGGTGTGTGAGTGTGCCCTGTATATATAACCCTAACTTTCATTAAGACCACTCCTGAAATCACACAAGGACGCGCAGAAACCGTCCAGTATTTAAATCCTTTTATTTGTTGACTCAGCTGCTAGCACACTGTGTTTGGCTGATCAGTACTTCATCAAATAATTTAACTGATTAATTTATTTAATTCAGAGAGCGGCTGGTGATTTTTGGGGAACAGAATAATTTTATATTTTGTTGATTTCAGAATATATACTGTAATGTTTATGAGCAAATATACTCTTAATTATCCATGCAGATAAATGGCTTTCTGCATTTAATTTGACTGCCTAAGACTTTTACACAGCATTGTGTGTAACCTCCTGAGACCCCACCTATTCATTTATGTCCATTGTAGTGGACATTTTTTTGCATTTATCTTTTCACGGATGTTAGGAAATGTATTTATTCCTGTTGTGCACTGAAAAGGACATGCTGTTAAATTAAAAATAAAAATAAATTTGAAAAAATTTAAATGGTAAGATGTCTTATTTCCTCCAAAGACAAATAACCTACAATTGAAGGACAGTTTTTTCCTTGGGTCTCAGGAGGATATAGGTTAGTTGATCACTGAGGGCTTCTGCACTGTGCAGTGATGCTGATCCTCTGCCGCATGAGGGCAGGACCTAATGAGCAGGGAGGTGAGAGATGGAGGGAGGATCACAGGCGATTGTGATCAATGCAGCTTTGGCCTCTTCCCTGTGGTGAGGCACGTGTTCCCGCCGGGCGCCTGAGACCAGTGCGTATGGTGGCTGGCAGAGGCTCCAGTCTGAATCTGCGACTTTGTCTAAAACAGATTTCCCAGTTTACAAGGCAACAGCGGACAGGGAGGGGGACTTGGAGGAAGCCTGGCTGTTCAGCGCAGGCGAGTGGCGCTTTTGAACCACATGCTTGACATCACCATGCCCCAATTAGCTTTACAAGCCGAAAACAGAAATAAATCTCAGATGAAGCAGCTTGCGAAAGCCATACTCAGATATGTTTTCATATGTCTTCATGTATGTTCAGCTTTTTCTTGAAGTTAAAAGCAGCCCCATCAGCATATAAATACAGTGGGCATGTCGAATATTGAAGTTCAGATGTTTTCATCCTCAGCATCAGGTTAGTGTTCATGAGCGATCAACACCCGTGGACATCTGAGCATTCGCTGTGGACACTGAGAGTGCAGAGAGGGGACCTCTGCTGTCCGGCGGATCCTCCGTGACACTCGATATGCAGGCGGCCCCCTCTTATCGGCGGGAAGCAGGTGTAAAAGTGGCGCAGCTGCCATCCGGGGGGCGGCTCTGTTTCTTATCCGGCGAATCCATCTCTGGGAATGACGTCTGCTAGTTATATGTCAGGGAGCAGGGAGACGGCTCAGCCTCCATGGCGAGGCCTTTGTGTGCGGCCCTCTGCTCCCAGGGCTATAAAGACATGAGATATATCAAGGCCTCATGGAGTTATATAATTATATCTTAAATAGATAAATTTTAACAAATTTTTTAATTTATTGGCTTTTTTCAACAAGCATAAAATTAAAATGTCCGTCCATCCATCCGTCCGTCTGTCTGTCCATCTGTCCATCCATCCATCTATCCACTCACTCAGCCATCCATCCACCCATCCCAACATTTTCTATATCAGATTGTCCTATGCAGGGTCACAGGGGTCTGGAAACTATATTAAAAACTCGTGTTTTATATTACATATTATAGAAATGTAATATAAAAATGTATATTGTATATTTTAAGCTGTGGACCCCCGTGACCCAAAATAAGATGAGTGGTTTCAGAAAATGGATGGATGGATACTTTATATTTGAAAAAGTTAAACATATTTTTAAATTCTAACAGAACCTGGTCCTTTGCGTAAGTCATACAGATATGGTTGCCGTTGGTGTCATGGGTGCTGCTGCCGCTGATGTTGCTTCTACCCAGTGAACTGTGTGCTGACAGTAAAAGCAGGCCTGCCCAGCGAAAGCAGGCCTGCCCAGCGAAAGCAGGCCTGCCCGCTTCCGGTCTTGGCCAGCCTAGGCAGCACACGGTCCATGATGTCATGGCAGCTGTGTGCAGGATTTAGCCCAAGCCTGAAGTGGGACATTTTGAGCAGGGAAAAAAAACTCCAGCGGGCAGCCCTCTGGTGAAATTAATTCATTGCAGGCTCATCTGTTTATTCAATTCATCAAATTTAATTATTAAATCCGAGCTCTAATAATCAGGATGCTGTTATGCAAGATCTTCCAGCAACGTAGATGCAGTGAAATACTTTAAAGCATTCTTAGATTTACTTAGTAGTTTCTGGGGTCACATGGGGATAAGGCTGTCATGGCTGGGATTAGGGGTTTTCCCATAGAAATGAATGGACAGTCCCCACAAATATATGATTACAGGTGTGTGTGTGTGTGTGTGTGTGTGTGTGTAGGGGAGGGGGGTAGGGGATTATGTTTACATTACATTCTGGGGACCAAATGTAATAAAAACCTGTTGTTTTGATGGGATGGGGACCATTTTTCAGGTCCCCACAAAGATCTGTGACTGCAATCGAAAAACTAAAATTTTCCCAACAGAATGATTTGAGAGTCCCCACAAAGATATAATTACAAATCTGTGTATGTGTGTGTGTGTGTGTGGGTGTAAATATATACATACACACATATTTGTGGGTGGGGACAGACGGTCATCGTGAGAGTTAGCTGGTGATTTTAAAGCAGCGCAGGATCGCTACTGAGAGCTGACGTTTAGGCTGGCGTGGTGTTCGAATGCTGCTGAGGTCGAGTGAGGGGAAGTGGAGGAGAAGACAGAGAAGAAATCAGGGGGTAAAGATGAGAGTGAGAGAGGGAAGTACGGGGATGGTTTTTATGGACACGGGGGACGATTGGAGGAGGGACCAGAGCAGGATAGAGAGATCGGTGATGAAGGAGGGAGAGAGAGAGTGAGAGGCTCAGAACAAAAGCAGCCCGACTCCGGAGGAGCTGTCAGAGAACACGGCGGGCGCGAGAACTCAGGGCGATTGGAGAGGCGTGGGCGACTGACCTCAGCATGCACATCCTCCAGTCCCACTGCGTTATCAGGTCAGCATCCCTGCGCCATCCAGAGCGTCCTCCTGTCCCGTGCCGTCCCATCCTGTTCTGCACACGTGTCCGTCTGTGCTTCTGTGGGTCCGTCTGTGCTTCTGTGGGTCTGTCTGTGCTTCTGTGGGTCTGTCTGTGGGTCCGTCTGTGCTTCTGTGGGTCCGTCTGTGCTTCTGTGGTTCCGTCTGTGCTTCTGTAGGTCCGTCTGTGCTTCTGTAGGTCCGTCTGTGCTTCTGTGGGTCCGTCTGTGCTCCTGTGGGTCTGTCTGTGCTCCTGTGGGTCTGTCTGTGCTTCTGTGGGTCTGTCTGTGCTCCTGTGGGTCTGTCTGTGCATATTTTGTCATGAAGACGAACCTTATGATGCTTTGCTGTGCCATGTGTGTTTCTTGTGTGCCACTGGGAGTCAGGTGACCTCGCTCTTCCTGTTGACCCTATGGAATTGCATGCTAACAAAGGCCAGGATAATTAACAAAATGTTATAACTTTTTTCCGAAATTATGGCATGTAGGGCATTCAAGCTAGCAATTTAATTGATGTAAATGAAGCATCCTTTCTTATTATATATTGAACACAGTTTTTAAACATTCTTTTGTCCTCTGTCAATAATAATGCTATTATTACTACCTTTCAAGCATTATTTTGATTTGTGAAATAAAATGCTCAAATAAAAACAAAAACTGTTTATTCTCGCCGGAAATACTGTTTGGGTCACTTGATCTTAATGAGCAGGAGAGAATGTCCGTTTTGTTCGCCATTTAGAATCACCAACCTGTAAAGAATTATATAGTTTCCTAACGTAAACCCTAAATAGCTTCCACGGATAGCTGCTTGCTAATAAAAAAATAAGACTGTATAATTCATACCACAACTCCGTGTGTGAGTCTGATATGACGCTGCCCTAACCTTAAACGCAGTGCTCCTACGCTTTTCAATTACACTGTAACCCAGGGCAAGCAGCCACATAGGGCATAAGCACAAAGCAGCCGGCTCAGAAAAGGAGGTGCAGACACCGGCTGAATCCTCACACCCGGGGTGGGGGGGTGAGACCTGCCCCCCCGTTGTCGCTCACCCCCTACACGTTGATTTACTCACACCCTAATTTTCACAAATCAGATGCCGCAGCGCATATCACAGTCAATTTTAATATTGCTAATTAAATGTTACAGTGGTTAAATGTTTTGCGTCTCTTGCAACAGTGCTGATGCAGACCTGTACGTGTATTGGAGCCCACCGGTGGCACGTGACGCCGGTTCGAAACGCCTCCCTCAAACCCGACGTCCTGCCATAGCACAGGAGGGAGGCGCTACCTCCTCCTAATGTCGGTCTTCTGTAGCTGGTCTGTTGCTGTGAGGAGTAATTGATGCTTCGGAGAGCAGGGATTGGCTGCTATAGCTCTGCTGTCTCTTCAGCGGCTGTCTCCCATGGCGGGGGGTCATAATGCAGATCGGTCTTCGTTAATTCCCTGGACGCGCTGTAGTTTAACGCGCTGTGAGGGCAACGCTCATTTAAGACGCCCGTGTTACGTAAGGGGCTGGTTGGGGTTGCTTCCCCGTCACACAGCCGCTGTGTTTGCCATTAAGCCATGCTCCGCTAACTCAATTAGGGGGTGGCGTGGCTCGTGTCCCAAGATTAAAGTGTGACAGGTAATACAGAAGATAACTGACCCAGTGAGCCCCCCCCCATGGGTAGGTCTATGTCTCCTCCATTCTGGTCTAGGTAACAGAACACACAGTACCTTGGAGTTTGAGACACGTTACAGAGATTCCTAGGGAGGTTGATCGGAATGTGTTTGATGTGACACTGGCTCTTCCCCCCATCCGCCGTTTGGGGGGGGGTGGCTGGCTTCGCCTGTGTCCCCTGAATGGTGGGCAGCTGCCATACAGCTCCGATGGCCAGGAGGCGAGATTCCGGGCTCTGATCCGGCCTGAGCCTCCTTCTGAGAGCTGTCTGAGGTGCTGAAGCTGGGCTCTCTGTTATTACAGCAGTAGCTGTAACTGCAGCACTGTCAGCTGTCATGTGGCCTTGAGATGCTTCAGTCATCTGCCCGACTTGACTGTGATTCAATGTGCCGTTTATGAGACTGCAGTGCAGCGCAGTCAGTCTGGCTCATTTAGGATGCTGCATCTGTTTGCAATTTGCATTTAGTTGCAATTTGTTTTAACTGTAAGCCTCAAAATTCTTATCAAGCTTGATCCACGTGAGCTGGTCGTGCAATTTAACCCTTAAATCAGGGGTGTCAAACTCCAGTCCTGGGGGGCCAGAGCCCTGTGTAGCTTAGTTCTTTCCCTGTTCCACCACAAATGATTCAGCTCAAGAGCTGTGTGGTAATTAGCACAAGGAGTTGAATTAGGTGTGCAGGGCTCAAAAATGTGCAGGACTTTGCCCCTCCAGGAGTGGAGTTTGACACCCCTGCCTTGAATTGACTGTAATCGATATAATATTATTGCATAAAAGGTCATAAAAACAAAGGTTGCTGTCATATAGAGATGTACTGCATCCAAAATCAAGTCTGTGTGTCTGCAATCTCTCTGTGTGACAATGTATGTCTCTTTTGGGGATTCCTGTTGTACCCACAGTCAAAAAAATGCAGTTAGGTGAATTGTTGTCTTGTGTGCCCTGCAATAGACTGCCAGCCTTGTGGCCTGTGCATCCTGGGAGAAGCTCCAGGCTCACTGTGGTCCTGTATTAGTCTGGCACTGATGGAAAATGAAAGTCCACTGTTACGGAAGAACTTCCAAGCACTCAGGAGATTTACTGCTTTTGTCTGAATTTGATGGAAAATAGACTGCCTGTAACATCACACCCTTTTGTTTTTCAATTCATTGTGCCAGTGGCTGTGCTCCAAATAGTTTATTTATTTAAAAATCTGCTTACTTTTGTAGACAAACATGCTGGTATTCCATCTATTTTCTGAGCAGTGACTTGTTAACAGACATCACCTTCTCATTAAAGTAAGGTATACATGGAGCATCACAGTGTACATCTGTACCCTACGATTTGCACTGCATTGTGGGTATTTTGTAGTGCACTTTATAATGCACTTAGATTGGCTCTTGATGTTGAACATGACAAAACGACTGATGCTCCTTATAGTGCCATATTTTTGTTATAGGGTGCAATCTGAAAAACAATCGTAATAAACATTCATTAATCAATATTTATTTTGAGCTTTGTGTCAATTTGCGATGAGAAACCAGTGAACAAGGGCGATTCTCTTGAGGAATTATATTTAGTGCTTGGTGAATTTTTAGGACGCTTTCTGTTACGTAAAGGTTGCTTGCAGCCATCCCCAAGGACTGAAGAGCTAGCAGGCTACTTTTAGCGGCATGCTAGCTAAAGGCTTATCACTCTCACAGAACCAGTGTCCCCATTTGCCTTTTGTCCCCCCCCCCCCCCCATGCTGAGACCCCCATTAGGTGACGCAGTACTTGTGGAGCACATAGTTAGCCTCTTGCTTTTCAAAATCACAGTGAAAGGCTGTGTATCATTACATCACATACTTACTGTGGGATGCAGTGTCTGGTAGTGATGGAGACAAAACCACGTATATCCAATAGAAGACTAATATAAGACTAAGACCTTGAGAGTCCAAGTCAAGATCGAGACTTTGGGGAGGTCGAGATTGATGCCTTGGGGGATGTGAGACCGAAAAAAATCTAATCCATTTTCAAGAATATGGTTTAATTACACTCATTTACTATCAGCATTACCCCCGGTAATATTTGTATGTAAAGGCATCGTCAGTAGGGTTACCATTTTCAGTCTAAAGAAATAACACACACTACTGACCCCCCCTCACTCCTCTGTGTCCCTGACAAATAAAATGTGCTGGGGGGCTGAGGGTTATGAAATGTGCATAAATACAGGGCAAATTGCATCCTGTATTGTTTCAAAAGCTGTCGCAGCTTTTTATTTATTTACACTCTTTCTTTTCGGTGCTGTAATATATGGGAGGGGTGGCAATTCCAGTGGTGGTAAAGACTGTCAGGAGAAACGCTTCAATAAATGACGGAAGGAAGGCGATCCTTTAATCTGAAACATAAGTATTTTATCACAAATACAGAACCCGATACCGGTGCTAATCTGATCAAATATTCATATGAGTCACTCAAAGTTGTATCTAAAAGTTGTCATACAAATAAATCAAAGAAAGTTTTCATTGGTTGTACTGATTGTTTTGTGATTAATGTACCCAAACCTATTATTGAATGAATGAACTGATATGTCGTCTGTTCTGAGGAATTTCCAAGGTAGTGTTGCACTATGGGATAGTCTTTTCAAAAATAAATTAAATAACATCACTACACAGTTAATGCAATAAAGGTGAATAAGATACATTTTAGTAGAAGTAGTAGATGAAGGAGTAGAGGAATTAGAAAGTTTATCACTATGGTGGGAAAAAGAGATTTTGCATCTCCTTCTAAAATTAAGTCCAAATCATAGATACTCTTTTCGGAGACTGATTCAAGATTGAGTAAAAATGCTTTCAATTTCTAGACATTACAGAATGAAAATGGGACCCTCGGAATGATGATACCTAATAACTTCCTTTTTTCCTTCTCTCTGTTTCTCCTACTGCAGGTGGCTCGATGGCCCAAAAAGGAAGAGGAAAAACAGCCAGTGTTCGGTGAAGGGCATGTCTGGTAAGAGTCTACGTGGCATTCTCTCTCACAGACAGCAGGAAGGGAGATGGGAAGTCTTACAACATCCTTGAGTTCCGTGACACCAACTAGAAGCTCATTGTTGGGTGCTCAAGATCATTTTGAGGCCTTCGACAGGATCACTTTGTGGCCCAAACAAGATTTTTGAAGGGCGAAGATTTGTGGAGGATGACAAAAGAAAGTAAAATGAGTTCAAGGAAGAGGGTGTCTGCTTAGTGACTGTAAGACGTCCCAAAAGTGTGGCAGCCGAGGATCATTTGGACCTGATTGCATCTAGAGGCTTCACTTATACGGGAAAATGTTGGTGTTTAAGATGGAATACATAAGGTATTCCCTAGTGCCAGATTGTAGCCTAATTTCGTGTTGCGGTTGTCAGCAGGGCAGATAAGTGCCATAATCTTGTTGAGCAGGTTCAGAAGTCGATATCTAGAGGCACGGTGCTGAGTTTTGTTTATCAGGCGAAAGTAGAATGGTGCTGGAAGACTGCTGATGTTCTCCAGAAGCCCTGAGAGTTCATTATTAAAGTGATACAGACGATAACGAGCAACAACTGTTCGCAAAATATTAGGGAGCCTTTGCTCTACTTGAAGACCAATGAGGCAAAATCCCAGCAGGGTGAAGGATGAGTTTGTGCTCATTTTACAGCCAGAAATATAATCCTATCTCATTAGTATCAGGTCGGTTTTTTTGTTCTGTGACATCTCTGTCTTTGTAATCTGCCTCGCTTTTGATTGATTCTACATATTACATTCAATAAGAGGGTCAATGTGTCCTTCATGTTTTCTATCTCAGATGGAGAAATTGTGGGTTTAATATTTTTTTTTGTACTTTAACCTGCAAACATAAAACCGTCTTCAAGGTCTCCTGATGCTCTCTTTCAATGTTATAAAAAGGAAAGACAGATTGCTCTAAATAGAGAAGACACACTTACTTTCTGTATCCCAAGTCTCTATTTGCACTCTAGTTGATTGCTTTAGGTTGGCTCACTTCTCTTAATCATAGTCTAGTGCTGTTTCTCCATTGGCTGATCGGCTGTTCATTTTATGAGCCCTGGTGGAGTTGGAATGAGGCTCCAGCCTCCAGTTTCCAGTAAGGAGGGCCTTTAATTGTTCTGTAGTAGATGTGCTGAGGTGTCTGCCAATGAAGGAGCTTTGGCCACAGCCTTGAAAGTGCACCAAAGTCCACTGTCATGAAAGAACGTGGGACAAGAAGTTTGTAATAAGTTTGCTGAGTTTCTGGGCTTGATTTGGCTCACTGTGTAGCCATGGACTGAGGACAGTGAGGGTGCTACATGCTGGACAGTTATACAGCTGCACATGTGGCATCTGGCCAGCAAGATGTCACCGCTGTGCATGGGTGCCCCTGTTATGGGGGGGCATGTGAATATGCTGTGGGTGGCACACTTTTAGTGTAGCGTGTATCCATGGTTACATACACACATCTGTATTGCTGGTGGGAAGGTGCAGGGGGCGTTCTGTGTTGACCTCCTGTTTGCACTAGTATTCCCATGGCCGTGCACACATTAGGAGGTGGCAGACTGCCTGTGGGGCAGACTACCCGCCGTGTGCCGTGTTGGCCGCGTGCTTCCTGTGTGCGCGCCCCATGCGCTCCTGAGAAACCATGTGAATGTAAGCGATCGCCGATTTGGAGACCGCGTGCTCATCTCTCGTCAGGAGGCCGTCATTCCCTTTGCCTGAGGAATTTTTCTGCTGCAGAATTTTGAAATGCCGTCTGTTTTCATTTGGGAGATGCATGTAACCCCTCAAGTCCCTCCTTACGTGACCTTAATTTGTTCCACCAACACTTTCTCCTAAGTTTTTACATTTACAATACATGTTGATTATATTACCCATTTCATCCCATGATAGAAGAGGTCAGACACTTCTTCCCATGTAACCGGATTGCACAGCAAACAATGGGAAATTAATGTAGATATGATATGATATGATATGATATGATATGACATAAATGCGGTTTATTGGTAGATTTCAAATGTGGGTTTGTGCACTAGCAGTGCAGCGCATGCAGGGCAAAATCTTTAGTCCTATGTCACATGCCTGCAGACAGACAGCCATATTGGTGCATGGAAGCCCCTCCGTCCTGAGCTGTCTGGCACGTGCAGCCACCCACTAGCGCTGAGCCTCTCTGTTGCAGGGTACATCCCCAGTTACCTGGAGAAGGATGAGCCATGCGTGGTATGTGGGGACAAGGCCACTGGGTACCACTACCGCTGCATCACCTGTGAGGGCTGCAAGGTGGGTCACTCCCTGCACAGACAGACAATCTGGGGGTGAGGTAATGGCTGGGAAGAGCAGCCTGGTGCACTAACGCTCATCTCTGAGTGCCTGTGGTTTCAAGATGAGCCGACTCACCACAGGAAGCGGAGGATGTGGCTGGCGCATTTAGAAACCAGTACAGTAGATCTGGAGATTCGTTCTCCAGGGGAACGTATGGTGAGAGCCGAGTCTGGGAAGGCAAAAGCACGGAGAGCTCCATATGAACTGAGGACTGTTTTACCATCCCCAACATCAAGCCCCATCTCTGCTCCATCAAGCCGCCGAGGCAGAAGCAGTCAGACAGCCCCCGCCGCTTGCTCTCTGACATGTCGGCACATATCGCCGACCGCCGTCGCTCTCTGGCGCTTGATCGCCCCTCACCGTCAGCTCTCCGTCTGTAGCTCTTACTGTACTGCTAGATGGCATGTAAAACAAACCCAAAAATATGCAGCGTTCCCTGAAAAGAAGGTATCAGCCGGAAAACCAGAAAACATAGATGTTGAGTCGTTCCCCCGCGTGAGGTGCTGCTCTGTGTCACTGTGCCCAAGCTCTGACTGGCTGCAGCGTTCATTCCCTCCCTCCCTCTCTCTCTCATCTCGCTGTAATCCTCCCTTCCTCTCCTCTTTCCTGGCCTCTAGGGCTTCTTCCGCCGCACCATCCAGAAGAACCTGCACCCCTCTTACTCCTGCAAGTATGACGGCTGCTGCATCATCGATAAGATCACGCGGAACCAGTGCCAGCTGTGCCGCTTCAAGAAGTGCATCGGAGTGGGCATGGCCATGGACCGTGAGTCGCCACACCCGCGCATGGGTGTCCGCCCTGGTGTTGACGGGAACGCCGTCAGCTTTCACACATCTGTCCAAGCAGATCAGCGCAGCAGAGATGCAGCAGCCTGACCCAGGCTCTTTATCCCCAGTGCCATGTGAAGATCCCTCCGCCTTCGTAATCCCGACCGTACAGACACGCGTGTGGACACACTGCACTGTAAAATGCTCTGGTGCCGCAGCCAAAAGCCCGACTCTCACTGCATTGTCATAGATAATGGGAAAGTAAAATAGCTTTTTTGACTACAACCAAAAATACTTCGTTACACTTGATAGTACACAAATGTTTAGTAATTACCCAGTTACTACTGAAGTACAAATTATGAACAAATCATGAACAAATGTAGTTTCTACTTGAGGTACAATGCATCACGATTCATCAGTGATGAACAAACATGAGGTCAGTATTTCACTTGTTATTCATTACTTGTTCATTCAGTAGTTTCTTCAGTAGCTCAGAAAGGTTTACAGGATTAACAAAGTATCACAGTAACTGCTTGCGATGATGCACGATTCAGGATTCATTAATAATGAATTAACATAAGATCAGTATGTAACTAAGGCTTAGTCTGTGGTTAATTAATACTTAAGTACAGTGGTACCTCGGTTCTTGAACTCAGTAGAACTCGAATTTCTTGAAAGTCGAACAAACCATTTTGACCTAGAACTCGATCTGAATATCATTCATAAGTCGAACCGTAAACGCCGACCTAATATAAATTGTATGTGCCAGGAAATGAGTCATACTACAATGCAATTCTTACTTGAATGCCTTCTTCACAAACTGGATGATTAACCAAATAAAGCAGCACAACATTACAGTAACTAACAATAATTAAAGCACTAACTTACGTGTACTATTAAGGCATTTCATTAAACTTTATTTTAAACTTTATTTAGTTTTTTTAACTGAAAACCAGTTCTCACTGCTTTAAGTGATATTCGGGAGAAATAGCAGATTATGCATCAGAACTGCTTGGGATACAAACGTCATGCATGTAACTAAACTCTTCAGCTAATAAGGGCAAAGGTGTGTCGTCACGGAGGCGGTTCCAGTTTGTGCAACCGGGTGAGAGGTCGCAATGAATTGTGTCAGGATCAGAATGCCTTGCTTTAAGCCAGCACTGTAAGCCATTCGAATGCACCCATGAATGACCAGACTGGGGAAACAAACTGAAATGCGGACTTAGTACAGAGGACTAATGACAGCAACCAGAAACAGCTGATCACATGGGGATCCCACACGAGGTTAACGAGGGGGCGTGGCACACGGAAGGAGCGGACGAACGGGGCTGGACAGGGGTAATGTTGGGATAAGATCTTTATTGTGTTGGAAAATGCTCTTCTTGTTTTATCCTGTTCATATTGTGTTTAGATGCTAAAAAAACATATTTAGGTATAGTTTTGGGGGGCCGGGAACCAATTAATTGGTTTTCCATTATTATGGGAAAAATTCAATCAGAATTCGAACTTTTTAGGATTCGATCTGGAGTCCGGAATAGATTAACTTCAAGAACTGAGGTACCACTGTACTGTAATTGCTTAATTATTGCTACATTATTCGGCCCTTCCCAAGTAAAGTCTTACCAAATACTTCTAGAATTAACCAAGTTCTTTTTATTTGATTAACAATGAGAATACAGGGCACAGGTAGAGTGTCTGTATACAGGATGGATTTTGCTTTCTTTTGGTATATTATAGTGACATAGACTGCTTAGAAATTTTGTTGCATTGTGCCAGTGTTTCACATTTTGATTTAGTCACAATTCTGTATTCTGGATATCATTCTGGATTTACATTTTCCATTTACAGGTAAAGCAAAGAATCAAATACCATTAATTTATATGGGGAAAAAATAACCTACCGAATCATACCAAATAACAAATAAAACCTAAAATGACACTAACATATAGTAAAAGCAGAAATGATATGTTAACTACAGAGCCTATCTAACATACAAATAATGTATGTGCAGTGCAGTTTCATGTACCAGAATCAATACAGTAATGCATAGCTTAAAAACAGAGGTATGTTCTAAGAAATGCGTTGTTAAGCGACTTTGCCATTGTGAGTACAGCATCGAGCATACTTACAAACCTAGGTGGTATAGCTTACTACACACATAGCCTAAATAATGATTAAAAGGCACGTTATAATAAATACATAAAGCAATAAGATTTTTGTTTATTACCATTAACAGGTATTATGTGCTGTACATAAATGTGCTATAGTTTTATATAACTGGCAGAATAGTAGCTTTGTTTACACCAGTGTCACCACAAACAAACACATGTGTGTTTTGGTATGGCATTACGATGGCTACCATGTCACTCCATTATAATCTTATGTGACCGCTGTCATATATATGCGGTCCATCCTTGACCAAAATGTCAATTTGTGGTGCGTGACTGTATATTTTTAATGGGTTTTTGATAAACAAATGGTAAATGCTACTTTTGTTTTTCTCAATTTTCATATAAGTGAAGGTCCTCTTTGGATTGTTTTCGGTTAGAAAAACAAGGTGCTAACATAAGTCTTTCATAAAAGCGAAGTGGCATAATGCAAAAATCTGCAACACCTGTACATTTATCTTCAAAATGTCCATTTTGGCATATTGCAATAACATGCACTGGTTTTATGTGAATCCATTGATTCAAAGAATCTTGCCAGGGCTGCATTAAGCAGAACCTCTGTTACAAGACAGTGCAACACACATTCTTTCTGAACCATTTGATTTCCGGGTGATACCTGCATCCTACTGTACGCACCAAATCTGTCTCCGCATAAGACGATTCAGGCAGCGCTTTAATACGTTTTCTCTGTCTCTGTCACAGTGGTGCTGGATGACTCCAAGCGAGTGGCGAAGCGGCGACTCATCGAGGAGAACAGAGAGCGCCGGAGGAAGGAGGAGATGGTGAAGAACCTGCAGAACCGACCTGAGCCCTCCAGCACTGAGTGGGAACTGATCCGCTTGGTAACAGAGGCCCATCGCCACACCAACGCCCAGGGTTCCCACTGGAAACAGAAACGCAAGTTCCTGGTGAGCAGGGACTCCTGTCCATCTTTCTGTCATCCCCTGATAAGCTGATTTAGGGAACGTTTACCTGTCTCAATTGAAGTAAAATTTGAGGCTTGCTGTTTCTCTGTCTCTCATCTTTGATTCTTTCTTGTTTCATTTGCTCATCCCTTTGTTTTATGAAACTGTGTGTTTCATAATATGATACAAGTGCCTGAGCTCAATTAAAAGTCCACAATTTAGGCAGTAGTCCATATAAGGGTTAGGGTTAGGGAGCTTGGATAGAGATAAGATAAGATAAGATAGTACTTTATTGATCCCACAGTGGGGAAATTTGTGCGTTAGGTGAGGTTTGGTTGTGAGGTTTGGTGAACTTGAGTAGCTTTAGGGAACTTGGGTATATTTGGTGAACTTGGGTAGGTTTAGGGAACTTGGGTATGTTTGGTGAACTTGGGTAGGTTTAGGGAACTTGGGTATGTTTGGTGAACTTGGGTATGTTTAGGGAACTTGGGCATGTTTGGTGAACTTGGGTAGGTTTCGGGAACTTGGGTAGGTTTAGGGAACTTGGGTAGGTTTGGTGAACTTGGGTAGGTTTAGGGAACTTGGGTAGGTTTGGTGAACTTGGGTAGGTTTGGTGAGCTTGGGTAGGTTTATGGAACTTGGGTAGGTTTGGTGAACTTGAGTAGGTTTATGGAACTTGGGTAGGTTTGGTGAACTTGGGTAGGTTTAGGGAATTTGGGCATGTTTGGTGAACTTGGGTAGGTTTGGTGAACTCAGGTAGGTTTAAGGAACTTGGGTAGGTTTGGTGAGCTTGGGTAGGTTTATGGAACTTGGGTATGTTTGGTGAACTCGAGTAGGTTTAGGGAACTTGGGTAGGTTTGGTGAACTTGGGTAGGTTTAGGGAACTTGGGTAGGTGTAAAGAGCTCAGGTAAGTCTGAAGACTTTCGATGGCTTACTTTTAGATACCTTCAGGACTTTTTTGGAATTATTCCAATTTAAATGTGCTACAGTAAATAATATCTAATGATCTAAATGACCATTTGTGTACTTTGGTTCATTCATTTAGTTTTTTTTTCCCTATTACTTTTCTTCTTAGTAAGGTTACTAATACTGTACATAGTTGTATTGAAACAAAGACTGATATATGTAACAAAGACTCATATTTTGTATAACTTTTAACACAATCCTATGTGCTGTATTTCGTCTTCATATCTGATTAGTAGGACTTCAGTTTACACACCTGAATTTATTTTCCTCGGCATGTTTGCATTTTCTTATTAACATTTTGTATAAAGCATTAGCCACACAGACACGACTGCATAAAGCGATGGAGCTTTAGCTGAAGGTTAATTAATACAGGCTGTCAAAATTGTGCTTGCTAATTAAACACTGTAATGCTCTCTTCTGCATTTAAGTGGCATTTAACATTCTGGGACCATTAAGAAATGCCACTCGAAGTTCTGATCTTCCTTCTGTCTTTTAAATTACATAAAGCTAAACGAGTAACTGATACTGATAGATACTTTATTAATCCTAAAGGAAATTGTAGGCTTACACATATTTAGACAGAAAACACACATTAGGGCATTAATGTAGCACGGTACTGGAAGCAAATACGATAAATAATCATGTGATATGGTATCTAGTACATCTGGTTTCTGTGTGTGTGTGTGTGTGTGTGTGTGTGTGTGTGTGTGTCTGTGTCTGTGTGTTTTTAAAGACATTCACAGACACGCTATAGCAAGATGTTTTCTCATAGCCTTGACATTTGGGTGGTGATGCTATGGACAGAGAGACTTTAAAGTAACTTGAAGTTTTATAATTAGATGGGAAATAAGCTTTTTCATCAGAGGACACCAATAGGCTGAGTGACATGAATACTGGCATCACTGCCCTGTACCTTGGGCCAGCAATCCGTTTCAATATAAATAAAACCATCAGCTGCTAGACAATTCAAGATCAGCTCTGTCAGGCAAGAATGTCAATGAGGTAACTCTGCAGCACGCATTGTGTTTGCAGCAAAGCACTCCATGGTAGTAAGGTAATAACGGCCCAGAATGTTGTGATGGAGGAAGTGTTGGAGGAATGGTCAGCGTTACCATGGTAACAAAAAAAGTATGAGTCAATGACTAATGTGTAGCCAGACCTTCGGTTTCAACAGACGTGGGGAAGCCTCATTGGCCGATCCTGCAGTTTTAAAGTGCCGTTTTACATCACGACTGGCTATGCTTCGCGAATGTCGCGAGTCTGCCTGAGCGCAGGCACGAGCAAACACACGACTCTGCTCTCTCACCTGTCCTGTCCGCTTTCGCGGAAACACAGACAGCCTCTCCACACTCACATAAATCAGTGGGTGAAAAATCATCTTCAGCTGTGCACTTATGCTCCAGAAGGAGATAAACAAAACAACAGCAGCCCTCAGCACAAAGCCACAGTCCATGTGCTTATTTAAATGGTCATGACCATTTAGGTTGTATCTAAGCACCCAAAACCATAAACCAAATATTTGCAATAGGCTTCTCTAATTCGGTCGGCCAGTGCTGCAATAACAGCTCCATAAATCAATAAATAGTCTATAGAGTACCATAAATACCTTGCTTGACAATGACTGCCTGCAGCAGTGTGACATGCTGGCGGGCCTTAATGTGCTGTGTTCTTTTGAATGAAGGCCTGAAGGTTATATTTTGCAGTTTTTTTTTTCCCCAAAAAATCTAGTAAGCCATTCACCCCAAGAAGCCCCAGGAAGTGGCAGGTGTGAGAGCCTGCCGCTTTTGTGACATCAGAGGAAGGGGTTGGGAGTTCTTCACCAGCCAATGAGAATGCAGGAGTGCAGAGATCCTGCAGCGATCCACAATACATGCATCACTGCTTGTGCTCAAATACTTAGATACCCTTGGAAATGTCTGGTTTGCTGCACAGTTTGATGCATTTAGTCCTGTTCCCTGTTCCCCTTTCAAAACTGTTCTCTTGATGTTTACCAGAATTGCTTAATGAATTCAGCTTACGGAATTCCGGTGACCATACGGCAGAATGCGCTTGACGCGGGACGGTGCTCCTTCACAGTGCTCTGACGCATAAACACAGTCATATGAGGCATTATATCACTAATTCAGTTGAAACCAGTGCCATTGGACTGGGGAAACCCCAGTGCCCAGGAGAAGCCTCTGGAAATACAGCCAGAAAGTGCTAACTGAACGCCCAAAGCAGACTGAGCGCAGCCCCTGCCTTTAACTGGGCCATGTGACGGGCCCCCCCCCCCCCCCCGGCCGCCGGGGCGCCGGGCCCGGGGGTGGGGGGGCGGGGGGGGGGGGGCAGAGGGGCGGGGGGACGTTATGGTAAAAGTTAGGTTGTAAATGAATTGC